>CM056946.1:10806601-11277483 GCA_029856935.1 Cyclocarya paliurus
TAATGAAATTATAATTTTCAAAACACAATACAGACAAACTATATGAATCGTTTTCAGGTGATAATTTAGTACAATCATTCTTCCACAGATTCAACCAAGTACACTGCTCTCCGTTGCAATCATAATAAAAACCTCTAGAAACCACTCATAAGGTCTTTCAAAACTTCTGGCAAGCTGTTTTCCTCCAACTCCCAGTTTCTTATAGGATAGTACGTTTTCAGATTGGACCCTACCAAAAGTAAATAATTATAAATGTTAGACACAGATCATATGCAACTACATTTGCCACTAAACTTGCTGCTAAACTAGTATTTATGAAAATTCAAGAGAACTCTGAAGTAATCAAGCAGGTGCCTATGCACACCAACTGCGCAGTACATCCTGCATAGGCTAGAGCTAAAAGCAGAATAATTTGTGCTAACCATCTCATCATCTCCTGTTTTTGATAGGCAAAGGATTTACTAAATGGTGTGACACGCAACATGGAGAACTTGAAAATATAATGTATCAGTATTATAGAAATGCATAAATGAAATTAGAAGATGTCTCAGTGAATGATATAGGGTTCACATCCAATGCACTCAGGCATAATTCATAAACACTGATCGTAGTTTTTAGATTCAATAATTGTGTCTATAAGTAACCAGATCCAATCAAAAGATTGCCCTCTATAAGGCTTAAATAAAATAGGGTAAGTAACATAATCCCCCCCAGTTTGGAGGTTGTTTTAAATTTCATAAAACATGTCTCATGTTTATCATGTTTTAAAATTGGGCAATAATAGTCAGGCGTGATTCTTGTCTACTTTTCAAAAGAACTTATAATTGTCAACTTTAAGGATAATCACCATGTTTCCCATTCATCCATATCCAATAAATTTTCATTGAATCAGGCTAAGCATTTTCATTGCATACCTGCAGTTACTGGTCTTACTTCATGAATAAAGGTTTCGGACAAAAATAAAAGCCTCAGAAATTATAAAGCACACACAATCTGTGCAAATATCTAAATTACATGATGGTGATTATTAGTAGATCTAGATTAAAAATTCTACTTCCATGTAAAGCTCTTATATCAATATCTACAAAAAAAAAAATATTAAGCTCTCATTGCAACCCAACCCCACAAGTTTTAATCATCCAATACTTGGTTCCATCTATATGCTGCATTCATGGCATTAGCTGCAGCCAGCTTGCTGGCTTTTCTCTCAATGTCTGAGGAAGGACATTTCCCAGCCCTAATATTTGCTGGACTGATTTTCTTTATTGAAAGAGTTCAAGCCGAACTCTTTTCAAGCTTGCAGGATTTTCTTTGTTGAACTCTTTTTGGCCTTATTTTAAAAACGGTATCATTGCATAGGTCTCTCTGTTATCAGATGCAACTATGGCCAGTTAGTGTGCCCTCCTTTTGTCATTGTCTAACAGATATGGATGAATAAGAAACATTGTAACTTTTTTCTTTTATAAGTAAAAACATGAGAAACATTGCAACTTCATTAAAAGTTCAGGGCTTAATTATAAAATAAAAAAATATGGGGGATTTGAACAACCCTCAAACTATTGGGGGATAATTTGCCCAAAATATATTCTCGTTGCAAGAATTATCAATTGCAAGATAATTGCAAGAAACCTAATTGCAAGAATTATCAATTCTGAAAACAAAGATTCAAGAGTTTGAAATTCTTAAGCAGGAAACAGGGGCAGGGGGAAGATAATATGGAATATATTTCATCACAATAAGCAATTTATTCCTCAACAGAAAAGCAACAACTTCCTACAACTAATGAGATACCAGCACACGCATTTGTGTCAATAATTGTCAACACAATCAAAAGAACAATACCCCCACATAAGCTTAACTCAGAAAATCAAGACATTGCACTTTCAATTTCAGCATTCAAAATCAAACTATGGACATACCAATGTTTTTATAAGGTTGCAAGTGGAGATCCTGCACTTGTGAAGTAAGATGAGAGATCAATGTCTAAGTCTTCATACATGGCAATGAAAGGATGAGTCTGGGTTTCACAACAATAAAAATACCATCAGATTAATAATAAAACTAAGCACATCATACTTTAATAGTTTTACATTGAATATAAAGATGGAAAATAGACAGGGCTCATGCATACCATGAGTTGATGTGCTGACTGTCTAGCTTCTTGTTCTTTCTGTACACTGAATAGGGATATAATCTCGTGAGATCAAAAGTTGCAAACATCAAGGATAAAATAAAACAACCAAATGTCATATCTAAGCCAGTTGACTAACATGCAATACAATAATCACTTGGTACATAGAAAATCCAAAGAAAGCTTCTCAGTTGATTAGTCATCATTTTAGGAAGGGAAAAATGGCAGGGAATGAAAAACAAATGTTAGGTAAGATACATTTCCTTTAAGTTTGACTTAAAGCAAAAAAAAAAAAAACATGACAAATGTACAATGGCCATATGTGTTCTTTTCTTCTCACAAACAATGGATCATAATGAAGTCCCTTAGAGTTTCAAAAATTAGCTACTAAAACATGTTTATATCTTTACCATGCAGAAATAAATGAGCAGAATTGTGGAGAAAATTGATCAGAAGGTGCAGAAGGTGGTGATTTCTCAACAATAGCTTCCATAAGCTCATAAAAGTTGACCCATCCTTCACCCTGCTCTGGTGGTGAATATGGGAATTGACCTGTTGCACACTCGAGCAATACTAATCCCAAACTCCAAATGTCACTTTTGTAGCCATATCTGCCTCCAATAATTCTCTCTGGCTTCAGAATACATAAAGAACTGGTAAAATCCATAGGACACATAAACATTGCATCATAGGGATGCTTCCTAGAAGCTAGATGGAGAAAAATAAGAAATGATTTTTCTATGATTCACTTACAGACATATAGTTGTACGTGCCAACAAACGTATTTGCCTGCCCAGAGGTGCTTGCCAGAATTGCACTCACACCAAAGTCAGTAATCTTGACTTCCCCTCTATGATTTATCAACAGATTGGAAGGTTTTAAGTCCCTATGGATAACATGTTTTTCATGATGAAGATACAGCAAACCCTTAAGCACCTACAAAAATTACGAAAAAGAATAGTAAGATAAGAATAACATGTTCTGATTGATATTAGTACTAGATAAATTTCCAAACAAGCAGACAATTTTCAATTTCCCCACCTGTTTACAGATGGCAGCAAGATATGGCTCCGGAATTGTTTTGACCTTTTTCAAAATATCTAATAGAGATCCACCATCCATGTACTCTAAGATGATTGAAATGGCACCATTATCATAGAAAGACTGGTAACAGACAACAACATATTGACATTGTGCTGACTGATTAATTTTCAATTCCTGAGCAATTTGCTTGCGATAGGACTCCTCAATATTCATTTGAATTACCTGAATATGTACAGAAGAAGTAATGAGAAAGTGAGGAGGAGATATCTAAATGATAGAAAATACACAAATGTTTGGCATCAGGTCTGTTGTTGGTTGGCTTAAAAAATCTGTTAAGGCATAATGGCAAAACAAAAAGGAACCTCATGGAAGTAGCCTTTTAGGCTGGTTGACAGGAAGGTGACTCAAAGAGACACGTGTGAACAAATAGAAGTGCAAAATTTGAGACATACGGTGAAAGGAATGACTAACAGAGCTAGAGCTACTTTTAGCAGATACTACATACACGAATTCAAACGTAGATAACCTGTTAAGATTGAGAGGAAGAACAAAATAACTCTTTTAATGGACTATAAGAACAATCAAATTGTTCCCCTTTTGATGAAAGAATTGCGCATTAATGATCTTTTAAAAAGCAACCCAAGTGGAACCAATCAAATGGTTGAAATATAAAGAGGCTTAGGAATAGTTCTCGAACTCACTTGTTTTTGAAATATGAATTTTAAGGGTTAGAAACCTTTTGAGCATCCATTTTTGGGTAAACAAAAATGTTTTTCTAAAATCAAAAACAGTAATACTCGCAAATGAAGTATTTTGACTGGAAAAACAGAGGATGAATAATGAAAAGACAAACAAAGTGAGTTTATTAATCGAACAGAAAGGAATTTCAAGAACTTTCTAATCTATTATTTACTCAAAAACTAAGAAAAGTGTTAGTTTATGATGATAAGAGCCCTGACTTATTTGAAGCACGTGAGAAGATATTTAACTGGACATGTAGAGAGTGAATGATGCATAAAGAAAATGGATGGCGGGCGTTAAATTTTACAATACCTTTAATGCAAAAAACTGGCCAGTCCATTTGTGTTGCACCAATTGCACGATCCCGCCATTTCCTTTGCCTATGACTTTAATGGAGTCTAGGTCTGCTAAATTCAACTGGTCATCTGATGGCTTGATGGGGGGTGGCTGAACACAAAGGCATACACATCAACCGAACGAACAAAATAACTCACGCAGCAAATTACTCGAGGCATGACATATATTAAATTCCTTAATTTGAAAATTTTGAGATTCACTGATAAGATTTCAATGAATGAGATTCAGTTGGCGAATATCATTTTGCTAACTATAATCAACTGGTCCGATTAGTAAGAACATTCAGTAGTTAGCCATGATTAATTATTTTTCATCCCTCTGGACTGAACAGTTAAAAAGGAAACTTTGTAACTTTATGCACATTAGAGTGACCCAAGAACAATCAATCTTTCATAACAAAGCTTCAAGCCCTTATGAGTTAATATAACGGGAGATTCAAGTAGGAGAATAGTTCTTTAAGCAGGTTTTGACCATCGAAATAACAACTTCTGATGAGCAAGTTGGGTTCATTCTCCAATAGCAGTCCGGAGATAAACACAACAAGATTCTTGAAGCAATGCCAATTTCCTAGGACTCATGAGCCAAAAGCCATCAACTTTAATGAATAAAATATAATGCGTAGCTAATTGAGGTAATTTTTTTCTTTTTCTTTTTTGTTCAAATAGCAGCGCAACAGCAAAAAATAGATCCAAAATTTCTAATCTTTTTTCTCGCTTTGTTTTCTCAGCAACCAGACTGAGGGAGACATATAAAGTCTGACATGATCAGCCCCTCCTGTTACGATCCCACATCGACTAAGTATGAGATTAGTTGATAGTTTATAAGCTCCTAGACACCCTTCCCTTATAAGCTAGTTTTCAAGAGTGAGTTATGCCTAGTGGACTCATAACAAATGGTATCAGAGCCACCCCACGTCTAAGGCCATGTTGCGATGGTTGCAATCTTGCAGCATGGGAGGTGATGCCGGCATGACAGTGTTCACCCGAAGCTAGGAAAAGACCTAGTGCACAGCCAACCCGTGTGAGCGCCGGGACCGCCGTAGTCATTGGCTGCGGAGCGTGGTGGTTGTTACGATCCCACATCAACTAAGTATGGAATTAGTTGATAATTTATAAGTCCCTAGGCACCCTTCTCTTGTAAGCTAGTTTTCAAGGGTGAGTTCTACCTAGTGGGTTCATAACACCTCCCCACCCCCAAACACAATAAAAATATTTGCGAGTGACGCTCAATTTGATTAAGGAGAAACTAAAATGCAAAACCCCTAGATAGCAGAAAAGCAAATATAATAGGAATCGTATTTCAGCAATCAAATGCAACGAAAAGAAAAAAACCCGCAGAACCCATGACATTGAGCCAAGAGCAACAAGAATTTCAGAAACATTTGAAATGTTAATCGTACAGCTTCGACTTCGGTTTGAGAGACAATCCGAACCCCGTCCCTGTTCACGAGCAGATCGCCATCCCTAAACGTACCGCTTTGAGTCCTACCAGGGATCCATGACTACAATTAGCCAAAAGAGAAACGAAGAAAAGTAAAACAGACAAAACATCATCGAGATTGAGAGAGAGAGAGTTACAGGAACTTGGAGAAGGAGACCTCATCGGGAGGAGGGAGAGTGAGCTTGAGGTTAGGAATTAAGCCTCCCTTCTTCATTCTTATTTTGATTTGCTATTCGAAACCTCTCCTCTCCCTCTCTCTCTCTCTCTCTCTCTCTCTCTCTCTCTCTCTCTCTCTCTCACTCACTCACTCTCAAGTCTATCGCTCTAGGGTTTCAGGCAGGAAAGGGCAGCGAATAAATAAACATAGGGTTGGGTTGGACTAGTATTAGTCGTAGTTGTGACAGTAGAAGTATTGGCTGGTTGGTAAAGACATGTAAGTCGCCATTAACGCAGAAAAATGAAGGAAGGAAGGAAGGAGATGATGGTGCTTGCTTTCGTTTACTTTTCCTTTTTGTTTACCCGCGCTAAAAGTTCACACGGTCATATGATTTGACTTTGATATTTATATTTTGTAAATCAAAAATTATCCTCATCACTCGTTATTTACTATCTTATATGCCATTTTTCATAAAAAGATATCTTTATATTCTATAAAAAAATATTTAGATGTGAGTGTAGGAGTGAATAGTAATTAATAAATAAAATTATTTTTTGTAAAAATTTTACTCATTTTCTTCACATCACATATCACATATAATTTTTTAATTTTTAATTTTTTTTCTTATTAATAATATATGAATGATTAGCAAAAAAATTAAATTAATTTAAGAAAAATAAAAGAAATTTTTTTTAAAAAGATAAAATATATATATGATATATAATATACAGAGATAATGAGTAACAAAGTTACAAAACTCCATATAAATCAGTCTCGGAGATTAACAAAAAAAAGAAAAACTATTTTCACAATTATTTGATAATTATGTTATAAATAGAGGATATTTTCCCAATTTTATAATTATTCTGGAGTGAGTCTCTCCTCCCTTGTCTAACGTTTTCTTTTCTTTTCTTTTTTGTATTTTCAAATTTAAGATTTTTGTATTTTATTTTTCATTGTCATTTACATTTTTTAAGGAAAAAAACGTTAACATGTGTCAGCTCTAGAGAGTAACACGTGTTTTTTGTTAAATAGAGTGGACGAAATTTATAATGGAAGGTTTAATTCTAAACTTGTGATAACACGAGAGATTAATCATAAACTCGCTTGCAATAAGATTTTTTTTAGAAATATTGTGCAATGGACAAATGTCAAACCAAGTAAGGAACATGGAGTTATTAGTTATGAATAATTTTTTTCATCAATTTTTTATTTACTATTTCACACCCTACACTCTATGATAAAAAAAAATTGTCAAGTGTAGAGTGTAAAAATAAATAGTAATTGATGTATAGTAAAACCCATTGACTATTTATCCCTTTTCATTAATGAACTTAAAAAAGTAACCTGTTTAAAAAAAGTCCATTTCAAGGATATGAGCAATAAGTTTTTTTTTTATTATTTGAAAATAGGTAAAGGACTAGATGAATTTTTCTTTTTTTTTATCGGAAATAACTTCATTTCAAAGGAGGCATAACACCGCAAACTTGTTTACAAGATTGTTTGTCAACATAAACAACATTCTCAATGAAAACATGAGAACTATGCCACCAAAGTTGCATATCTTGAATCGACCATACATGTCTTGCAAGTCGATGTGCAGCTACATTTGATAACTGATTTCCATGTTGTTATCTGCAATGAGGGAAACTTTGCATCAATCTTCAAATTTCAAAGACAACACTTCTTATAGAAGTAAGTGATACATCACCCTTGTTAACCTCCTCCACCAACAAAAAACAATCACTTTCAATAATAATGTTTTGGATGCCAATGTTCATGTTAAACTAAAGACCTCTCAACAAAGCCATTGCCTCAACATTTTTCTGGTTCAAAAAACTCATTTTCAACTATGTTGAGGGCCATAATTACATCACTCAATGAGTTCCTTAGGACGGCACCAACACCTGTCTTATTATAACCAAAGAACAATGCCCCATCGATGTTTAACTAAAACCAATTTTTTGGTGGAGGTGACCACCTATACTTAGATTTCTAGGTGACTCCCTACTGTTGCAAACCAGTGACAGACTTGCATTTCTGAGAAAGAGCAAAGGAGATAACATGTTGAGGATGTAAGGAAATCTTATCATGAATCATTTTATTCTTCCCATACCACATGCCCCAAGCCATTAGGAAGAAATCTGTTAAATCATCAGGGAAACCTTTCGAGTAAACATCTATTACAGTAGACAAAAAGTACTGAACTGGTGAATTTGTTGCAAATCAGGAAATTTTCTCGCCCAGAAGTCAAGAACAAGTGGACAGAAAAGTAAAACATGTCCCAAGTCCTCTACTAGATGTTGACAAAAACAACAATTAGTTTCCACATTAATTTTCCTACTAATTAGATTGGCCTTTGTAGGAAGGGCATCCTTACAAGCTCTCAATGCAAATATTTTAACCTTTTGAGATACTTTCAGCTTCCACACAGTAGATTGAAGAGAGATCTTACCATTCAAATATTCCACCAATGTATATTTCTGTCTAACAGGGATGCAACCTGGCCATCCAACCTACTTAAGTCCATCTGTTGCATGCTGCCATAACACAAATCATTCCTCAGATCTCGAAAGCCAGGACTAGATGAAATGTTGATACCGTTAATTTGTAGAAAAATATAATTTTTTATCTAGATTTTATCACTTTTAGTCATACTTACTATTTCGCTCATTTTTAATAATTTTATATACCAATCACTTAAATGGCAACCAACTAAAATGTGTTATATTAACATGTGTGAATGAAAATGACAAAATTTATTACAAAATAGTATATATCTTATTGCTATATAATCATAGCAATATCTTATATTTATTGAGACTTTCATGAGGGTTCTAAATAACAGGAAGTGTAGCCACTCTCTCAATACAAACTTTGAGTGGTATATAAACTTAGCCCCTCAAAATGGAGGTCAAGATAATGGGCATTAGTCTCATTTTTTATCACCATGTTAATAATACTTGAATTCATGATCTTACCAAGCCCCATAAGACTCAATCTTTTCACCATTAGTCAAAGACTCAAAGCCCTTCAAGGTGTAACAAATTGTTTTAGAATAAACATAATCCAGACTATAAATTAAAATATCTTGTATATATATTTTATTATTTTGAAATATGAAGTCTATATGATTTGATTTTATATCTCAAAATATAACCTAAAGTTATATCCCGGGTGGCAGAACCAACAATATTACATAAGAAGGTGATGAAATGAAAATCTTGCATTACTTTATACTTAATAGAGATAAGTACAGATCCTTTACAATAATATCGTATGACCCTAATTGTACATTAATCTACATTTTTTTTCATGTATGAATCCACATATGACTTTGAATTTTTCTTTAGAATTGTTAATCTTCCCTTTGCAACCTCAAAAGGACATGATTAAATGAGCAATAGGTCGAGAGTATTGGCCTCGTTTGAATTTAGAAATAAGTTGAAATGAGTTGAGATGGTTTTAGATGAGTTAAATCAAATATTGTTAGAATATTATTTTTAATATTATTATTATTTTAAAATTTAAAAAAGTTGAATTGTTTATTATATTTTATGTAAAAATTTGAAAAAGTTGTAATGATAAAATCAGATGAGATGAGTTGAGGTGAATTTCGAATCCAAAACAAGGGCTAAATATAATTTTGTCATGTATTAAAGAAATTATGATGTTACCCAATTCAAAATTACTATTAGGGCTGGTTTGAATAATAAGATAAGATGATACGGTTTTAAATAAAAATTAAATAAAATATTATTTTTTAATATTATTATTATTTTAAAATTTAAATTATTTATTATATTTTATATAAAAATTTAAAAAAATTATAATGATAAGAGATAATAAAGACATTCTAAATCCAAATGAGTCCAATAATTGTACCTTTTTTTAAATATATATATTTAAAAAAATACAAATTCTAGAACAATCAAAATAAGGGAGTAAAACCAGGGGCAATTTAGTATTTGTGTTAAAAAGATAAGATGATGTAACGACTTTTTTGTTTTCCTTGCCATGTTGCTTGTAATAGTAAAAAGCCAGAGCCGTAGACTTGACCAATAAAGTCAGTCAACAACAGCACACAGCCACAAACCATTACGTTACAGATTTGCAGTTATCTCTCTCTCTCTCTCTCTGTACAATTTATCAAAATTATTATTTATCAAATGACTGAGAAATAAGCGGAAGATATGTCATCATGCTCTTGGCGATCTAGATATAATTTTGAATGTGTAAATTTTGCACACATTTTTTAAAAAATAGTCAAAAATATTAAAAAGCAAGTTTTTTTATGGAAATATAATAAATAATTTTTAAAGCGAAATATTTGGTTTACATGAAAATTTTAGACGGAAAATCCTACGCACCAACGTTGTTTGATACTATTCATCATATTGTAAAATGTTTTTATTGTAAAAGGATTTAAAGTATTACATTAAGGGGCCTATTTGGATACTTAAAATATTTTAGTATATTTGTAAATAGTAGAAAAATAATTTAAATTAAGATATTTTATTAGATTTAAAAAAAATAAAGAAAAAATTAAATAAAAATATTATAAAGTTAAAAAGTTATTTGAATATAAATTGTTAATATTATTTTTATTTTAAAATTTGAAAAAGTAATATCATTTTTTTTATGTGTTGTTGGGGAGTTTGGAAGAATTATTAGATAAAAAAATTGAATTTTTGAAATTAAAATTGAAAGTATTTTATATTTAAATAAAATTTAAAAATGAAATATCTGAAAATACTTTAAACAATTGTAATGCTAAACGGATCTAAATTTTGTTGATTAAGATTTGTAAGTATATTTACTTATAAAAAAAGGTTTGTATGTAAATATAATTTTTTAATTATTTAACATCGCATCATTTGAAAAAAATAATAAATAGAAAAAATAATGAGTAAGAGTAGACCAATTTGTTTGGAATACAATGGATCGATGTCCTTTTCATCCGATTCATTACTCAATTATAATTACTGTCAAAACGATCTTCGTTCCCACTTCCTTTTCTTTTCTTTTTTCTTCTCGGCTGTAATTGAAAACGATTGGCAAGAAGTTCAGAGGCTGCGAGGCACGTGTTCTTTGACATTTTGTCATATTTCGGAAAGAAAAACTCTATAGATAAGCATCTGGTCCCACACCTCATACCTGATATATCTGATTTTTTTTTTTTCTTCTCTTCCCTTTAATACGTTGTAAAACAAAATTTTAGTCTGATTATGTTATTGCTTAGTGCAGTTTCTTTAGGCTTCTTCTTCTTCCTCCAAGGGCTTTTTGATCTATGAATCAGACCTTACAAGCCCTAGAACCACTTAAACCAACTCGATGGTTTGACTAAAAACCTGTTTTTACTATCTTGGTAGTGATTGAAACTAGCAATTGAAAGTTAAAGCAACAGTTCGAAATCTTGGATTTGCTTTGAGGAAAGAAGTCCAACAATAGACCAATCCTAAATGGGAGACTGTGAGTTGGATTTACATTCTGGAGTTGGATGGGGTTGAGGTGGTTTGTTTCTCTTTAATGTGGGTTTTCTTGACAAGTTTGGAGTGAGTTTTTGGTCATGACTCCCTGTCATGGATGGTTTTGCAGGGTGGCGCTGAACAGATAGACGGTGTCGCGGGATGGAGCTGGGTAGAAGGATGGCGACGCAGGTTGCTAGGCAGATGGAGGAGCTAATCGAGGTGGTGCTGAATAAAGGGACGGCGTCACGGGGTGGCACTAGGCAGAGAGAGGCAACGCGAGGTTGCTGGCGAGGGAGGAGGGGGGGTTTCGCGGGACGGGATGCAAAATTCGAATGGGAAGAGAAGAAAAATAATAAATAAAAAAAATTGAAGAGAAGAAGAAAAAAATAAAAAAAATAAAACCCCATAAATAAAGTATGAGGTGTGGGATCAATTGCTGACCCATAAAAAAACTCTTACATAAAAAGATATAAATATAATTTTTTCATAATAGTGTTTAAATGAAATATTTTTATAAAATAATTTATAAAAATAATATTATCAATTTAAAATATAATTGAATAAAGAATTATAAAAATAATAATACGTTTATTTTTACTCATATAGAAATAATTCGATATTCAAAAATAAGTTCTACTACAAAGCATTCATTCCACCAATCTATATCTCTTTCATTATTCTCTTTTCATTCAGTGGTTAGTTACTACACTAGAAATATGATGATGCGTAACTATGCTTTATCCCATTTTTATTTGCACTATTTCTCTTGTACCAGTTATATGAATTGAATACCAATTTAATTTCTTTTTAAAGCGAATGAGAAGTGATACAGTCAAGAGAAAATTTCATAAATGTAAATTATAAACTGATGTAATTTCATGTGATCCGTTAAATTTACTTTACAATAAAAATAATTTTACAATCTGACGTATCATATCAAGATATATAAGTTTGTAAGTTTAATTTTGTAAGATTCTTTTTGTGACTTTAACATTTTTCAAAGCAAAATATAGTAATCAATAATGGTTTTTAATGGGCAAAAACAGATAAATATAATTCAAAAGTATGTATAAAGTTTTGGAAAACACTAACAAACACTCAAAAAAAAAAAACATTATGGTGTAGTAAATAAAGATGGTTTTCTTAGATGAGGGAGAATCCATCGACGCTAGGATGTGCATTAGAACTATCAATATTTAGAGGCGATTGGTAAGAATTTCCACTTCCCACGTCCTTGGACGAGAGAGAATATCTCTCGATAAAAGAAGAGAAATGCTAAATATATTTAAAAAAAAATTATAAAAAATTTAATAATCTACGTGTCAACTATTGATACACTAATGATTAAGAAATTCAAAATTCAAAATTTGAATTTGAAAAGAAATCTAATAAAACGAGTCTTATAAATAAAATTATAAGTACATGTAACACTACTTATAAAAAAAACATAAAGCCAATTGACGACCAACTAGAAGTTGTTGGTATCTATTTAAAAAAAAGGCTAGGAAAATGAAGAAGAAAAGAGAAGGATGGTAGGAGATAAATGACATGAAGAGAACAGAGAAAGGGAGAAGCCGGAATTTCAACTGATTTGTGTGGGAGGCAGTGCAAGGACTACTCGGCTGTGAGTTTTTGGATTCGGGCTTGCAGAGCAAAAACTTAATAAGTTGGCACCATATGGTACAGAATCTATGACTTTACAAAAATTTAGTGATTTAAGTCTATAGAGAGTTGAGAGGTCATGGAAATAAATATTAAGTAATTTGGAATTTTAAAGGTTTGTAATCTTCCACTTCTATTCCTATCTTAAATGATCATAAATATTAAGTAATTTGGAATTTTAAAGGTTTTTAATGTTTCCTCTTATTTCTTCTATAACCTTTCATTTTCTTTCCTTGGTATTTAATTCATCATAATTAATAACTAGATAAAGTCATATTTAGATAATTCTACTTCCGTCAAGAAACCATCCAAATTTTATAAAAGTAAATTTACAAACTGACGGCTCGATGTGATATATCAAAACTTAAATCTCTTCTAATTAAGATACAGTAGTTTTTAAACTTACTTTTGTAAGATTTTTTGGTAGATAACTCCACTACTAACATCCAAACACTTTAGTAGTCACTAATACCCAAACACTTTCCAAGCAGTTTTTTTTCTTTTTTTTTTAGCCATAATTCAATTCTTAACAAGCTGACCGAAAAGCATCTTGTGGACAAATCTGGGATTTTAATTTAAGTCCTGATTTGAATCAGAAGGAAGGTGACAACAAAGAAATGAGTCAAAAGAAGAAGAAATGAAAAGAAGAATCATGATATCAGAGAGTGTGTGGACAATGCTATCAAGATAATAACAGCCACAACTAACACCATCAGTCAACTTCTAACACATTGCTATACACATTTACCTTAGTTGCCACAGATCCATCACCATTATTGTCACAGCAGACGCGTATAGTCCACCATTACATCTAACCCTTGCTTCAATGTCAATTCTAATCACCATTGGCACCTCCTCAGAACCATCCACCAAGATGATTCGTGTTGTTTCGATATTGACTGTTCATCAGTAGCAATATGCTGCACTTCTTCCACCAAGAGAAAAATTCTATTTGGACACACCTTCCACAACGCTATCATGACATGATTTGATTTACAAGAAAATTTTAATAATTTGAATCTTGCAATCAAACCTTGCTACGATAGCGGTATGAATGGTGTGGCGTTCACATCAGCTTGCAAGTAAAATGACTCCTGCACACTTGTGTAGTCATACTCTTGGGAAAGAGTGAGGGTAAAGAAGTTGAAAAGAACAAAACTGCTAAAATGAATATGCACATTATGTTCGGTAGCGATGGACATATCAACATCAGGAAACAGTTCTCCTCATCCTTTTCCTAAATGGAGTCAGGAAACCAGTTATTAACAAAAATTAAGTCAGGGAACCAAAAATGCATATGCAACAAGAACTAAAACGGAAAAAAGGTTTCAGAATTATTTGATTGCCTAACACTCCTGCAGCCACGAAGATGCAGCCTTTCGGCTCCTGATAGCCTTACAGAAGCTGTAGAAGCATCTGCCGCTATGGTCCAATCATCAATAACGTACAAGCCATACTAGAAAACACAAGAGCATCACTCGTGGTAGTAAATTCAGATAACCAAATATGTGCACCAAAATAAAGAATAACATTTGTATTGCAGTGCTCAACATTACTAATTCATCACCTTTTGATAGCCTATAGAAAACTATATAATATATACAAGTATCTGTCCAGATTCCAGAAAATTACTTCCTCAGATTAAAAAGCTTTCTGAGGCATCCGTCTTCCTTGTCCTGTATACTTACAAAATAGACTACTCTATAACGTGGATTTTAAGATTCAATGATGTTGAATGAAAATTTCGATAACAGCAGTGGCACGCCTGATATAATAGGTCCATATGTCTGCAATGCAACAATGAAGTTAATCAAAGAATATTTATAACAATTCATCACATTTTTCTACAAGTAATTTTCAATTCATCGCATTTAAGAGGGAGGATACAGGGTCGTCATGCTAGTTGGATGGCCAAGGTCATCAAAATATAGTGGAAAGAAGGTCAATCGTTGAAATTTGAAAGTATTCTTATTTCAAACAGGTACTAAGACATACAGGAGGAGTTGAAAGGAGTCACAATGGACTGATTCCATCTATATAGGACATCATCGATGTTAATCAAGAATATGAAGTTCATTACCTTGTGATTTTCATGAATCTGGCACAATGGAACTGCAAGCAGTTTCAGGGTTTTTGGTACTATGAACCTTCGACTAACTGGTAGCCTCACAAGAAAGAGTTTGGTGCACTCCTACAGAAGAGGATAAGGGATAAGTTTTCCATGACATCAAAACTCGAAAGAAGAGATTTACGCAGACCAATTACCTTAGGCCTTTTTACATTAGGTGGCAGGTATGGATATAGTAATGTTTCAAAATCAGGCCTCCACCACATCCCAAGGCATTCTCCCACCTAAGATTGATGCATTAATTATATCAAATGTTGGTAATGAGAACATTGCAACATAAATGAGATAAACTTGAAGACCTTTTTGATACCTGCCATGCAGTCTCATCACCACTTCCATTGGCAGAAAGTTTTTTTGACAGCTTACGCCTCAATCCATCAATATCTGGATATTCAATTCAAAAGATCCTAGCTCACTAAATCCTAAGAATACTATTCCACAATTGAACAACCATTTTACCATCTCAATATTAAGTTGAATGAACAGTCAATTTACCTGATTCACCTGGTCTTAAGCGGCCACCGGGAAGCTTAAAGAAGGAATTTCTTACTTGCAACAACAACAAATGCGGATGTTTGAACAACTCGACCTGATTTAACAAAAGTTGCAAATGTTTAACACAATATCAAATGCCACGATACTTTCCTTATTCAATGGAAAACAAATTGTCAAGTCTATGGTATATGACGGGAAACCTCAGAGATACTAATGATTATTAACCAAGAAAAGAGGATCCACCAAAAATTGTTCATATCCCACCCCCTTCCGAAGAGAATAAGTAGAATAAAAAGATTAAAAATCCTGAAAAACTATATTAATAATGTGACCTGTCTAATTGAGAGCTCTATCATATGTACCATAAGATCTTACAGGAAAAACAATCGATGTTGTAG
The DNA here is from genome assembly GCA_029856935.1 of Cyclocarya paliurus. Taxonomy (NCBI): domain Eukaryota; kingdom Viridiplantae; phylum Streptophyta; class Magnoliopsida; order Fagales; family Juglandaceae; genus Cyclocarya; species Cyclocarya paliurus. The sequence goes on from CM056946.1 coordinate 10,822,626, forward strand.
TCTTACTGTGACCTCTAATGTTGGCCTAGAGGGCACAACCATGTTTGTATTACAATCTCGATCTCCAAAACCCGAAAAGTCTAATGAGAACCAAAACATCTCATTGCTTCCTAAAAAGTAGTGAAAAAAAATTCTTTGGCCGTAAAAGATTTCAAATGATCCCCCAGCCCTAAAATTATGAAAAAAAGGTCCACAATTACTCTCAATAAACCTCAAAAATATATTTATGTGGATCTTTGTTAATACTCAAAAAATTAGTCCTAAATTTTTAAGTTTGAAGTTTGGCCTCAAAAGGTTCTAAACGTTAAAAGATATCTTCTTCTTTTTTTCTTTTTCTTTTGTTTATAAACGAATAGCACATGAACCACCCTATTCCTCTACTTTGCTTTCTCTATTCCTCTATGTCCACGACTTCAAAAGGAAATGCTGAATTTTCAGTTAAAGAGAGGAACCCATTATTGATAATTTTTTTTTTTTTTTGATCAGTAAAAGATAGATATTATATATATGAATGAAATAGGCAGAACCCTTGTACACAGGAAGTATACCTAAGCACACCTAATTACATTCTAAAAGCGATAAATTAAAGACAGAAATTCCTGAACATTATCCCCGTTTAATACAATAGTGGAAAACCAACACATTAGAGTGTGGAGAAAAAAATTCTTCAACTCGGTCAATGTGCGTTCCTTATCTTCAAAACAGCGAGCATTCCTTTCCGTCCAAATGCACCACATAATACCCAACGGGATCATCTTCCACACTGCTGCCACTTGATGACAACCTTGCATCTTTGACCAACAACCCAACAATTCCACCACCTTCCTAGGCATAACCCAAGCAACGTCAACCCTTCGAAAGATTTCGTCCCACAACACCCTTGTTACCTCACAGTGTAATAAGAGATGGTCCACAGATTCTCCGCTCTTCTTGCACATGTAACACCAATCCATTACTACACATCCTCTCTTCCTCAAATTATCCGTGGTCAATATCTTCCCATGAGCAGCGCTCCAAACAAAGAAAGCTACTTTAGAAGGCACACGAGATCTCCATATATTCTTCCAGGGGAACGGCGTAGTATTACTCTGTGTAGCTAAGATGCTATAATACGCCTTAACTGTACATTTCTTGTGGTCATTGGACCTCCACTTCAAACTATCTTGCCGTGCCATAGCAACCTCCGTCGAATATAGTAAGGTGAAAAAATTCTGAAACAATAGGTAATTCCCAATCATGAAAGTCCCTATTAAAAAGAATGTTCCACTGTTGGACACCATGAGAAAATAGACGCACATCCGCAACTGAAGTCTCCTTATTCACTGCAATACGGTATAAGGCCGGAAATGTTCTTTCTAATGCATGCTCTCCACACCACAAGTCCCTCCAAAAACTGATTCGAGTACCCTCACCAACTACAAAACGAATTCAATTTGCAAAGCATGGCCAACCCTTCCTTATGTACTTCCATAAACCTACCCCATACCCCCCTCTCACTTCCTTAGAGCACCAACCCCCCCAAGCAATACCATATCTAGCGTTGATAATATCCTTCCACAATGATCCCTCCTCTGAATGATATCTCCAGAGCCATTTTCCAAGTAGCGCTTTATTAAAAGTTCTCAAGTTACACACTCCCAATCCCCCATTCACTATTGAGACACATACAGACTTCCATCTAACCAAGTGGAATTTCTTCTCCTCCCCCCTACCTCCCCATAAGAATGCTCTAAAGAGTTTCTTCTCCATTATTGATAATTCACGATCAACTTCAAACATTCCTAAGTTGATGAACATGTTATTTATATTTTTTTCATATTCTCTGTGTTTGTGTTTGTGTGTATGTATTGCTGTGCAGATCAATATATAAGTCGCACACAAAGAATATCAAAGATATTTGATTATCATAATATTAGGTCCCCAACCCCAAGATAAATTCTTGGCTTTGACCACTGGCTGTCCCAACCAAAAAATGAAAACTCTGCTGTCTCGGCCTCTCTTCTAGTTAATAAGTAGCTTATTGCTTACTTGGATCCGTATTAGCTTTATTGCTTACTTGTACATTGAAATGAAACAGAAAATAACATAACTCGTTGCATTATTTCTCCAATTTCTTTCTAACTAATAAAAACAAGTAAATTTATTTTATCCTCGACCAGATGGCAGGACCTTCAAAAGCAATTCTGATCTCAAAGTGGTGTTTCTTGTATTCAACGAAATCCAGGTTTTACTCTATTAATAAACACTTCCAAGAATATTTACATATTTATTTAAAGCAATTTTTAGCTTTTTTTCAAGCAGATTTAGTAATATCAATCTGATCAACCTAACCAGTTGCTTGTTATTACAATTCTAGAATACAAAATCAGTAGATGAAGTTGAGATTAATAAGCCAATACTATGTAATTAACCTGGCTAGTCATCCAGCCCCATAAAACTCAAAATGGTTGTTTCATAAAACGATAATTTAAATCCATTTACAGAACTAAAATGAAAAGAAAGAGAAACTAGTAGAAAGTTCACAATCCAGAAAAATAATAATAATCATGATATAGCTAGGTTACTAACCAGGATAACAGCTTCCACAGAAGTCCTTAGCCCATGAGCAGCGTAGCTGAACAAAAACAACAACAACAACAACAAAAAGTTTCAGAAAAGCAATAAACAAATGAAAACAAAACAAACCCAGTTGAGCAAACACAGTGAGTGAGTGAGGGAGTATGTGGGTGTACTTGGACTTCATCCTCTTAACACGATCGGCCAAGGTCTCGTCCTTGAAGGGAGCGGCTTCTTTAGATCCAAAGTAGTAGCAACTCAGAGGGTATATGTCTATTACATGATGACTCTGATCATTGCCGCTACTTTCACTGACATTTCCATTCGAACGGAGTCCATCTTCCATTTTCGATTGCCCTGAAATTCAGGCACAAAAGAAGTTGCTTGTAAGAAGGAGACGATGATGATGATGAAGATTTTTATGCCTGTGCTATACAGTGTTGTACGTTGGCTATGAAACGTGGCACTCCAGAGACACCTGGTCGTTGGTCGATCTATCTGATAGCATTTCGGGCTTATAGGCTGCTACATTTTGGGCTCTCAACAAGGTTCTGTACATATTCAGCTATGAAAATTGAAATCAGCCTCCAAAAGGGAGTCCTGGAGTTGGAAACCCTCCCCCAAATATATATAAAAAAAAACTATAAAAATTAAAAATTATACAATAACAACTATATCACAATTCATCTACAATTAAGTACTAAAACTTAATTTCTTTTCACGTACTTTGAACTGTTGCTAAAATAATATTTTCCAAAATAAAGTTAAAAAAATATTTTTTTTAATATAAAATTATAGATAAGTTGTAGAGTAATTGGTGTTGTATTATTATCCATCTAGAAAAAATTGAGTAATTCTATTATGATGTGGCACCACAATGCCATGTGACTTTTTTAAAAATTTTAAATATATATTCAAAATAAATAGCTTCCAAAAATATAAAAAATATGAATATTAAAACTCTAAATTCTCTTTTCTATTTTCTATTTTATGTTTTATGTTTATATTTTTTAATTTCTTTTTCCAAAGAGCTTCAGCCACCAATGGCAGCAGCCGCCCCAAGCAATGGCTGGATTAATTTCTTTTGTGAATAACCTGACTATTTCTCGAGGTGGCAGAACAACAGACAAAATGGTGTCTGATGATTGTCTTAAAAATAATTAGCATTATGTCAAGAGTCTGATGGTCTGATAGCATATGATCCGGTTCTCTAAATAAAAAAAATGATTCAAAACCCCCCACCCCTTCATAAAAAATAATAATAATAATAATAATTAGCATTATGGTAATTAAAAGTTTAGGGTTTATGTTTTATATAGAGTCTTAGATTTTTCTAAAATTAATCTGGTTTGGACCTATGTTTGAATTTACTGTAAATTTTTAGATATTGAGGTAGGGCTCGTCATAAGTGTTTGGATAATTTTATATATTAATTACTTAAAATTAGAAATTAGAAATAACAAAATATAGGATGAAGAATCACATAAAAAAATCTCATTTTCTTCCATTTCAAATAAGAGAAATATTGTTTTTCATTCTGTAATCCTTAGCCACACTTGCTATATGATACATTTTAAATTACTTTTATTTAAGTACTTAACATATTAAATCACATAAAATATATCACAAGTTTAGATGGAATGACAAGATTTGGAATGAAGAGCAGCATTGTTCTTCGAAATGATACATATACACACTTCTTTTAACAAGTCTTTCTTATGAGTGTAAAATGGAATGTTAAGAAAAACTACTACTAATAATAATAATAATAATAATAATAATTTATTGAAATGAAACTATCACATTGGCGGATTATAAAACTAATTATTAAATAATTATGTATATATCATGTTCTTTTTTAAAAGGAGTTAGTTTTGAATATTATTTTATCTTGGATTTGTAAGTGAAAGGTTTTTTCTTGTTTGAGCTGTCAAAACTTCAATTATATTTTTACCTCTTATATACATACATAGTTAGATTGCAAATAAAAGAAACGACATAAACCAAATAGATGAAAGGCTCCTCTCGTTTCTTTAGAAATGTTTGACCTATAAATAGAATTAAGAAAAAATTATTTTTTTTTATAAATTTACGTATATTGATATTTATAATTATTTATATGTTCTTCCAAATTAAGCAACAGTGATCTTTGCTTTGCTTGATGAAAGTTGAGGAATCTTGAAGTGGTTTGATTGATTAGAAAAATAAAAAAGGTAGGCGTAAGGGACAAAATATCTAGGTCCAAGACCAAGCCCAGTCCACAGGACTACTATTAAGAAATAAAAGGAAAAGTAAGAAGGTAAGGGAGATGAGTGTGTCAGGAGGCAAGGAGGACAGTGTTAAGAGGCAAGGGGTAGTGTCAGGAGAAAGTGGAAAAGTGAGAGGTGGTCAGACACTCAAAGCAAATGTCCCTCACCATTATCTAGGCCCACAAGAGAAGAGGGTCAGATAAAAAGCAAGTGGCCAGACGACTTCGTCTTCTTCAACTTCTTCAACCTACCGAAGGGGAGCTCAAGTGAGGGTTTTCTCTAATAAATATATTCAAGATCTTTATTGTATATTGAAAAATGAGACACTGTAAACAAATATATTATAATAGATTTTTCCTCCCCAAACGCCCCGTGGACGTAGGTAATATGTCGAACCACATAAATTTATGTGTCTCTTTCTCTTTATTTTCTCTATATTTGTTTTCTACTCACCACTATGGATGTACGTACCGACACCGTACAGCCACACCGGACCACTTCTGGAGGTTTCAAACAATACCGACCAAGACCTGAATCATTATAGTAGGTCGAGAATGACTTTTTTTTCATTCCAACCTGTTGTGCGATTTTTTTCACACCAACAATAAGGAAATAACAATTCAGCAGATTTTATTATATTGACAATTTGAAAATCATCCCAATTGCCAACAAAGAATGGGAAAAAAAATCATCCCAACCACCAATTTAATTAAAAAAAAAAAGTTATTATATTAGTAGTAGGTAACGAGACTAAGGACATGTTTGGCAATAAAATTATGTTCTGACAATCAAGATATTTTTGCTCCTAAAAATATTACATATACCATGTAAAAAACTCTTCAAGATTTTTGAAATCATACAATATAGATCGGGCCGTACGTGGTGGCTCCTCTAACCATCAAGAGTGGCTCGGTCCAGTATTCGTAGTGGAAAAAGGTTTTTAACCAACACAAGTAATCAATTCGAAGCATTCACCTCGTGGTGCATACACCGTGGGGTGGCTTTTTTATTAGAAAAAAAAAATTAAAAGTTGCCGACCGTTATTAATACGGAATTCAAATCCGACTGTTATTAATGATTATTTAATGATATAACAGGCAATGAGTAATGATGATAATATTCGGCATGATACTCGCCCATGATATCCACCCGATATATTCATTCTTCTCGGCCTAGTGGCGGACTTGACGCCCTAATGTCCCGCAGTTCATGAAGGACTAGAGAGAATCAAGCCATAAGACCAGCCATGAAAATTATGCACTCGACCTGTATAAATAGAGGTCAAAGTACACGGTAGAGGTAACTTTGGAATGATCTAAGAATTGAAATACTCCATACACACTATTCTAACTTAAGCATTAGATGTGTCCTTCACCACACCCAACCCCCCGTATTTTCTTGGTGCAGGTTGCTGTAAGCCATTAGCAAGAGTACGAAACACGTCTACAAAAAAAATATTTATTACATTTTCTTGGAAACTCATCTAAAAAACTCTTACATTAAAACATATTCTCAATGAATCTCGCTGCTCTTATAAAACTTACTAAAATCTCCTCCCAAAAATGTTTACGAAACTATTTGCAAACATTTTTACATTATTCATGTAAATTCCTAACATCCAACGTCCCACACTTTATAAACAATAATCACTCTTGGTAAAAACCAAAAGCCAATTATAAAGGTCTTGTGTTTCATGCTTTAAATCACGACTAGACAATTGGGAAATATTTGAAATAATAAATGATTTATGCGCAAATGCTTTGTAACCTAGAGAATATATAAATTAACAAGAAAAAATTAGAATGTATAAAATAACAAGAGGAACGTGTAGAAAATATAAATTTATTATTAGAATCAAATTTGTCTACTACATTGTTTGAATATTTATTACAAACAAACCATCACTCACATAATTTTTTCTCCACAAATGACTCATATTTACTTACAATAATTTTATTAGATTGAAATACCAATGTGTAGCCTGCCTCACTAAATAAAGATCTACTAATTAAGTTTCTCATCGTCTTTGGTATGTAAAATACTTCTTCTAAATGAATAATATTTTCAGACGTTAATTTGAGTTCAATTTTTCCTACTCCAAATACTTCTGCAGAGTTGGAAGTACCCATCGTCACTTTCATGCCGCTTATATCCTGATATGTTAAAAAAATAATGTGATTAGAAGTGACATGTACATTGGCTCATGGGTCTACTATTCAATCAGAAGCACTACAAGTCAGATAAACTTGGAGACTTATGGTTACATACCGTTCATCTGTTCCAATGGAGTCGGTCTCGGAAAGCACCATATGAGCCTGTGGGTTGGCGATCTTGGTTGTTCATTGCCTTGATTTTTTTTCTTCTTGTAGCGACAATTTTTGGCTAAGTGACCCAGTTTGTTATAGTTAAAACAAATAAGTCTCTTATCATCTTTGTTGATATAGGATTTTGATTTCAAATTGTTCCCATAACTAATTTTACCCTTATTGAATTTGGACTTCTGATGTATTGGGTTCTTATGTGTTTTATGGCCTTCTACAATATTTGTTTTAGACAGAAAATCAGAAACCAATAGTGGGACATGATCATTTCCCAAGTGTTATTATTTGATCATAATGGCAGAGATCAAGGTTTTCATGGTCATATATTCAGTCTTATGTTTAAGAGATAGGCAAAAGTTCTTACATGAAGGAGGCAACTTGTCTATTGTACAAGCAACTTGGAGATGCTTGGTAATACCTATCTCCCGTTGGCCCAATTCATGGTAAATAATATTTAAATTATATGTTTGCTCTACCACAGATTTGAAATAATCCATCTTAAAGCCAAGAAATTAGCTTGCGGTGTCTTTATCCATTTCGGCATCATGTATACCATATTTCTTATCAAAAGTATTCCAAATATCTTTAGCAAATTTAATGTGTAGGAAAACATAAAAAAATGTATCACTTAAATGATTTAAAATCCTATATCTATACAAATTATCTTTTTCTGCATATGTTTATAATTCAACAATACGTGCAACTCATGTAAATCATTAGAATGATGATCATTTTTAATAACAAAATATAATCCAAATATTGTAAGAAAGATTTTCATTTTTTCTTGCCAAAGCTTAAAATTGACTCCTCCAAATTTCTCAAGTGCAATAGGTTCGTCAAAGTCATGGTGGTAACCAATGAATTATAATTTACCACTAGTTTAACAAAGAAAATATCTACTCTAAGATTGTTGGGAATTATTTGGAATAATAAATGATTTATGTGCAAACGCTTTGTAAACTAGAGAATATGTAAAATAACAAGAAAAATTTAGAAAAAGAAAACCCAGTGTTGAGGCACGTTGTGATGGATGCTTTCTATAGCGTAGATTCCACCGCCTCCAAATTTAAGCATGCACTAGACTTTTTGACAATCTACTCTTAAGATACAACAATGTCGGTTCTCGTTAATCTCTGTGTTGCTGCACACAAAAGGAAATCCTCAAACCCGATATAAAATAGCCAAAGTCCAAAAAAAGAAAGATAAAAAGAAGGACCTGTTTCTCTAATTCTTGTAGAGAATTTGGAATGAATAAATTTGCAGGTAAGGTTTCCTATTTATAGAGAATAAAAGTGCACTTGTGAAAAGCCACAACTTATTTAAATGAAATGGTACTTGTGAAAAATCACAACATATAAATGAAATAGTTCTTATGAAAAGACAACTTCTATAAGTAAAATGGTACTTATGAAAAGTCACAACTAAAATGAATAAACACTTGTTAGAAGTCATAACTTCTCAAATATTAGAGAATATATTGAAAATATTTCTAATTCACCAAAGGCACAATCCTTTATTTGGTTGATAAGCGGTTAAAACTCATATCCCTAAGAGGCATGCATTGGTTCAAGTTACAATGACATATTTTTATTTAAATCTAGATAAATGTGTTGATATATTGAACAATGATAATAGTTCACTTTTTTTTTTTACTTAACATTAAATATTTTAATATTTTTAAGCTTAAAAACCAACATTGACTTCCAAAACTGAGTCAGTATTTGAACCACTGCATGGGAATGTTCTTACTGCCCACGTCGCCATGCATTACTAGTTTAGCCTGAATCAGGTATGATGAAATCATCATCCATTTACACCATATTCAATTATTTTGTATTATAACAAACAAAATTTCTATTTGCAAGCCTATATTTTGACCATACGTCAGTGGCGCGCAAGATACTAGAGTATAATTGGAACGGACCGATCCGACCAAACCAGACTGAACATCTCTAGGGGGTGGACCGGATCGATAGATATCGGTTCGGTTGGATTGATCTTTTTTAATTATTTTTTTTTTTAAAAATAAAAAATAAAAATGATTTAAAATAGTAAATTAAAATTAAGTGAATTATTAATGTGGATTATGAAACTAACTCAATAAAAAATTATTTTATATGGTCAATGATAATAAATTAGATGAAAATTACATTCTTAACCTATATAATTACCATATAATTAATTATTTGATGTTATACATTAGTCAATTGATAGAATATTAATTTGTTAATAACATATTTAAAATTTTATATTTTTAATGGTGATAGATTAGATAAAAATAACATAATTAATTATACAATTATTATATAAATAATATATATATATATTTTTTTTAATTCGGTTAGTCTGGTCCGAGGTAGCAAATCCCTGGACCGGGACCGGACTAAAAAAGTTTCAGTCCTTTATTTCAAGACCGGTCTTGGTCCCTGGTCGGTCTGGTCAATTTCTCCGATCCGGACCGACCGACTTTCACCTCTACAAGATATAGAGACATGTAACGTTAACTAATAAATAGAGTTCTAACTTTTTTAAACTAATTAAAAATTAAAATCTCACAATAAGTGATGTGTGGACACACCAAAGTTGCAAATAGCTTATTAATTATGAGTCTCAAGCTTATAGAGATAATATCAAATTTGATTTGATTATCATTTTTATGAGATTTGGTTTAATTTATAATTATCATGAGATTTATTTTATCTATTTTACAATGCAATTTCTCTGCAAATATATACATATACTTTCTAAGCCGATTGGGACAAAAAAACTCTCATTTCTCTCTCCCTAAGAAAGTTTTTCTCTCGTTCCCGTAAACTCATTGCCGCTTCCAGGACTTTGATCCGTTCGTTGGGTGGAGGGGGGTTGGAGCTTCGGCTCCACCTACCTCCCTCCCTCGCCAGCCTCAATCTCTGTTTGGGTATGTTTTTTCCTGTTTTCTAGTTAGCTTTTACTCGTTAGCACCAAAACTAGTCGATCGGTGAGCAAGGTCTGACACGCGCCCCGCCATCAACCTCCCCAAGTGCCGATCTTCAAGATGGCAGAAGAAATATGTCCATTCAAGTGACGTGTAAACCTCAAGCGCGGTTTATGCCGTGCGTGAGTTTCATGTGCTGTCGCACTTGGGAAAGCTTCCTGCCGCCACGTGCAGCACCGTCGGGATTAGCGGCGTCAAATCTTCTTGTTCCAACCTTACACTCCTCTTCAGGTGTAGCGTGTGTACTGCACGCGCCGCCACAGCCAGTGGTGGCCCCTCGCCAGCGATTCGTCTCAATTCCTGGTTGCTTTCTTATGTTCCTACTTTTCCTAACTAAAGATCTAGTGAAAGTGGATGAAGTTCCTTCCAGCTGTCCAGACTAACACATTGTAGCACACAACTCTTTATTGTGGTTTCTAGCTATAGCTTTATAGTCTGTTTAACATACTATTCAAAAATCGTCACCAAGCGGTCTCCCTTAGTAGAAAATGGTTGTGAGCCATTTCCTAACCCTTGTGGAAAAGCGGTCTCCGTCTTTCTTTTGTTTTTCTTTTTTGTGTTGTAATATGTTGGTTTTGATAAGACTGTAGAAGACTCTCATCCCAAACTTGTATCTTGTAACTGTTAGTTTATCTATAAATATCTTATTTTGCTGAGAGAAAAGAAAATATATATATACATATTTACATAAACTTTCTATTCATTTTCTTAAAGAAAAATAATGATGTTGTGCTTAAAGTTTCTCTCTCGTTCTCATTCTTCATTTTTCCATTTCCACTTCTAATCAATTTTAAAGAAAAATCATAGCTTTCATTTGACCTATTCCTTTTTTATTTAAATTTTATTACCAATAAAGAAAATATTTTATAAACATCATAAAATTCATTTCATATAACTATTATCAAGTCGAAGACATATTCTAAAATTTGTATAGAATCTTTTTTTTTAAATCATATTTATTTTTATATACATTATTATATACTCTATTTTGTCAAAACATCTTTTGGAATTTCTCGAAATATTCAATAATTGTCTAAAGCATCATCCCCGCAATAAGCCGGCAAATATAAAAACAAGAAATTGGAGCATACGGAAATTCTCTGTCACCCATTGAGCATCAACCAATCAAGATCTAGAATTGCAGAGAAAAACGAAAAGTCAAACTGAGGGCATGGTTGTCTTTGGTGGCTTCTATCCAATCAAGCTTCGTGATTCAGGTATCTTACCCCAACGACGGATCTTCAACAACTCCTCGAAATGTTTTTCTTTTGGTAATTTTTTAGAGAATAAGTTGAGTAAACTTGATAACTATGAACACCTTCCTTCATGTTAAAGACAAAGAGGGAGTCAATTTTGGTAAGCTTTCCACTCTTAAATGCTCAAGGGGATACCTTTGTTTGTCATGTCAAAACTGGGTGAAGACTCCATCTTGTTGTCACCTCTTTCTATATATCTGATCTGAAGGAAGAAGCGGGAACTCAAGAGAGAGAGCGCTTCCGTTAATCAGTTGTTGTTCTTCGCAGGCAAGTTTGATCTGTTATTCCATTTCTCATTTGTCGATTGTTTTGATGGAATAACTGTTATAATTTTCTGGGTATTTTTGGTAGTGCAAATTAAGTTTGGATATATTGTTGATTTTATGTAGTTTACAGAACTTATTGCTCAATGGTCGATGGGTAATGGCAATTTATGTAACTTTGGTTGGATTATGTTATCTTGGAATGATGTTGGGTGGTTTATGATCTGATATTGGATTTGTTGTGATTGTATGTGGTATTTATAGCCACCATATTAAGGGAATTACATGGTTTTAGATGGTTTTGGGATAGGAAGATTATTGTAAAACATGAATTAAGAGCCTGAGGACAGATTTCTCGAGCTAGTTTTTTGCTTCATTTTTTTTATAGCATCTATAACTGCTTCCAGTTTAGGTGGATAGTCTTCAAGAGAAATTAGCTTATCAACATCCTGGACAGAACTGTAAGAATCAGCACTGATCATCCCCTGTTATTGTACATGCTCCCTTAGAAATAACATATTTTGGTTCAAGCATTTATTCATTTCATCCCACAAAAGGAGCCATTTCTTTTCATTGTTACTGTACCTGCAGTTAAACTTAGGTCTGCCTTTATAGGACTAGATCTTGTTGCCAGTATCTAATGATCAAAGTTGACTCATGGTCTTATTAATGAAGCAAAACTAGTATCACATAGAAGCCTTACCACTTATGTATCCAGTGTTCATTTTTATGCATTGCCACTATAGTCAGCAATGTAGGATCTGAAGGTACAAAAAAGAACTGCTAAACGAAGTAATTGAAGAAAAAAACATATGCTTTATTGTTAATTATACAGTAGATAGTAATAAGATAGGCGTCGCCATACAGTTTTGTTCGAGCACCTTAGTGCATGAGACTTATAACTTAATAGCAGTTTGAAAGCACTATCCCACTCTCACTTGCAAATTGGGGCCTTGGGTAGTTATTCTGAATATTTTTCCTACTTTTTACATGTTGATTGGAGCATGGTGATGTTTGTGCTGTGCCTTTATAAGATACAATCCTAAGAAGCTGTAAATAAATAAACAACTGTACTTCTCTAATGTATTAACAGAAAACGTAAAAAAAAAGAAGAAAAAGAAAAAAAGTCACACCTCATTGCTAGGTATTAACAGAAAACGTAAAAAAAAAAAAAAAAAGTCACATCTCATTGTTAGGTATTCCCTCTTTAAATGCTTATGGCACACATCGCGTACGAATGGTTCACTTCTTATTGAAGGAAGAGTTCATGCCATCAATACACACTTTACTTGTGCTTTATTATAAAAACTTTAGTATGTTTTCTGCTCTAGTCACATACTTTGTTATGCGAATATGAGGAAAACTTCCGGGTTGAAATTCATGTACCCTTTGTTAATTTTAGCATGTTTTCTGTTATGTACACGGGATATGGAAGTGGCTCACCAGTTTACATTTAACAACTAAGAAAAAACAAATGAAGCTTTCCGTTATGATATTGTTGAATTTTATACTACTAAATAAAAATGCTGTATGCTATACTATACTTTCGTCCCACTCTTATCCTACTATGTTAATGTGACATTATCCATCGTTTCTTGACTTGTTATTTTAAAAAATAAGAGCTAGTCTAAGGATTGATGCCATCAACACAGTATGATGGGAGTGGGGATGAGTGTAGCATATAGCATAACTCACTACTAAAATATGCTAAAGATTTGGTGAAGCATTTGATCATTTCAACCCATCTACTTACAAGATTCCATCTTTTCAGTTATGTCTCTCTGCATCATGGTGGGGTATTTGCATAATAACAGGTGTGTAATCTGAAATGCTCTTTCATACTTGCAAAACAGGTTCTTGTTAGAGTTGCAACAGAACAGAGGACTTCAACCTGCGGAATAAATTTCTCACACAATGGATCAAAGTACTCAACTTCTCTTGATCATCAGTATTTTCTTATTGTTGCACTCATTCTCAAATGTCATCGGGCAGATTAATATTTGTTGCCTAGGAAAGAGATTAGTGGTGATATATGGTCCCTTCTTATTTCTTGTTCTTCTTCATGTTTTTACCCCATTTTTGTACTCATATTATCATATACACAAGCATGTCTCACTATACAACATGTTTGAAGGCCAGCAATTCTTACTTGAAACGCTACTGTGTCCATATCGTGGACTTTCTACATGAATCTTTTGCCATCTTTAATATCCCAAGTCATTCAGGCCCATGGTTTATTAAAAATTAAGTAAATATAACAGTTAATACTTACTAACTATAAATCATCACCACTTCTTGCAGAGGCTACCAGAAATGGCCTTGAGTTGGTGAGATCAGTCTCTGATAAGCATCTTGATCTTTTGAGGTCATCCACTCGATATATTTCAGTAGTTAAAGGTATGCATCCAACTTGGACTAAATACGCTCTCGATGAGGAAATTTGAGAAATGTTGCGGTTATATTCAATTTACCTCTGTATAAAAGAATATTACCTATGCCATTGTGCCTCTTCTTTTGGCTAATTTGTTCACGTTCCATTAGGTACATCATTTTTCCCGTTTAGTTCTGGCAGCACTGCCGGATTGATATTATTTAATCACCTGATACCATTATGAACTATGAATCAAGGACATTGATTTTTTCTGGATCCGCTTCTAAGTGGTTTATCAGGACAGACGTACCTTTACTCGTGTTCATTCTGTCAGATCTGGTTGCTCATGTGATTTGTATTTAAAATTTTAGCTATCTAATAGATATGGGATCTCTTAAATTTTGAATGTTCATAGCAAGTTAGTCTCTCTACGAAATGTTTGTCCAGACGAGTGATAGGTTTCGTGATTATGGTAGGGCAAGTATCCGATGCTGTGGGGCGTGAAAAGGGCAAGTATACCCTCATTCGAGATCTGGAAGAATCCCAATTAGGGATTTACGACAAGCCCCTTCCATGCTTTGGCTGTGGGATAGGATGGTTTTCGTAAGTATATATATTGTTCCTTCTTCCTCCTCCAACAGTACTATTATTCATCATCTAATGGCTTGATGTTTTTGTTAAAGATTTCTTTTAGGTTTTGTGTTTCCACTTCTTTGGTACTATGGGACAATTCTCTATTTTGGAAATTACTACAGGAGGGATCCTAGGGAGCGAGCAGGACTAGCAGCCTCAGCAATTGCTGTAATCTCTCTCTCTGTCTCTCTCTGTCATAAAATCTGAGCAATTATTTTTTTTTATAAAATTGCTCTCCTCTCATATAAAGAAATAACCATCCAATCTTTTGATAGATTGAGTTGTTTTTCTTTTTGTTTTATGCAGTGCAAATTGCAAAGGTTCTCTTCTGTGTCTTAAAAGTAGTATAATTTATTATTGTCGTTGCAGGCACTGGCTTGTACTGTAGTGTTGCTGGTCATAGCAGCTATTCTTTTCTTTTAGCCACTGCGACTCTGTTCCTGGGATGCTCCTAACACGTTGTGAGCATCACAAAATTGAACTAGAATCATGTAGATAACACGGCTCAAGAGACGGGGCAAAGCATATAATTCAAAGAATACTCCCCAAAAATTTGAGTCTAGATGAGATGATAAAAATCCAAACGCCCTTTTTGTCCAGTTATTCTAAGGCCGGATGTTGCAAAATATTTTCCAACGAGCTTCAGCCACCAATGGCAGCAGCCACCCCAAGCAATGGCTGGATTAATTTCTTTTGTGATTAACCCCACTGTTTCTCGGGGTGGCAGAGCGAAGGCCGAAATGGTGTCTAATGATTCTGCATTTGTATGTAATAGATGCCAAGAAAATTTGTTTACATTTCAAACTGATAAATGTCTATGACACTTTATTTGAAGCTCTTGTCCATGGTCCAAATAAGAATTTGTTTATATATATCTACTTCATCACTGTCCTCATGTATAAGAAAGCCAATGGGTCTGATTCGTCTACTAACTTGATGGTGATGATTAAGAAAGATATGGCTCTCTCTAATAGTGCAGCCAAGTAGGATACATATGCTCTTGTAGGGTTTAAAAACTGAAAATCTTCTGTTTGACTGGTTGTGATGGCCATCTAACAAATTTCATCTACAGTTTTTTTAATGGTAATGATGCTTGAATGAAAATTGCCAGAGTTTTCCTTCTGTGGTTGTGGTCAAAATGCTCCCTAAAAGACTGAAACATGGTAAGTAAATCACAAATCCAGAGAAATATGAATAGAGGTAGGTTACACCCAATAACTGAAGTTGGAAAACTATTGCGTATGCCCAAATTGGTCGGGTGTCTGAATTTATCAAACTGAAGTACATAAAGAGAGAAAACGACCACTACCAACGGGAATTCGAAAATGCAAAGTCAAAAATTTACTAGAAATCCGTAACAAAAGCACAACTCTTCTCTCGTGGAGGCAGTACAAAAAATGGATTGTTTTCTATCGAATAATATAACATGGCAGTTTGTTTTCTTGACAAAAATGGAAGCCACGTACAAAAGGAGGACCGGCTCAGCTTCATTCTTCATTAAATGAGAGAAAATGCCTGCAAAAGCTGGATTGGGGAAATTACACCTAAAAATGTGTTTCAACCTCTGGCCACCAGATGGACATACTTCTTCTCTATGGTGAATCTGGAGCTTGAATTGATCTGGCATCAAGAGAGAAAATCGTGAAATCATTGCGGCCTGTTGAAGGTTCTACCAATATACCATATACCATAAAAAAAAAAAAAAAATAGACGGAAAGCACAGTCCATTAGATGGGCTGACCTTATGCTCAAGTATATCAATGAGTTTGGATTCATCTTCTGTTATGCCAGATTCCCGTATTGCCTTGAGAACAAGTTTCCTTAGTTTCCTCATCTTCAGAAATCCATCAGGATTCTACCTCCAAGCCAAAGATAATCAGTAAACCTAAGAGTGTACTTTACAGAGAACATAAATGTAATCCCATAATTCAGTGCTCTAGAAACTACTCTGCATTATGCCTTTATATTGGTCCCAATACTGGAGAAGAGGAACTGGTTCTCTTCTATGCTATCAATTTTGTCGCATATGCAAGCTATAAATGTTTAGCTAAGGAGATAAATGATACACATGCAAAAGAAAAGTATACAGATATGTAAATGATCATAATGGACTGAAAATAAATGAAAATGATATTAGAGCTATATTATTCAAGATACGTACAGATTTCAAGGCTGATGTGATCAACTTCCTCCACTTTATTTTCTCTTTGGTATCTTCTTTGGCTGAGCTAGATTCTGCCAACTTATCATCCTTCAATGGACTCTTTGTTTCCGCTGCTTCTTCTTTTTCACCATGAATCACTTCCCCATTACCTAAGTCACTTGAAGTATCATCCCTAGTCTTTTTCCTTGAACCATCCTTCGCAGATCCCTCAAGTTTTCTCTTTTTCTTTGATGGGGCAGCTCCTTTATCTGATTCTAAGTTGTTATGCACAATGTCAGCTTTAGGTCGATCTGGCAGTTTTGGTTCCTTCGCATGTCCATTGGCAACCAATTCATCCTTTTGAGTGTCTCCAGTCTGAAGTTTTGCATCTGGAGTGGATTCTTCTGTCTGCTTAGGTGGGCCTTTTGCAGCATGGAAAGCTCGGGCTTTTGCCCTGTGCTTCTTTCCTTCAGCATGGAGAAGCAGGGCTTGCTTACTTGTAGCACTGGTATTGCAGAGACTGAAAATACAGAAATGCATCCAACGAACAATAACTCAGATCCAATCATAAGAAGTAACCATGAGTCATCTGTTGGGTTCTGCAACTAAACTCCCTATTCTTCCAATACTCTCTAAATTTATTTATTAGAAAGAGAATTTTGCATGATATTTTGTGCACAAATAAAGAGAATTTAGTCTAAAGTTAACATTGCGATATGGCAAATTTTAAATTTTTGGGAGGGACGACTCAGATCAGGATAATAAGGTCATGCATAGAAATCAGTTTGATGGCTAAAAAGTCATGCTTACAAATCAGGATAAGGTCATAAAGATATAAACAAACCTACAAAACCAAGGTGGGCGCTCTGACAACCCAACATTTATATCAATATCAGGTTGTTGCTTTGAATTATTGTTGGGCTTGGCAGACAGAGCATTCAAAGCGTTCCCTTGGCCCTTTGGACCATATTTTTCCTGAAAACAAAGGCAAACAAGTTATATTCTCAAGCCAGATAGCAGTATGCATCAAAGTTTATAACCAAGTTGACAAAAAATATTATAACAATAGCTAGCAAATGTGGCTGATTAATTTTGATAGATAATAAGAGAATTTATTCCAAGTAAATAGGCATAGCCCAATTACACAGAAAGTATACAAGTGAGTACACCTAAATACAAGCTAAAGCAAAACAAAACTAAGGCAAAACATTACAAATATTCCCATCCCTTACAAGGTTCTTCACCCAAGAACTTAAAAGTGCTAAAGAAAAAATCCCTGAATTCCCCCATATAACATTCGCAATCTTCGAAACACCTCCCGTTTCTCTCTAACCATAAGCACCAAAACAAACACAAGGGGATCATCCTCCACATTGCTGCACTGCCTCCAAATCCCACTAAACCTTGCCAGCTAGCCAAAAAGTCCACCACACACAAAGGCATCACCCAAGCAATGCTTACCCTTGCAAAAATCTCATTCCACAGCTTTGTCACCACCTCACAGTGACGGAAAAGATGGTTAACAAATTCGCCATCTTTTTTACACATAAAACACCAATCAATCACAAATAAACCTCTTTTTCTCAAATTATCCGTGGTTAATATTTTCTCAAGAGACACCAACCAACAAAAAAATGCAACTTTACTAGGTACCCTTGCTCCCCAGATACATTTCCAGGGGTATATTTTATCACCGTGACTATTTAACACCTTGTAGAAACATGTTATCCCTGAAGGGAGGAATGGAAGTGAATGGGAAAATTTCGTTAGGAAAACGAAGGAGATTATCGGTTCAAATTCCTCTGTTTTTGCTCCTCGAAACAGAGGTGTTCTTAACAAGGGTGCCGCTAAGAGGGACTCTAAAGCAAAAGACATGAGTATGGTTAATCCTCAAAGAGGAGCTTCTTCCTCACAAACAGCTCCTTATTTGTCTGCATTGATGGAAGTTGTTAATGATAATCCTGGCCCCAGTAACAAACATGGAAAATGAAATAACAAGAAAGATGTGGTAGTGTCGAGGGCGAGGAATAAGAATGTTGGACTGAAGGAAGGGAATCAGAGACATCTTTCCAGCGATGAAGGTGACAGTTGGCATCCCGCGATGTTGCAAAATTTTGGTGAAGTAGAAGGGTCATTTTGGCATGTGCGGGCAAAACTTGTTGGTTGGAAGGATAGGCTGGATTTGATGTTGAAGATGATTGATGAGGGACTGGGCTTAATTATGGGCCTGGTTTCAACTAGAAAACCAGATGGGTTAGTAGAGGAAAAGGGGAGGCCGTATGGACCCAAGGCTTCTAATGTCTACGTAGGAACCAGGCCTGTGAAAGGCCCATTCAAGAAGCCTGTTACACGAAAGAAGCAATCTGGCGTTGGGCTTCAACGATCTACCAACCCGAGAAGAGAGTTGCGCCAGCCCAAGCCCGTGGTGGCTCTGCGACATGGTCCATCTTCACAGAGTGGGTCGTCGGCGGCGGGCGTATCTCCTGGAGGTTTCCCGGCAACAAGTTCTGCTACAGTACTCACAATGAAAGAGAGCCTGAACAAGGCGAAAAATTTTAGAGATCAGCCCAAGAAGAGGAATGCTTTGCATTGTCTTCCCTTCACTTTTACAGATTGCAAGGCATCAAAATGCAGCTGCGGCTGATTCTCACTCTTTTTTGAATAATAGTATTCAATGGAAGGTTGATTTTGTGAGAAATGTCAATGGCTGGGAAGTTAATGTTAAATCTGATTTTTTTAGTAGATTAAGTTGAAGATTGTTCAAGGAAGGGAGGATAGATTGATGTGGATTCAGGAAGGAAATTCCAGATTTTCTGTTCATTCCTATTACAATGCATTAATCTGTCAAGGTGTATGC
Source organism: Cyclocarya paliurus (assembly GCA_029856935.1). Lineage (NCBI taxonomy): Eukaryota > Viridiplantae > Streptophyta > Magnoliopsida > Fagales > Juglandaceae > Cyclocarya > Cyclocarya paliurus. The sequence continues at coordinate 10,842,249 of CM056946.1, forward strand.
GACTACCCCCGGAAAAGCATTTGGAAAGCTAAGATGCCGAGTAAGGTAGCTTTTTTCTGTTGGCCGGTTTCTCATGATAAAATTCTGACTACAGAAATCTACAGAAGCGTGGACTTTGTGTCGTAGATTGGTGTTCCATGTGCAAGAAAGATGGTGAATCAGTAAATCACTTGTTACTTCATTGTGAGGTGGCTAAAAGTTTGTGGCATGAGATTTTTGGAAGGGTGGGTATTGCTTGGGTGATACCTAAGCAAGTAGTGGATTTACTAGCTTGTTGGAGAGGTGTAGAGAGGAGTCAACATATTGCTACCATATGGATAATGATTCATTTGTGCTTGATGTGGTGTTTATGGCTAGAGAGGAATGGGAGATGTTTTAAAGATAAAGAACGGTCACTAGAAGAAATTAGGGAATTTTTTTTCAAAACTTTATGTTTTTGGGCTAAGGCTATTGTAATGAATGGTGAAGATATTCTGGATTTATTTTAGTCTGTTGTCTTTTTAGCTACTGTATGTAGGTATTTCCTCTTGTATGCCTCCTGTATACTTGGGCTATGCCTATTCTTGGTAATAAAACTCTTATTAATTATAAAAAAAAAATAGCTAGCAAAACATAAATTCCTTTGTTCCTATTCTTATTAACATAATCTGTTACTTATCAAAATAGTTTTTTTATATAAGTAATAAGATATTTTATTGATATAGAATAGGCATAGCCTAAGTACACAAGAAGTATACATGTGATTACACTTAGTTAGGAACTAGCAACGGTTACAAGGTAATCATGAAAGTTGAGACTATTAAAATCTATAGCAATTGCCCATATAAATAGAGTCTTCTAGAAGAAACACTGAAACTCTTCCAAAGAGCGCTCTCGATCCTCAAGATTTTGGTCATTCCTTTCACTCCAAATACACCAAGTAGGAATATGGGAGCCATCTTCCACAAAGCTGCAATCTGGGGTATCCACCTAATCTCTCTCCAACTAGCTAATAGATCGACCACCTTCCTCAGCATAACTCATGCTAAACCCATTCTTCTGAAAAAATAATTCCATATGGCCCTTGAAAACTCACAATGTAGAAGTAAATGATTAAAACAGTGGTAAGGGCGAACTTGTGTACATGAGCCCCATGTCACAGGTTCGATTCCATCAGGGATCAAACTGCGATTTAAGTGGGAGGGTCATGGCGGTGGGTTGATGTGCTAGTCTCTTCGGGGATTTAGGTTCCATAGGTGAGCACTTAGGACTCTGCCGTGGTTTCCCGTCATAAAAAATATATAAATAATAACAATAATAGAAAATGCCCCAATATACGTGGGATTTCAGATATATTCGATTCAAAGATAGCATAAGAGACTCAAGTACTTAACTTTGCATGATAATTACACAAAGTTTTTAACGCAGGGAATGTCATTGCAAACCCAAAATCATAACACCTAAAAACTACCGTCAAGACTTTCTCTGGACGCATTGAGAAACCAAATGCTCACACATCTCCAAAGTAATTCTGAGTTATCCATTTACAAACTTTTTATCATTTGATTCGGACCAAAACCATCATGTTTGGTATTGACTAAATCCACTACTTCACTCCCAACCAAGGCAATCAACGCATTGATTTTTCTCTGAAGGAAAAGAAAGCATCGATCTCAAGTTTGTTGACAATTCAAAAAGAAAAAATAAGAAACGAGACACGCACCGCCTCAGTGATACACTGCGTGTGGCCCTGAACGCTCTGCTGCCCGAAAGTTTGTCCGCAATCAATGCAAGAAAGCTGCACGATTAACCAAAGTTTAAAAAAAAATTATGACTGACGTTCAATTCAAACAAGAATAACAAAAATAAATATTAAAAAAAAAAACTCCGTTTGGTTCCTGAGAAAGAGAGGGGGGGGGGGAGAGAGAGAGAGAGAGAGAACATAAGTGCCGTGGTTTAGGTTCCGTTTCCCATGTTAGGAATTACGTGGATATCTATCGTTCATGGGGTCATGAAATTATTTGGATGATATCACACATTGCGGTTTCTACTCTGTTCCTGCAACTAAACAGAAGACGAAGGAACTAGGGTTTTGAAAATGAAGGAAAAGCTAAAAGAAGACCTTGCTAGCGGAGCAGATCCTGAAGTGATTTGGGAGCTTCGGCTTCTTCAGGTTCTCTCCGCAATCCTCGCATTGAAACCACACCATTTCTCTCTGTACACGTGATTAACTATGAGAGAGAGAAATGTACGCGGAGCTCTGCAATAGAAGGAAGTGATTTGGGGTTTAAGGCGAGGTTAGGGTTTTCCTCACTTCAGGCTTCAAAGCTCAGAGTACTTTCTTTAGTATGCCTACACAAAAACAAACGACGTCGTGTACCTTAAAAAAATACCACGTATGCCACGTAATCAGTTTAAGACACAATATGCCGCGCAACAAATATTATACGGATAATAAATAAATAAATAATTTCTGATTAGTCATTATTTATTATTTTATATTTTATATTTATAAAAAAATATTTTCATACTTTATAAAAAAATGTACCTACATCTTACAAAAAAAAATATATAAAAAATAATAACTGATGCATAAAATTTTTCATAAAAAAAATAACACCTGACAGTTAAATTTTTTTATGCTTACAAGATTATCCACACTAAATAATATAAATTATTTGCAAAATAATATTTTAAAATAAAAATCAAATAAAAAAGAAAATTTTAACTTTTTTTAAAAGATTTGTATGCTTGAATTTTAAAATATGTAGAAAATTATGAAATTTTAAATTTTAAAAAAAAAAGAATAAGAAAACGAGTGTTATATGTAAATATATAAATGAAACTGTAAGTAAATATAAATTTTAAAAGCGTAACACATGCATCACTGCTCTAAATTTTCCAAAGTATTCATTGTTCAATATTAATGCTGCCACGTTGTAACTGGATTTTTATCTTTTTGGGGTTTTCTTTCGTTTTCATTGATTCAAGTTTTGTCTTATATTCTATAGAATCATAAGTCAACTTGAGCCGAACTTTGATACACTCGAATAGTATTATTTATTTACAGCCCTCCAAAAAATGGTTTGATTTCTTAAATCAAAATTATTTCTTTAGGTGGCAATTCCATCATCATATATAAGAGTGCAATTGATTCGGTCCGATCAATCTTTGAGGAGAATTTTAAACCGGATTGAATTTTTTTTCTTTTTTTTTTTAAGTTTTTGACAAAAAACTTATATAAAATAAATAATAATAATTAAGTGAATGCAGTAATATAAATTGTCTAAGTATATACTTAATTAATTAAATATCTTTATTAACTAAAATAAATTAATAATATTAATAGTATGTGTATTATCAATATTTAATACCCTATCTTAAAATTCTCAACCTTTAATATTTTATATAATCTAAATATAACTAATTAGGTCAAAAGAAAATTACATAACTACTTATAATTAGTTAGAAGGAATTTAAATAATTAATTGCTTTCCGTTTATATAACTATTTTAAAAAATTATAAAATATCATATATAAAAACTATTTAAAAAAATATTTAATTAATTTGGTCAGTCGAATCAGGCTAGAATGAAAAATCTCACCTTGAGACTAATCGAAAACCAAATTTCTCTATTTTTTTGGATCATGACCGACTAATTCCTTAATCGATCCAATCCAAACGAACTGAAGCCCGATCAACTTTTTCGGTCTAGACCAAAATTCTTACACCTTTAATCATGCATAAACACTACCAAACAATATGGAATCCAAATTTTTGTTGTTTATCCGGCAAGCGATCCTATGACTACTTTGGCAATTACAAAACTCTTTTAATAACTGCTTTGTTGGTTTTTTAGCTTCTCTCAATAGGTGATCATAGTTTTGAATTCGATACTTGAGAGTTGGATTCTTGTGTCTATACAAGTTGCTTGCTTCCTTACGTGGGTTTGATTTCGTTTATCTTATTTACGTGGGATTGTTGGGGCTTTTCTCATGGAAGATTTTCTACCACAATGCGTGAAAAATTTCCATTTGTCCAATTTGAAAACTCAGAAGTTGTGATGTAGGATCCAATTTGGGTGTTTACGGTGAAGCAATGCAATTGTTGCATCTTGTTTAAACTTATGTCCACTACATTTGTTAATGAGAAAGTCTTTAAGGCCATGATCAAATCAGTGTGGAATTCTGTAAAGGGTGAAGTTTTATGATCTAAGTGATGGAATATTCATAGCCTAATTTGCAAAACATGGGGATAAAGCTTGTGTCCTTGGAAATGTTCCCTAATTTTTGTTTTTATAAAAGTCTTGTACTAATGCAGGACTGTGATGTGAATTGTCAAAGTTCAAAAATATGTATGAATTATGCTTCCTTTTGGATTAGGCTCTACGATCTTCCTCTGAGCTGTATGAATGCTGTGGTTGTATGTATGATTGGTAGTTCTCTTTAAGAGGTAGAAGATATCGCTTTGCCAAAAAGTTTGAGAGTAAGGATCTCTCGTATAATGCTTGGTTACGTGTGGATGATGGTTTTGGTGCAAAATAGGGGTTGGATGATATTTTGAGAGGAGGCTAAGGATGGTGATTTTTCTGATTTGAAGGGTGATAAATCTCAGGTGTTTTGGTCAATTTCGTTCAATAAAATTTCCTAGGGTGGTCATTAGTGGTAAATTGATCAATTCAAATGTTGAGATGCTGACATTGGAGAAATGGTTACAACCGGTTATCTTAGATAGTGGCTTTCCAATTTCGTATTTGCATGGTTCTATGATGAATGGAAAACTACAAGTTACATATCAGAAGCTCATGGATTGGGCTGGGCTTAGGCTTTTAAAGGATATGTTATTAGATTGTGGGCTGGATTTAGTTAAGATGAGGGCTTCGATTACAAGACAGGGAACTAATATTTCTGCTAGTAAACCATTTTCCCCAAATTGTCAAAGTGTTGTAATGCTGACTGAGAAAGATCCATCGTCCAAGGTGGTTTTGATTAAGGGCAAGGGGATTGTAAGTTCCACTAGTGCACCAATTTTTTCAAATTCTCCAATTGTTTTGCCAAATTCATTGAAAAGCAATGCGACACCATTTGAGAAAGCTCTATTGTCCACAGTGGGTAATTTTTAATGTTAGAAAGTGAACAATTCTCCTAAGCGTGCTTCAAGTTAGTTGCCCTCACTGATTCGCTAAAAAATTATCAATGATGTTGTGGTTTCAGTTGGTACTCCCATGGGCTTGGGGTCTCGCAAGGAGTTCGTGATTTAGTGGGAAGAGAAGCTTCTGAGCTTGTCTTTGTGATGGAAACCAAATCAATTATTAGAAAAATTGAGAATTTTAAATTTTGTATGGGATTTTTTGGTTGTCTTGTTGTTAATTGTGAAGGGAGGAGAGGGGGACTTGTTCTATTTTGGCATAAGGATATCGGACTGGAAATCCTATCTCATTCTAAACATCATGTTGATGCTTGGCTTTCAAATTTAAGTACAGATTGTAAGTGGTGTTTGATTGTTGTATATGGGTATCCTGAAGTTGGGCGTAGAAAGGAAGTTTGACATTTGGTAAAATCCATATCTATTGTTGTTAGGATTCCTTAGCTTTGTTTTGGGGATTTTAACGAGGTGGTTTCTAATTTTGAAAATAATGGTGGTAGACTTCGGCTTGATTAACAGATGAGGGATTTTTGGGATGTCTTAGATTCTTGTAATCTTAAAAGTTTAAACATAGAGGGTGGTTTTTTTACTAGGTCAAATATGAGGGAAGGAATGCATTAATACATGAGAGGCTTGATAGATTTCTTGCAAATTCTGAATGGCTGGCCATGTATCCATCTACAAAAGTTAGTAACTTTGCTACTACATATTCTGATCATAATTGTTTAATTCTTGATACAATTGGACATTTTGTAGTCTAAGTCATTAATCAAATTAATAAAGTTCTTTTACATCTATATTCTATTGAGAAAGTTTCAAATCCAACCTTTGAAAGCACCTGGTTCGGATGGGATGTCTCCGGTATTTTACCAAAAGTATTAATATATTGTTGGAGATTTGGTGGCTAAAACTATGTTATCCTCTCTTAATCATGGTATTATTTTTTCTAAGTTAAACGAAACTTTATCGTTCTATTACTTAAGAAAAGAAAGCTTGAAAAGATTTAAGAATTTCAGCCTATTAGTTTGTACAATGTAGTATACAAAATAATTTATAATATGATAGCTAATAGGCTGAAAGTTATTTTGCCACAAGTTATTTCTTCTAGTCAATGTACCTTTATTCCAGGAAGCCACATCACGGATATTGTTCTTCTTGCGTATGAGGTTGTCTACTCAATAAGAAAACAAAGAAGGGGTAGGAAGGGTGTAATATCTATTAAACTTGATATGAGTAAGGCTTATGGTAGGGTGGAGTGAAAGTTTCACGAAAAATTGTTGCTTAGATTGAGATTTGATTAGAAATGGATAGCGTTGATTTTATCATGTGTCTCTTCAGTAACCTACAAGATTCTTCTTGTGTGCCTACGTCATCTTATGTCCCTTCACGGAGTTTGTGACAAGGCGACATGTTGTCACCTTATTTATTTGTTTTGTATGCTGACGGATTTTTCGCTCTTATTCAAAATGTTGAGAATAAAAGATTGATCAAAGGTGTGAAAGTGTGTAATGGCGCTCCAACAATGAGTCACTTATTTTTTGCAAATAACGATTTGCTGTTTTGTCAAGCTACTATTGCTAAAAGGTCTGCTATTAAGCATTTGTTACATATTTATGAAAATGCATATGGACAACAACTAAATCCGTAAAAAACATATTTATTAATTAGTAGAAATGTTAGTAAGGATGTGGTTAAAGCTGTTAAGGATCACTGGAATGTGCAGTCCTTTCAACAGCATGAATGATATTTGGGTTTACCATCTTTTGTTGGGTGATCTAAATTTGTCACTTTTCAGGAATTAAAGCTAAGAATTTGGAATAAATTATAAGATTGGAAAGAGAAACTCCTATCACAAGTAAGAAAGGAAATTTTAATCAAAATAGTAACCCAAACTTTACCTACTTACACTATTAATTGTTTTCAATTGCCTGACTCATTTTGTCAGGAGTTAAAGACCATGTTTGCTAGACTTTGGTGTGGACAACATAGATCTAAATGTAAAATGCATTGAGTTAGTGGAACAAAAATTTGTGATTCTAAATTGCAACAATGATTGAGTTTTTGTAATCTGAAAATTTTTAATCTGTCTTTGTTTGTTAAATAAGGGTGGAGACTGTTGATTAACTCTAATTCTTTGCTGCTTAAGGTTTTTAAGGTAAAGTACTTTCCACATACAACTTTTTTACAGTCAAATATTAGGTGTAATCATTCCTATGTGTTGAGGAGTATTTGTGCAGCAAAGGATATTCTTTTTAAGGTCTATATATGGCGAGTTGGGAGTGAGGACAATATTAATACTTGGCAAGATCGATGGATTTCAACAAGTTTAAATCATGTTTTGGATAGTGAGATGAGATGAAATGCTTTTAGATGAAAGTTGAAAGTTGAATAAAATATTGTTAGAATATTATTTTTTAATATTAATATTATTTTAGGATTTGAAAAAATGGAATTGTTTATTATATTTTATGTGAGAATTTAGAATATTTTGTGTAAGAATTTAGAAAAGTTGTAATGATGATATAAGATGAAACAATTTTTGTATCCAAACTGTTTTTTGAGTTGAGCTACAGTTGATATGAGTTTAGTTAAGATTTTTTTAGTTATGTGTGAATAGTATTGAGATATGTAAGTTGAAATGAGATAAGATTGCTTTTAAAAATTTGTGTTTGTTTATAGAGATGAGATGAGATTTTTTTTTTGTTTGACTTTTTTTGTAGTATTTGTGATGACTTGAGTAGGATCCACCTAGCAACTTTATGCACGTGAATAAGGTCCATGGATAAACTCCATTGATGGAAGTCCTTCCCTTAACAATTTTGCCCCTTCCCGAATATTTTCAATTATTTGACAACAAAAATTTTATTTCTTTATGTTCTTTATATACTTTGTTATTTTTTTTTCCCCCGATAGAGATAGAATTGAATCAGTTAAGTGTGCAAGCTTCCATAATTATTTCAATATTTGCCATTAATTGATATCAAATATGAAATAAAAATAAATAAAAAATTACAAGACGTTATTAAACAACAATGGATTAATAAAATAAGTTTTATATCTTAAAATAATTGGATAATATGTTGGATAATATAACATCAAAATTTATTATTTAACTCACAAGTCGATAATATATTGAGTAAAATAAAATATCCGTTTATAATAATGCATACGCATAAAGCTACTACTTTTCAAGGTTCTTAATTAATTGTACACCATTAAAATACGTAAACAAAATGGCACATACATCACTACTTTTAATTAGACATTCAATGACCTCCCATATTTTCCCACATAGCTATGGCAATCTCATCTCTTATTGCCACCATAGCTTCTGCTAATTCGGTTGTCATTTCGAAAAGATCAGATGGCCCCACCTCATCATAAATCTACTGCTCAATAACATGGAGTTGAACCCTACTCCAATACTAAAATAACAGTCATTGGGAGTCATTGTTGTAATGAAATTATGCAGCACACAACATGTTGTCACAATGAGTCATTGTCACCTAACAGAATAATGAGACATTAAGTTTAAAATTTTAAACTGTTCTTTAAGAACCCCAAAAGTGCATTCTATGATATTACGAAACGAGAAATGATGGTAATTAAAATAGTATTTATACCCTCAAAATTGACGCTAATTATGGCGCTTACTTCTGTGGTAGCATTCTCGAGAATATGGGGGCAAAATCTCTTAATGCACGGGAAAGCAGAATCGGCCAAATAATATTTACCTGACAACATAGAGTCCTATAGTTACATTGAAATGGAGAAATTATAACAAAAATCAAACATATTTACATTAAAAAAAAAAAAAGTATACCTTCAGGCGACCATGGAAATTGGGTGGATCATTGACACGTAGAGAAAAAAATGAGCGTCATGCGCTATTCCCTCTCATCTGGTGTATACAAATGTAAACTTCATATCGAAGTCACATATACACAATACATTTTGGGCAACATACCCATACCGATTTCTATATGCCTCATGTACTGAGTCTAGTACTATGGCATGCATCATAGTGTCGTTCATCACTCCAACATATTGCTGTCAACTTAGAAATAAAATCATGTGTAAAAAATTATACTAAATATATTTAATTATGGTTTCAACTCTAGTAGTTTGAGAAATAATTATTTGTTGTAAATAACTGAGAATTTCTTACTCCAAACCAAGGAATATTTTGGTTGTTTCTTGCAATATATGGATGTAACTCGTCTGTGAAATTTGGCCTGATAATATGTCTCCCATGCTCACATTAGGCATTCATCACCCTTCTTACATATTTATTAATTATTTGGGTCGAATGTTAAAATCAGTCATCAATAATTCGTTAGGCCTGTGTGTGGCCCACAATTATACAAAACATCTCGACATATTTCTCTACGATCACCGATCATCTAAAATCACATAAAAAGTGATTTCCACGTAATAACGGGCAAAATACGCAAAATGTTGATACCTCAATACGGAACATGTCCTTACAATTATCTGGATGTCCATTCAAAATTCCTGTAATATACTCATCTCCTTAAATATTTATGTTGTGTTGTGGCATTCGACGATGTCATCCCAGTTGACATAATATGATCTTAATAACAACAACTAGATCAAGCACTTCGTACTCATCACCACTAGAACTTCCTTCATCATCATTACTTACATCTTCTCCACCATCTATTAACCAATCAAGTTTATCATTCATTATCTCTTATATCTTCAATGAAGCTATTGTAAAAATTATAATTATAATGTTATAACTGATAATTTACAAAATAATATATAGACGGGTAGGAATATGGATGAAACTTGAATGGCTTGAAGGCGAGGTTAACTTTAATTTTTAAGTAGTTTCAAAAATGAAATAAATAGTATAAAGTAGACATAACTTCATTATATAAGGAAATAAGTAAACTATCATTTAAAAATAAATAGACATCTCTTGCAACAAGAACAACACAAAAATCAACATAAAAAACCCGCATAAATTAAATTTGATTGAGAAAACACTCTTCATTAGTGGAAGAAATGTAGCATCAACTGAAGATGAAACACAATTTTAGAGCAAGTGTAGAGAATATAATTTTAGTTTATTGTTCTTAAAAATTTTTTAGTTACAGTATAAATATAAAGATCTCAGACCGGATGGCTTCATGCAAAATGTTAGAGCTCCCTCCTCCTCCATCAGAAACGGATGCAAAGCAAGAGATTTTAGAGCCTGAAAATGCATATAATCTTATGTTAAGCCAAAAGTCATGAAAAATGGTCGTGCCTAAGGCCTTTATTCCTAAAAATTGGTGCGATTTCCTTGTCATCTGTGGTAGCATTGAACCAGCTACCCAAATTATTTATGTAGTGCTTTATGTGATATCGTTTAGTCAAACAGACAAATAACCCCTATTCAAACGTAATTTCAAGCGACCGACATTTATATAAATGATTAACTTCACAATGACAACATAGCAGACCGATTTGTGAAATTGTTCAGGTCCTCACATGCTACAAATAACTACGGTTGATATAAGTCACTAGTAATTATTTATGGTTGGTAGAAGTCAGTAGCAATTATTTATGGTGAATTGAAATACGGTTGGTAGAAGTGTGGATGAGGTGTAGATATTATTTATGGTTGTTCTAATACCATTTATCCATTTGATTATTCAACATGATTATTCAAATTTGATTAATTATTCAATGATCATAACTAGCTAGCTAGCATGAGATGAATTTGACATGCATGACATATATATATATATATATACACACACATACAGACTTTATACTTAAAAGCTCAACCAAGGAAATTATGTTGGAATTTACTGTACTTTGCAAAGATTTAATGTTAATGGATTCCTATATTTTTCCCAAATAGAGCATCATGTTTTGAATTATTATTATTATTATATTTATATTATCTCTTTGTACACCTTGATAAATGAGGAGAATACAAATTCATGATTAGATCTAATATTTATTAAAGTCCTCAGACGTCACGTGGTCAGTCAGCCGCACATTTCCAACTACCAATACAATAACCCATGAGATCCTGAATAATAATCCATGTGATGTCTACTGGTAACTACAATGCAAAGGCTCTTTGATGTAAAAGTCATCCAACAATAAAAGCTTCTGTATTCAACAAGCATCCAGCAATAAAAGCCTCCTCTGCTACCAGCAAATATTTATGCAATAAAAGCTTTTGTACGCCGTAACAAATATTTATGCAATTTATTGTATCATTTCATCTGCTACCAGCAAAGTCATCCAGCAATAAAATCTCATACCAAAGTCTTACCTGCTATCAATAACAAATATTTGTATGTATTTATATTTGATATAAACTATTCATTAAAGAAACATCTCAAATCAGTCAGCCACATAGATTTCTATATCAATCATTCCAAACATCTAAGGCAAAGTATATTCAATACGACATAACATGAACTTTAGATAGGAGTAAATGAAACTAAATTCTAACACAAAACTACTTTGATATCAGAACGGTTTAATAACACACCAATGAGTTATAACTCAAATAGCACCTCCTCCCCCTAAGATTGAGCTAGCACATCCTTACCCTAAGACATGGTGGAACGTCAACTAATAGGTTCAAAACTCACTTAGAATGTACCAACTAAAAGAAAATGTTTAAATATGATTGAGAATTTAAAGGGTTACACCGTTAAAATTCTAAAAGACAACTTCTCACATTTAATTTTACAAAACATTTTCTTAAGTCATGTCATCATACTCCGGTGGTTTGGCATGATAAGCAATATATCCCAACCACCTCTAATTAAATTGCTTATTCCATTATTGCCTATTCTCCTAATGCCCCGGTAATCATAATGCAGTTCATGCCATAACTTGAATTGAAGCCATTCACCACGATTGGTTGGTAAGAGTTTTTAGTTCTTCTTGCCTTTTGTGTTTGTTTTTGCTTTTTATTTTGTTTTTAAATATTAATACTTTTTTTTCCTAGTAAACAAATATTTGTATTTTAACACTCTTCTAGATAAGAGTTGAAACCAAAGACTTAACTTGATTATAGAAATGTGGATTATCTCTCAATTGTCAGTACAAGGTTACATTGTAACGCCCTTCCCGCCGCCCCGTAGTTGTCCAAGCACATCCACCAATATATTTCATATGCTAAATCAATTAAAAAAATAGAAAATACCATTTTTCCAATGGCTATTAATCTTCATGCTTTTCAACCATTATACTGACCAGGGTGGGCCCAATTGTTTTATTTAGAGCTTTCTCATTTGTTTTACCGAAATAAGATATTGCTCATTTGAAACTTAGTTTGAAATTGGCTTTAATCTTGTACTCTAGGCCAACTTAACTGATATTAGATGCTGATTGACATATTAAGTTTTTATGACATCTTTTGCATTATACTACCATTTTATGGAACCATCTTGATACGAATGTGAAGAATGTAAAAACACATTATTGGCTAAATTACTTTTGAAGTTCATTGTATTTCTCTCAAGTTTTTCCAGAACATCTAATTTAGTTTTTTTACCATACTTAGCTAGATAAAAGTGTTGACTTTATTCAAAACGGTCAACCTTTTGGTGCAACATTAAATTTCACTTCAAGTATTGCTCAGGGCACGGCATCTCGTGTTTCAAATTCTTTTAAATTTGATTAAGTTTGGAAAGCTCAGATGTGGATTCAGTGCATGCCAATATGCAAATAACAACAAGTTCTAGATCTGGACCAGATGACGGATAGAATCATTGGGAGATATTTACGTATTGGGGGAAGTATTGAGCAATGAGATTTCACATGATGGTTCTATAAGTCAAATTCTCACAAAAACTGATGTGCTTACTCACATGTCCTTGGAGTCTAATGTTATTCTTGATGTTCACAAGATTGCTTGTGGTGTGCGACATGTTGTTTTCGTAACAAGGCAATGTGAGGTTTTTAACTGGGAAGAGGAATTCGAAGGTAGGCATTCTTAATGTTCACAAGATTGCTTATGGTGTGCGACATGTTGCTCTTGTAACAAGGCTAGGTGAGGTTTTTACCTAGGAAGAAGAATCCGGAGGTAGGCTTGGCCATGAGATTGATAAAGACTATAACTGTCCTCATCTTGTTGAGTTCCTAGCAGTTACTAATGTAGATTTTGTTTCATGTGGAGAGTATCATACTTGTGCTGTATCTACATCTGGTGATTTGTTTACTTGGGGTGATGGTACCCATAATGCTGGACTTCTTAGTCATGGAACAGATGCTAGCCATTGGATACCTAAAAGGGTTACTGGTCCATTAGAAGGACTTCAGATTTTATCTGTTGCATGTGGCACATGGCATTCAACATTGGCAACTTCTAATGAAAAATTATTCACATTTGGTGATGGAACATATGGTATTTTGCGATATGGAGACTGCAAGAGTGTTTCATATCCCAATGAGGTACAATCATTGAGTTGAGTATTTTGTTGCCTTTTTAGTAATTTTGTAAAGGGTTTGGGAATAATCACAAATGAAAATTTAGCAAACTTAAAACTCAAACTCAAAATCCATTAGCAAACTCAAGCTCAAAACCACTAGAATACAGCACGACAATGCTATGGTTCATTCTGTGCGCACAAACAGCCCCATAGATTCCAATATAGAACATGATAAAAGCATAATGGAAATACCCATTCAGCAAAATTTTCAATTGGGCAGTAGGGAGACGAGGCATGCTTACCTTGTAGGACTGAGTCTTCAAAGCCATCGTTAGGGGTGTAACTAGTCTGATTTGGTTTGGTTCGGTTTTGGAAAAAATTTAAGACCGAACCGGTATGCACCGATTTGTATTTTCAAGGACCGATTCCGCACCGGTTACCTCCCTAAACCAATACTTCCAGTTTTACCGGTTCCAATCCGATTTTCTGGTTTTAATATACTATATTATATAATACTATAGTGATAATATATTATAGTATATTATAATATTTAGTGATATAAGATTTTAAAATTTAATATTATATTAATTAGTAATTTATCATATAATACAAAACTATTTTATATATAATTATGTATTATATATAAAAATTATATACAATAAAAAAATTATAGTATATATATATGAACTGTTCCAGTTCGGTCCAATCCGATTTTAGAAAAAGAAAAATCAGAACCGGACTGATTTTGATTGGTTTTAAGAAAAATAAAATCGGCATCGAACAAAACCCATCGGTTCGGTTTACCGGATTACCAGTTTTTTTTTACACCTCTAGCCGTTGTGGTTGACCTTTGGGCTCGACGACGTTTATGGCTAAAGTGTAAGAGTCTCGGTCTAGCCCTTAAACAGAAGCATTCCTCTCCTTAGATCCGAACGATAAAACCTCCTAGACCAATAGAAGGAAACACAAGATCTCTTCCCATAAGCCTATATCCGACAATATGAGGTTAAAGGTTGGTGTTGGGTTGATGGAGGGTTCAGGTAAGTATTTGGAATGCAAGTAAGAAAATAACATAGAATTGAGTCACTCTTATTCACGGATTGCAAAAAGCCACATTCTACAAGGGATTCACGAATTGCACCCTTAGTAGCCCAAGTGTATAGCAAATCACCGTAGTATCAAAAATCCAAAAAACTAAACAAGCCTAATTGAAATTTGTAAAAGCCAAAGAATGAATAAAAGCTAGCCCACAATACCTTTATTTATAGAGCTTTCTAGCAAAGTCCCAACACAAATAAAATGTTAAAAGCTAGGAAAATAAAGTCTAAAAAATAGGAGAAAGTCTAAAAGTTAGGGGATAAAGCATAAAATGTTATCCCCTCTTGGTGGCTGGCCACATAGTGCCCTCATGGTGCAACCAAGCCTGGCCCATGACCTGTCATGGGTTCAAGGTGCCAGGGATCGGTCATGGCCGAGGCTTGGTCAAGCCATAAAGTCCTTCTAAGACTTGGCACATCCCCACCAAGTCTTTAGATGCGGCTGCCCAATCACTCATCTTTTCTCTCCTAGCACTTTTTCTTCTAGGGTTCTTGTCATAGAAACAACGGTGCGCTGTGAGATGAGATGCGTTATGGTGGATCTGTTCGTTTTCAGCATTCTCAATTTATAGACCATTCTCGAGGATTGAAATAGAAATGGACCTTGCTAATGGCAGTCGATCCACTCACCAACAAACCCACTACCCAGGTGAAAGAGGAAATCGGAACGAAATGGGCGTTGAGTGGGTTTTCAAAAAAGCCGAACCCATTGCCATTGTGAAGGGCACGAGAGCCCTTCTTGCTCAATGCCCACATGAGATTATTGTAAGTTTAAGGAGTGGAGAAGACCATTTAACTAAGTTTGGAACCAACTGTCGTGAGAATGGTTTGCAAATTAGAATCGCACGGCGTTACAATGACATGGACTAATGGATGCAAAGATTCACATTGAGTTGCTTACAATACGTAGGGCTTGCAAGTCTTGAGCTTGGGGAAGGAAGGAGAAGCAGTGGGCAAGCTACTTTGTCGATGTTGCAAAAGCTTCCTCCATCGCTGATGGCTACGGGTTACAGGGAGAAAATCTATGGAAAAGAAAAAGGATAAACACGTGGTGTCAGTTGCTTTTATTAGTGTTTAGGTAATTTCAAATAGTGTTGAAAGATCTGAGTTCAGATGGGTAGAGATGTAAATGAGGGTTTCTTTTTAGGATATATCTATCCATACAATCCAAGTTGAGTTTGTCTCAACTCAACTGTGTCTCAACTCACAAAACAAATGAGGCTTCTATTGATTGTGAGAAAGGAACATGTACTGATATAGAAGTGTTACGCATTTCTTCCTTAACTCCAACTCTGGCTGACCATCCGAATTTGATAGAGTTAAAAAGTCAAAATTTGGAATTAGAGTTCGGAGTTAGAGTTGGAGCCGATATTGCATTCAAACTTTGAACTCCGACCTTACAAAAAAAAAATTCCCGACTGCCACCTTTACTTGTTACTTTTAATTCCAATATATGCAATGTCTCTTCCAACCTATTATTTCTAGCTTTTTATTTGTTTTCTTCTCACGTCTTGCGCTTCTAATTCCAATGTGAAGAAAAGTATCCTTCCCAAGCTACTTTTCACACCATTCGGATTCTCAATGTCTACCAGAAAAATTCATTTTTATTTGTTTTCTTATGCCACTTTTTCTTCCCATGTAACCAAGTTTCCTTTTATTTGTTGAGTAGTGATATACACAATATATTTTTATAATATATTTTACAATAATATTATAAGATAAGGATATTTTTATAAAATAGTTTATAAAATTATCCATCATTTAACACATTATTATAAAATTTGTTAAAGAAAATATTGTATATAAATCATTTTCCTTATTTGTTTAACTGCACACAACTCTCTCTCTCTGTGTGTCATGAGATTCTTGGCTTGGCACGAAAGAAAATGATATTTTTTATAAAAATATTTTAATATCAAACCGAGTTGTATAAAGAATATGTTATTTTTATATAATAATATTTTAAATTGAGGATTGTTTTATAAAATATATTATTTTTATGACTGTTAGGCGTACCACTAGCACAAATTTATATTTTTATATTTTTAAATATTTTTTAACATATTTAAATATTTTTTAAAAATAAAAAATATATCAATATATTAAAAGTCAATTTCTTAATAATTAAATAAAAAAATTAAATATATAAACGACCAAAATGAGAGGAAAAACTCAGATTATAACATTTTCCTATTTTTTATAAATTATTGTATAAAAAATGCACAGAATTGTGAAAATAATTGAACGCTTATTTTCTTTTTCAATAAATAAACAAAATTAGAGAGATTACTCAGTAAAAAAATATAAAAATAAAAATAGAGAGGCACGTCCGCTGCACGTGAACAAAGTAGACCAATAACAAAGGAAAGAGCAAGAACGGTGGACTAGGGTTCGTCCGTTGGTGCTCGTAGACTCTTACTGGCAAAATGAAGCTAGCAGGCCTGAAATCCGTCGAGAACGCCCACGATGAGTCGGTGTGGGCGGCTACGTGGGTCCCGGCCACCGATACAAGAGGTGCCCTTCTACTCACCGGGTCACTGGACGAGACTGTGAAGCTCTGGAGGTCCGACGAACTGGTCCCGGAGCGCACCAACACGGGCCACTGCCTCGGCGTTGCGTCCGTGGCGGCTCACCCCTCTGGCCTCATTGCCGCCTCGGCCTCTCTCGACAGCTTTGTTCGGGTCTTCGACGTAGATACCAACGCTACCATTGCCACTCTCGAAGCTCCGCCATCTGAAGTCTGGCAATTGCGCTTCAATCCCCAGGTAATGGGACCAACTATCCCTTTCTTTTTCTTAAGAATTATCTCTATTTTCTCTTTTGGTTTATGAGAAGTGGTTGAACAGAAAAACAGCTAAAGTTTCGATTTATGCTTTTTTTTTTGCCCTGTTGAACCTAATTCAAGTTTATGGGCTTGGTCCTGATATACCCGGAAATCGTTAGTGTTTCTGTAAAATCGGATTGTTCGTAATTTTTTGTTTCCAATCGTGTGTTGAGGTTCAATAATGTCAGTTATTAGTAGTTCTCTTTTGTATACTCCTGAGCTATGCCTTAGTTCTTGTTTTAATCGAGTTTTATTTTACGCATAAAAAAATCCGTTTTATTTTTCGTCTTGGTTTTTTGTGGGCGGGTGTTGTATAAAAAGAGCTATCTGGTGGCTTATGAAAGTTGAAAGCTTAGTGACGCTGAGCGTCGGTCTTTTTATGTGTTTAAACTTGCTTGTAATCGATCTCAGGCTAGGTTCATAGGAAAAATAGCGTATTGTAGTGCATTCGTATTTCCGAACCTTGAATATGTTTTTCCTCTCTCTCTCTCTCTCTCTCTCCAATTAGCTTGTACATGAATTTCTTCTACTTTTTAAAATGATGGCTTTTGGTTCTATGTTTCATTCTCATTGGAATCGACGAACTAAGTTTGAGTCAGTTTATTACTTGCTATGTGATTGGTTTAGTTTTTGTTGTTAACCTCGAGTAGTTCATGAGAGAGGCACCGTGGATTGACTTGGTTGATTGTTGTCGTGGTCTAATTTTTATCATATGTGCGTATTAAGTATAATGGTTTTTCAAATATCTATCTTGCATCTGCCAAGAGCTCGTAAGGAATTTCAGCTTTGCTTTTCTAACTTTAGAAACACACTTGCATATTGGGAGCCCTCCTCTCTCCATACCATTAGAATTTCAATCGGTGGCAATGCCATCTTCAATGCTAGCTTCTTAGAATCCATTCTTGGCCTTGGCCCTCCACTATCGGCAAGTTTGTTTTTTTGATAAGTAATATCGGCAAGTTAGAAGTTTAGAGTGACTTCAAAAGTTGGAATTGTTTGTCTTGTTCTGTAGTTGCACTTCTTATGCTTATTTATATGAAAAAAAGGGTACTTGTTTTTTGCTTAACATCTATTCTTCTATGTTGTGTCTGTAAGTTGTACTTTGTATAGAAGATCAACATATTCTATCTAAATATAAATATTTGTTTTCTAGTTTGTGTTTTGGTTTCCTTGAAGAGAGGTTTTGTTGCTCCACATTATTAAAATTCTTGAGAAAACACATGCCATGCCTAGATTTTCATATAAAAAAGAGAGAACACGTCTACATAATTTTTATTTGAAAACTAGTATTTTTCTGTGTACATATTCAAGTAACAAGGATACTAGAAGAATGAGTGTAGAGTCCAGCCCATTCACTCAAATCAGTTTTTGCTCATAACAACACTCAAAGCTAGCTCTCATGCAATTATGCAAATCATCTATCACTTCACAGAGCTTAAGTTCCTTTTAATAGGCTGCTAATGTCAGTTCATTAGAAGACTTGAACATTATGGGCTAGCTGTGCAGTTGAAAATAGCAAAAAGAGATAAGATAATGTGTTAATATTCAAAACTCAGGACTAGCTGAGAGAGAAAGAAAATCAGGGAACATGATGTTAAACAGCATGCATGCTGTTATGGTAGCTGAGTCAGGGGCATTGGGTAGCCATGAAACCATGTTGCCATTCTTTTTTGTCTGCTTAACAAATATGATTGGCTTCCTGTGCAGTTTGCACATGCAACTTGTAAGTTAGATATGCCTCCTTGTATTTGCGAGATGATCCAAGTTTTGCTTCTTTCATTTAAATAACTCTGTATGATAAAAGTGGCAACTCAGAACCCATGCCACCTTGTATTTACAAGATGAACCAAGTTTGTTTCTTTCCTTTACATGACTCCTTATGCTAAAAGTTGAAACCGGGCCTTTGCACTTCTTAATGAAATTCGTATAACTTATACATAAAAAAGGGTGGAATCGGGGAAGTCCAACATGAATATTTGTTGCAGACTTATGCTCACAGTAGCTGCCTTTCAGGGTTCCACTCTAGCAGTTGCTGGTGGGGGTAGTGCGTCAATCAAGCTTTGGGACACTGCCACGTGGGACTTGGTTGCCACTCTACCTATTCCTCGTCCAGATGGTCCCAAGCCCTCTGATAAAAGTGGCAGCAAGAAGTTTGTCCTATCAGTTGCCTGGAGTCCTGATGGGAAGCGACTTGCTTGTGGCTCAATGGATGGCACTATCTCAATTTTTGATGTGGCTCGTGGAAAATTTTTACACCACCTTGAAGGACACTTCATGCCTGTGAGATCTCTGGTGTACTCCCCCATTGAACCACGGCTACTCTTTTCCGCCTCGGATGATACGCGTGTGCACATGTATGATGCTGAAGGAAAATCCCTGGTTGGAGTCATGTCAGGTCATGCAAGCTGGGTATTGAGTGTGGATGTAAGCCCAGACGGGGCAGCTCTTGCCACTGGCTCTAGTGACACCACCGTGAGGCTTTGGGATCTTTCAATGAGGGCGGCTGTGCAGACAATGAGTAATCATACAGACCTGGTTTGGGGAGTGGCATTTCGACCGCCAGGAGGGAGCGGTGTTCGGGCTGGTCGGCTTGCTAGTGTGTCGGATGACAAGAGCATATCGCTTTATGACTATTCCTGAAGTAACTGGCATGTGGAGGGTGTACACAAAAAAATTGTGTTGTTATAACTTAATGGTTACTAACTTTTTCATATTTGATCCCATAAGATATTTGGTTTCTTCGTTTGATCCTCTGATTGGCTATTGGTTTATTATATGAAAGATGCTATTCATCATCTTCTCATGATGCGGGATCAAATGATTAGTAGGTAAGTGAAATATCACAAGTAGCTTTTCAATCATTTAATACCGCTTTATGAGATGATACGAAGATGATGATTAAAAAAAATGATGAGAAGAATTACTCCTAACTGATCTGGTGCATATTCATATTGCCAGATTGTGGTCATATTTTAGAGAAAAATAAAAAAGTACTAAGTTTATAAAGATATTAACGAAAACAAAGTACAAAATGAAGTGATTAGATGTGCGTCATGATAAAATTATTTTATTGCAAAATTTGTTATTTTTAATTTTATTGTAAGATAGCAAATATACTAAAATACTCTTTAAAATAATATGTCATTTATCTTCCATACTGGCTCTATCGTAAACATAGGGAAAGCAACTTTATTATACAACCCCATAAGCACATGATCCATTGCTGATTTGATTAGAACGAACCATCCAAGTATGAATGTATATCCAAGTATGAAATTTGTTTTTCAAATTTCAATACAAAATAAAATAAACAATTCAACTCAATTCAACTCATCTCATCTCTGAAAACAAACGAAGCATTTCTATGAATGTATATCCTAAACTTTTACACTCAACAATCATTTTTTTTTAATCCCATTTCAATTTTGAATGCAGTCAATTACGTGTTGCAGCTTCACTTCTACATATACTTTGCGTCTGAAAAAGTGAAGAAAACTCCACATATCGTTTACTTCCATTTCCCATAAAGAAAATATAGTATGTCTAATGGTTTTGTCTCCTCACTTTGATTGTTCATGTATTTATTTTTTTTTAATTTTATTTTTTTCTGCTTAATGGTTAAGAAAATGACTATTAATATATTGATGTATTTTTTTTTTATTTTTTAAAAATATTTAAATACTTTTAAAAAATATAGAAAATCAAAAAAAATCAAAAAATATAATTTGCACTAAGAAACACACCCAGTGGTCACCGCTGGGCGGTATAGTAGCAAAGTTGTTTATACTTTCTTGTTTAATAAACCTAGTGATTTCAAGATCGAAAAATATAAACCAATGGGCGCTGACATATTATTTGTTAAATTTCGGTAAAAAATGGAGCTTATAATTATTTACTTGCATCAAGTTTGGATCTTATCATATCGGATTTGTATTATATATCAGTCAATCTTAATTGGTGTTGGAAAAATAAAACGAAAAATAGGAAATTGCAATAACAGAATATAATAAAATAACAATTTTGATTCCAAGACTTTAATCGTAAAGACGATTCCTTTAGAACATATTTTATTACATTTCAACGTGCTATAGAATTTTCTAAGAATAGAGAGACGTGAGAAAAAATTCTTATCTATTATAGTTTGAAATATTGAACAAATCAATAACGTGACCATCCCAAATTAATTGCGACCATAAATTATTGAGTTATTACGTGAAATACTTCATAATGATTATTATTGATCGTAACTCGCATCATAATGTCTAATTTTAAATTTTAAATTTTAGAACGTCTATTAAATTATTAATTATAATGCAGTCCAATAACTAAAAAATGATTAATTTTCTATTTAATTTCTGTTACATAACAGATGTAGACAATGCTCACGCTATAAGCACGAATATATATCAATGGACTTTGGGTGCTATAAACACGATTATATATTATCAATTTTTTAGTTGGGCATATGAATTGATTAATTGGATTGGAAGCTTTCTAATCATGGATTATCTTTACTTCTAATAAAAGCTTCATTATTCTTATGGAAAAAACCTAAAGTCATGACTTCATCATGCCTTAATTAGATTTTGTAAACTCCCTGATTTTATCCCATATTTTTGCAAAATAAAGTCAAGGCTAGGTTTGGGTAGTGAAAATGTTTAAAAATATTTGTAAATAGTAGTAAAAAGGTAATGAAAAAATAATAATAGAATATTAAATAGTAGTAAAAAGTAAATAAAAAATAATAAAAATAAATAAATAATAATAATAAAGTAAAGAATAATAATGAGAGTGTTTGAAAATATCCAAACTAGACCTTAGTACCCAAATCTAGCCTTATACTTATGGTGGCAGGCTTATACTTCAATAATAAATAAAATTTTCATATAAGGGTGGCTCTACAACCTCTTCTGGGAGTTCGAAGCTCATTGCTAGTATATTTTGCATTTTTATTTTTTGTTTATTTATATGTATTTTTTTAAAAAATAAAAAATTTATAATATTATTAAAACTATTTTCTTAATTATTAAATAAAAAAATTAAAAATAAAAATAAAAACTTCGAACGACAGTCACCCGATAGCATCTGAAAGAATAGCTTTTTCCTTCTTACAATATTTATTTTTTTATAACTCAAGATCAATATTATATCAAAATTAAAATATTAAAATAAACTGAATTTTATTTTAATTATTTGTAATTAATAATATGGAAAAAAATTAGGTCAAATTTAAGTCGACAATAATTCAAGTCGTATACAAGTCAATCATAATCCCATGAATTTAATTGGACAAGGGTTTTTCTTTGAGGATATCCAGCCCTCCATCTCCGACGGAGCCCAGCTGACTCTCTTTAGACACGCGCGGATAAATTGAGAAAAAATTAAAAATCATTTTTAAAAAAATAAGAAATTAAAAATTTAGATAGAGAGAGAGAGAGAGAGAGAGAAGTAACAACAGAGGGACAGGAGAGAAGCTGAAACTTGCTTTTCGTGTGTGTGTTGTAATATATAAAAGCCATCCACAGCTCATTTTCTTCAAGACAGAGAGAGAGAGAAAGAAAGAAAGAAACCAAGAAAAAGAAAGGGAGAAAGAAGCTGTAGAGAAGAGGGCAAAAGGGAAATCAGAATCCTCTCTCAGAACTTTGTATTCTGCTAATTATCATCTTCTTTCAGCTCTCTTTGCCGTTTATATTCACAAAGCTGCCACTCCGATCTGACTCACTGAGTTCGGTTCTTTTCCAGTCGGTCCCGCCTCGGATGAGTTAGAGACCGTGATCGTCTTTTTTCTACAATCTTTATGGTAACTCAAATCAAATAAAGAGACCATAATATACACACACACACACGCATATATTTATTTCTTTTTTTCCCCGTTTGGCTGATTGGTTCTATTTGCTTGACTCTTTGATTGGCTGAGTTGAATCGGCTTTCATATGTTTTGGAATCTTAGCTTGTGCTTGAAATTAATTATTTCTTTATTTTGTAATTATACTATGACATATAACTTTGAAAATTATAGCATAAAGGCTAGGAATCTTGATTTCTTGGAATTGGTTATTTGGGCAAAATGTATTTCTCAAAATAACTCCTGTTTTATCACCTGCATTGTTGAATTATTGGTTTAGTGCATACTTCGTGGAATTTGAGTATATGGCGGGCACCATTGAAAACAATAGACAACCCACTACATTATCTTATAATTCATAATTGTATAGTTAGAGGAACATCATAGTGGCTTATGATTAGCCCAAAGTTGACAGGGATTGACGTTTAGTGACTGACCGAGTTCAATCATGCCCTAGGAAAGAGAGATTGATCTAAGTAATCACCGGGTCGAAAATAATTTTTGTACACATCAAGGGATCAGTACAAGCTGATGTGGCTTGGTTTTGGTTCAAATTAGTGGGATTAAGTCGACCATTTTGCTTAAAGAGAAGTGGGGTCTGATGGCTGTGCCTTGTGAGTAAGAATTTTTGAGCTCAAGTCATTTGCTTGTATGGCAGTGTTTCTGCATGATGGTGGAATTACCACCTAAGGAATAATTTTGACTTAAGAAATGGAACTGTTGGTTGGAGGGCTGTAAACAAACAATACTACTCGAGTTTTGGTTAAATGCAAGTTCGGCTCAAATTCGTTTATTAAATGAGCATTCATGAACACAAAATAATGATTAATTTATTACACGGTACAACTTGTACAAAGCACGGCTCAACTCATGTAAGCTCGTATAAACTCGAATAACTTTGAATTTATTGTTTTCTATAGCATTATCTCCGTATGTATAATGAAAACATTTAAAATGTTGAAAGGGATTAGAGCAAATCATGTTCCTAATACTAACATGTTACTTGAATCCTTGTGAATCTAATTCCTGATATATGTATACAAAATTTATAAAGATATTGGCAAAAAGTCAAAATTTTTAGATAAAGTTATAAAATACAATATACTTTATAAAGTTATAAAAAGCAATATAATTAATCTATTTTATCTAAATGAAGCAACTCGCGAATAAGCTCAAATTCGCTCAAATATTAAATGAACTATTAATGAACATAAACCTTGTGTCAGTGGGGTTGTTGATAACTGAGGAGGCTGCACAGCTGGGGTTGTCGACGCCGGGAGGGCCACTGTCCAGTGGAGCGACACGGACTTGTGCATCAGAATTTTCTGTGTTGCCTCCCGTCACCATGGCCATGAAGGTGACATCCCTGGCGCCGGACATTGAGTTACTTCAGCGTCTTGTAGATGAGAGGTTGGTAGTGTCCCTGGTAGGGCTGGAGCATTGTGGGATGCCACAGAAGCTCCCGTTGGCGACCCCTGTGCCGATGGCTGACCTCCATGCTGTGCAGGTGCCTATAACGGCGCCAAAATCCATTAATGTAGCCGAGGAACACATAGCTGTCATCTCAGACAGTGCGGGAGGTGTGGGTAATGCAAATGAGGTTAAAATGGAAGGGACTCTGGTTATATTTGAGTCTACAGAGGGAGAGGAGATGGTGGTTGAGGGGTGGAAGGATGCAGAGGGGGTAGATCCTCTTTTGAGGTGGAAGAACCTACTCCCTTGAACTCATCCGAGGGTGTCAGATTGGGTTATTTAAAAAGCTATGGAGATCAAGCATTGTGTAGGGATTACTGCAAGGGTTTTGAAGAGGGATTTTTGGCGTTACTCACAGCTATAGAAGCTGGATATGAGCAATCCAAAGCTGATCCATCCCTTAATTTGGCTAAAAAAAGAGAAAGGGAACTCGAGAGGCTTACATGGGCCATGAACGATGATGGAGGGGAGACGAGCTCTAGCCGGGGGTGTCTTAAGGGGCGGGCAACGACGGTTCCTATATGAAGCCAAAAATAATATTATGGAATGTAAGGGGGTTGAATGAACTAACAAACGGCTCCAAGTCAAAAACTTACTTTGCTAATGGCAGTGTGATATTATTTGCTTATAGTAGATCAAGTTAGAATTAATTACTAGAAAACTAGATCGAAGTTTGTGGAGAGGCCAACATGTTGGGTGGTTGTATTTGCCTTCTAAAGGAGCATCCGGTGGTGTTCTATATGTTCAATAAAATGGTGGTGGTAAGGTTAGAGGAATGTGTGGGTAATTTCACTGTGGCTTGTTCCTTTGAGAATGTAGAAGACGGTTTCCAATGGGCATTTGCAGGAGTCTATGACCCTAATATTGATTAAGAAGGATGGTCAATATGGGAAGAATTGGCGGGACTTCTTAGTTGGTGGGAGTTACCAAGTTGTATAGGGGGTGACTTCAATGTATCTCGTTACCCTAGTGAAAGGTTGGGTACGTCCTTTAATTGAAGGTACGTTTACTTGGTCCAATATCCGTGAACTCCCATCTTGGTTGAGGATTGATAGATTTTTGCTAACTCCAGAATGAGAGTTATATTTTCCGGATGTAACCCAACAAAGATTACCTAGGGTATGCTTTGATCATTTCCCTATCATCTTAGATTGTGGAGGCATCCAAGGGGGCAGAAGGTATTTTAAATTGAAAAATGTGTCTTAAATCTGACGGTCTTGTAGATAGGGTTAGACCATGTGGTCTTCTTGTGATTTCCAAGGTTCTCCAAGCTTCATAATGATAAGAAAGTTAAAAGCACTGAAACATGATTTGAAACAATGGAATGAATAAGTGTTTGGCAATGTGATTCTACAGAGATGCTCCCTCTTAGAGGTAGAGGAGTTACAGGGTTTGGAGGGCAAGGAGGAGGCAATAACTCTTTATGAATCCAAGAGAAATCACAAGAGTCAGGTAGTCACAGAACTTGAAAGAGTAATATTGATGGAAGAGATCTCTTGGAGACAAAAATCAAGGGCACTATGGTTCAAGGAGGGAGACAAGTGCACGAAGTTCTTCTGTAGGGTGGCTAATTCACATCGGAGGAATAATGCTATTGATATGTTGATGGTAGATGGAGCAGTTTCCTCGGATCAGTCAGTCATTAAGAAGCACATTGCACAGTTTTATGAACATCTCCTATCCGAACTTGTTGGGAAGTGATAAAGGGTGACCTTATGCGGGTATTTCAAGAGTTCCATAATAATGCTAGATTTGAAAAAGTCTCAATGCTACCTTTTTAGCACTCATTCCCAAAAAGGTGGGGTCCGTGGATGTTTGAGACTGTCGTCTCATTAGCCTTGTGAGTGGGGTTTACAAGACTCTCTCCAAAGTGCTAGTGAATCGATTGAGTACGGTCATGGAGAAGTTAATTTCGAAGCTGCAAAACACATTCGTCAAAGGCAGACAAATTCTAGATTTGGTCTAAATTGCAAATGAAGTGTTGGACAAATGACTCAAATCTTGAGAACCTGGGTTACTTTGCAAATTAGAAATGGAAAAAGCCTCTGATCACATCAATCGGAAGTTCTTACTTTATTTACTTGCAAGATGTGGCTTTGGAGGGAAATGGCTAAATTGGTAGAATTTTGAATCTCAACGATCCACTTTTCTATATTTGTGAATGTTTCACTGGTGGGTTTCTTTGACTCTCTCGTGGTTTGAGACAGGGGGATCTGCTCTCTTCCTTACTCTTTTTATTCGTCATGGAAGCTGTCAGTAAGATGATTGTAGGCCTTGTAGAGGGTGGTTTTCTCTATGGTTTCTCGGTGGGGAATGGTAATTATGGCGCTATCAATATTTCTCACTTGCTTTTTGCTGACGATACCCTCATCTTTTGTAGAGAAAATCATGGGCATATCCAATCTTTGAGGGCTCTAAGCCTCTACTTCTTTGTTTAAAAGTTGTATCGAGTTTGAGAATTAATCTCTCAAAGTCCGAATTGGTACCGGTGGGGACTGTCCCCGAAGCGGTGACTTTAGCCTCTCTCTTGGGATGTAAGGTATCTTTGCTACCCCTGAAGTATCTTGGCTTACCCCTAGGCGCTTCCTTTAAATCAGAGAGGATTTGGAATGTTGTGATTGAAAAGATGAAGCGCAGATTGGTTTTTGAAAGCAGTTGTATTTGTCTAAAGGTGGTAGGCTCACTTTGATTAAAAGTACTCTTTCTAACCTACCCATTTATTTTTTGTCCTTGCTCCCACTCCCAGCAAAGGTTGTCAACAATATTGAGAACCTACAACGCGACTTCTTGTGGAGTGGATTGGGGGAGTTCAAATTTCATCTGGTCAATTGATCAATTGTTTGTACTCCAATTTCTGGGGGTGGACTGGGGATTCGTAACTTGATGAAGTTCAACCAACCCTATTGGGTAAAATGTTGTGGTGGTACCAACACGAAAGGGAGGTCCTGTGGAAGTCCGTTATAGCTATATAGGTTGGGGAGGCTTGGGGTGGATGGCGCTCGAATGAGGTACGCAGTCCATATGGGGTGGGTTTGTGGAAATACATTAGAAAGGGTTGGGAGACCTTTTGGAGACATGCACATATTGTAGTGGGTGACGGCTCTCGTGTCATATTTTGGTATGACAAATAGTGTGGTGAACGAAGCCTCCAAGACACTTTCCTTGTCATATTTGAGCTCACACGAGCAAAAGATGCAGCGATAACGGACCTCTTGGCCTTTTCTAGTGGCTCCTCCTCAATGGAATATTGATTTCACCCTAGCAGCCCAAGATTGGGAGTTGGAGGCTATCACAGAGTTCTATGTGCTACTGTATTCCATAAGTATGACCGAGGGTACAATAGATAAGATGATTTGGAGCCCTTCCAAGATAGGTAAATTCACTGTCAGATCATCTCACAAAGTTTTAACGAGCCCAGACATGCCCACATTCCCATGAAAGCTCCTTCAAAAGCAGTTTTTTTTGTTTGGACAGCATCATTGGACAAAATTCTCTCTACAGATAACTTAAGGAAACGTTGGGTAATGGTGTTGGATTGGTATTGCATGTGTAAGAAGAATGGTGAATCAGTAGATCATCTGTTTCTACATTGCAAGGTGGCCAGGACCATGTGGGATGACTTTTTTGCAGGAATTGGATTATCATGGGTCATGCCTCTTAGATTGATGGATTTTCTGGCAAGTTGGAGAGGCCTTCGAGGTAATCCACAAGTTTTAGCAATCTGGAAAATGGTTCCTATACGTATGTGTTGGTGTATGTGGCGGGAGCGAAATGATAGAACCTTCGAAAGCCGTGAGAGAATAGAAGCTTTGAAAACCGTGAGAGAACAATGGAGGAGTTGAAAGTTTTCTTCTTTAAAACATTGTTCTTATGGGTGGAGGCCATTGTTTGTAATAGACTAAAATGTCCATGACTTTTTACTGTTATTTGTAAACTTTAGTTAGGTACTTCCCATGTATACTCCATGTGTACTTGGGCTTTGCCTATTTCTATGAATAAAAATTCTTGACTACCGATAAAAAAAAATGAACATTAAATCCAACTTGATGAAAAGCTCAACCTCAATTGATGTTCGAATAAAAAATTAAACGAATGAGGCTTGACCCCCCACTACTCGCACATAATTGACTCGTTTACACCCCTACTTGGGAGTGGTAGGTAGTGTATGATGCTGAGAAATGGTTGGTACTATGTCAATGGTGGAAAATGAGGTTGGGGGCACAATGCTGGTGTCTTCCAAAGTGTTGTTATATCCATGAGCTGCAATGACAATTAGTTTTGCTAGTTGCTTGTCTCTTTCCAGAGTCTTTGGTGGTTGGAATTGCAAATCACACTGTTAATTTATTTTGAATGCCTCGCATATATGATGTGCCACAACCTTAAAGAAGCATTGTGGCAAGTAGGAAGTTATTTTTGATTGGCAAGTGCAAGTGTTTGTGTACTCTTAGGCCAACCTTTTAACACAAACACTTGAAATTGCCAATCAAAAAAGAAAAAAGAAGAATTGTGATGTCATTCTTCTTTTTCTTTTTCCATAACTAAGTTCATATGAACCTCTCATGTATGTTCATATTCTTGTGATATAATTCAAGAAGTATCGACTATAAACTTTATCTAGTCATACGAAGCAGTTTCCACCATGTACACTTTGAATTGTGATTCAAACGTTTTGCTGTCAATTTCTGTTTTTCTACAAAGAGTATGTAACCAGTTTTTGGGTGGTTTGACATCGACTGGTTGCTAATTTAACATATCACCTTTTTGTCTATACAATTTCTGTCAAAGTAGGAGAGAAGACAAATTTCACCAGTTCATGTTACTTATTCCAATCTTTCTGTTATGCCTATGCATTTTAGAACAGTTTTGTTTGCTTAACTTCTTTAAAAAATTACTTATGTTTGATCGATGAATCTTCTTTAAATGTATGATGTGCTTTGTTTGTAGGCTGGACCAGATAACATCATTGTAGGTTCTCATGTGTGGGCTGAAGATCCCTCACTGGCATGGATTGATGGCGAAGTCTTCCGAATTAATGGTGAAGAAGTTCATGTGCAAACTACAAATGGGAAAACTGTGAGTCAAAAAGGCTCATCTGTTGCATAGAATCTATGCTACTTAACTTTTGGATACAACTAGTTTCATTATAGATACATATTGTATTCAAGTGTAATTGTTTCTGAGGCAAATTTACTTATAATTTCATTCGAAGGTTGCCTCCATATAATTTAAAAATTTATTAATAATTTGGATTGAGGATTTTATAGTTCTCACTCACTGGGAAAAATAATTGCAGGTTGTTACAAATATCTCAAAAGTGTTTCCAAAGGATACCGAAGCACCTCCTGGAGGTGTAGATGACATGACAAAGCTTTCTTATTTGCATGAACCTGGAGTTCTGCATAACTTGGCAACTCGATATGAACTTAATGAAATTTATGTAAGATATTATAGATTTTCTATCCCCTCCCCCTAACCCTCTCTTTTGTTCACGTGGTAAAGTGGATTTTGAATTGTACAAAAGAAGAAGTTACAGATAGTCTTATTATACTCTTTTTTAACTACCTTCCCAGACATACACTGGAAACATCCTGATTGCTGTAAATCCTTTCCAAAGATTGCCACATCTATATGATACTCACATGATGGAACAATATAAAGGAGCTGCATTTGGAGAGCTAAGTCCTCATGTTTTCGCAGTTGCAGATGTTGCATACAGGTAGTTGACATATATATTCTTAGACGTCATACTTTTTTCTTTCATGCTTTTATTGCATTTTATACTTATATTTGCCAGGGCAATGATCAATGATGGAAAGAGCAACTCAATTCTGGTTAGTGGAGAGAGTGGTGCTGGTAAGACAGAGACAACAAAGATGCTTATGCGATATCTTGCGTACCTTGGGGGTCGATCTGGAGTAGAAGGGCGGACAGTTGAACAACAAGTTCTAGAAGTAAGATTAAGCTATCCTTTTCTATGGCTTAGAACTCTAGTTCCTTAAAACTATCTCAATTCTAAGGAGTGGAAATGCTGCCTGACTTGGATTTTCTGGTTGATTAATTATTACAGTCAAATCCAGTTCTTGAAGCATTTGGCAATGCCAAAACTGTCAGGAACAACAACTCAAGGTGAGTATATGTACAATACATGGCTTGACAAGATAATCACTGCTCTAATACATGATCTAGAGGCCTAATTGCAAATGATGAAAAAGCTGGATAGCCTGTGAGTGGAGTAATTGCAAAAATAAAAACATCAAGGCAATGTTTGGTTAAGTCATATTTAAAAAATTTTCAAAATTTCAACTTCAAACCATGCATCTTTTATCTCAAAAGAATTTACTATTTCAACGTTTCATCCAATCCTTTGCCTAGATTTTAGTGAGAAGTAAAAAACACAGAAACCAAAACAGAGATATTGTAAGGGGATGTTTGGAAATAAATCTCATCCCATCTTATCTTATCTCATCCCATCTCATTTCCTTCTCAAATATCATTCAAATACAAACACTTTCAAACTAATCATTATAACTTTTTCAAACTAATCATTACAACTTGTCAAAATAGTATGTAATGGCCGAATCAATGGTCTTGAGTGTTCTGTATATTATATATAGACTTTACAAGAATGCTATACATGGAAAGAAAATAAGTTCCCAAATGATTCTAGCCCTGATTCTAGTCTTATAGATGGAAACTATATTCTGTCAAAATTGTATGCTAACTGTACAAGCATAAGTAAAATAAGGAAAGCTGAAATAAGGAAAGAAGAATTATGGACAGCAAGGTTGTTCGTTGACAGCCCCCCTCAAATTTTAACAAGCATCAATTTGCTACTTAAGAAGCAATGTCGATGGTGAGTGAGAGCTTTGGTGAAGATATCAGAAATTTGTAGTTCAGTGGAAATATGTGGAAAAGTGATATCATGAGCTTCAAAGGCTTCATGAATAGAGTGACAGTTGACTTCAATATGTTTTGTGTGCTCATGATAGATAGGATTGGCCATGATTTGTGTAGAACTCGTATTATTGGCATGTAAAGGGGTAGGATCGGTATCAGAGAAGTCTAGCTTAGCAAGCAAACCTCGAAGCCAAATAATTTTGGAACAAGCAAGAGACATCGCCCGGTACTCAGATTCTGTAGATGACTTAGAAACTCTGTCTTGCTTCTTACTCTTCTAGGAGGTCAATGCATCACCAACCCGTGATGGAGCGACATGTATCAGCACAACTGGCCCAATTTGCGTCGCAAGCAATAAGGCGAGGAGAATTGTCTGCAGGAAAGAATAAGCCACGGGCAAAAGTGCCTTGAACATAGCGTATGATCCTACGGACAGCAGCCAAAAGAAGATGATGAGAGGCCTGAAGAAACTGGCTGACTTGCTGTACTGCAAAGGAAATGTCTGGTCTAGTAATGGTGAGGTAGACAAGGCTACCTACCAACTTCCGGTATAAACTGGGATCAACAAGTAGGTCACCCTCCTCTTTGCGAAGCTTGATATTCAATTCCATGGGAGTATCAACAGAGGTGGCCTTTTGCAGGCTAGCTGTAGCCACCATCTCACTAGCATACTTATGTTGATTGAGTGAAATACCAGATAGACTATGATGCACCTCAAGACCGAGAAAATAGGTGAGCGACTGAAGATCTTTTATATGAAAGGACACTAACAGATGAGTCTTGAACTGGCCAAGTAAAGCAGAATCGGAACCAATAATCACAATATCATCAACATAAACCAAAATAACAACAATACCCATGTTTGATTTCCGAAGAAATAAGGAAGTGTCCTACTTGCTCTGCTTGAAAGAAAATTGTAATAAAGTGGTTCGAAATTTATCAAACCAGGCCCTCGGAGCTTGTTTGAGACCATAAAGGGATCGGCGAAGCTTACACACATGCGAAGTTGAAGAAGAAAACAATTAGGGGGTGGCTTCATATAAATACACTCTTTAAGATCCTTATGAAGAAACACATTTTTGATATCCATAATGATGTAGTGGCCAATTATTGGAAGCAGCAAGAGTTGGGGTAGTACGAATAGTAGTCATCTTAGTCACAGGTGCAAAGGTCTCTTCATAATTGACACCATATTCTTGATTATTCCCAAGTGTAACAAGCCGAGCTTTGTAACGATCCAAACTCCCATTAGATCAGACCTTAATTGAGTAAACCCATTTGCAACCCAGAGGAATAATATTGGGAGGGCAAGACTCAACGTCCCAGATGTGATTGGCCTCTAGAGCGGCGATTTCTTCCTACATGGCCTGTCGCCAACATTCATACTTGATAGCTTTGTGAGTAGGATGTGAGAATATCAAAATTGGACAATGTAGCATTAAGAGCTGAAATAAAGTTGCCAGAACTGGAAGAAGGAAACTCATACCTATCCGGGGGCATCGACACTCGAGAAGAGCGACGTACCAAAGGCGCTGGAGGTACTGACACTGACTAAATCTGGAGCGTGGTAGGATCAGATATCGAGGGAGCCACTGGAAGAGACTGTGGGTGAGGACGTTTCGTATACACAATACTTGGTTTAAAGCGAGAGCTGACAGGATGAGAATCCTAGAACTACTGCTCAAAGGAGGGGAGGACCACAATAGAAGAGGAGGACAAAGAAGACCCGGGAAAAAAAATGTTGATTTTCAAAGAAAATAACATTCCAAGAAATACGTGTACGATGTAATGTAGGATCATAGCAAATAAATCCCTTTTGACACATTATATCCTAAAAATGCTTTAGCATATAATTTATGTCGCTCATGAGGAGGTAAATGAACACAGTATTCACAACCAAAGGTACGGAGATTATCATAACTAGGTTGCTTAGCAAACAAGCGAAAATAAGGAGACTCCATGTGTAGAACTTGGGAAGGTAAACGATTAATCAAGTGAGTAGCAGTTTTCATAGCCTCAACCCAGAACATGGATGGAATAGAGGATTCTAACAAGAGAGTACATACCACATCCAGAAGATTATGATTTTTACGTTCGGCTACTCCATTCTACTGTGGAGTAGCTGGTCACGATCGTTGATGAATAATACCTTTATAAGCCAAGAAGTCTTGAAACTCATTAGACAAATATTTACCACCAGAATTTGTGCGTAATGTTTTGATAGAGGCAGAAAATTGATTTTCAACATGCACAAAAAACACAGTGAAAGTACGAAAAATCTCAGATTTAGAGCGAAGAAAATATACTCAAGTAAATCTGCTATGATCATCAATGAAAGTCACATAATATTTAAATTAGTCATGTGAACTAACCGGGGAAGGTCCCCACACCACTATGGATAAGATCAAAATAGCGAGAAGCTCGACTAGCATGCAAAGGAAAGAGGAGAGTTTTGCTTTCACCAAGTTTGCTAGAAGCACACTCAAGAGAGGAAGAAAAATGTTCTTTATTACCAAGTAAACCAGAGTTCAATACATGAGATAAGATTTGAGTATTATGATGGCCTAAATGACGATGCCACACCATACTAAGATCTGGAACATTATTACAAGCAAAGGAAAACTATGAGAAACTGAAGAAGATGCTGAAACAGGCAAAACTAGTGGAAACTAGCGCCCCACTTTAGGTCCCTTCACGATCAGCTTCCCCGTTACCTAGTCCTGCACAACACAACCATCACCAGAAAAATTAACAGCACAATTGTTATCAACTAACTGACCAATAGAAATAAGATTCGTGGAAAGCTGAGGAGCATGAAACACATTTGTAAACTTAGAAGAGATATCTTCGACAACAGTGATCGGCAAGGAACTGTCATTGGCAGTTTGAGTAGCATATTTTCTAGCATAGGGCCGAACATGGCATTGAGTGGTGAGATTATTTGTCATGTGATTAGAGGCCCCTCGAGTCCACATACCAGAGTTTAGTAGAATTATTATCTTGGAACCCCATTGCTGATAATGCCGAAATTAACATTTGTTGCACCATTTCGGATGTGCAGTAATTCGTTGTAAGAGGTGTAGGAACATAGGAATCACCTGGAGAAGAGGCATTTGCCACAGAAATTGCTGCTTGAGGTGCAATAACAGAAGTCTGAAATGTTTGAGCTTGACGATTCTGGGGGTGGATACGACAGTCTTTGATAATATGACCTTTCTTCTTGCAATAAGAGCAGTATTTCTTGGGACAATTGACAACAATATGCCCATATTCCTTGCAGCAAAAACACTGCAAGTTTTTAGAATGCATAGGCGGTCCTCGTCCTTGGGTAGCATAAACCACAGTTCCTGAACTGCTATAAGATTGCTTGAGTAGCTTGAGTACTCAAACATTGTTCTTCACGAAGTAACTTGCCAAAACAAACATCAAGAGAAGGAACATGAGAGAGGAGCGAACATATTCATATTCTGGGCGTAGTTTCATAAGAAACTGATCACGCCGACTAGTCTTGTGAAGATGCTGAATAGTCGAAAGAGCAGCAATAGGAACATCCGTTGTAACTAGATCAATATATTCATTCCAAATAGTCATAAATGCCAAGTAATAGTCTTGGATGGAAAGACTGCCATGTTGAAAAATGGCAATCGCATGCTCTGACTGAAAGCGACGAACATCATTATCTTGATGATAAACCTTCTTCAGATAAGGCCACGTGGATTGAGCAGAGCGATGAGGACGCAAGTTGGTGACAATATGGGACTCCACTGAACCAAGAAGCCAAGACATGATCCAAGCATCAAGCACAACCCAAGAAGGAGAAGACCCGAACTCCTTGGATTTGTCAGTGTTGGATGTTTGTGTGACATCCGTGCCATCAATATGACCCCAGAGGTCTTTTCCCTTGAGGAAAAGTTCAAACTGAAATGCCCAGGTAGAGTAATTTTTGCCCGTAAACTTGACACACACAGGTGCGGAGTCCATGGCAAATAATATTGTTCAGCAAATAAGCCGAGAGCCACAAAACACTCAAAGTGCTGTACCGAGAGCCACAAAGACCAAAAAAAATTGCCAAAAAAAAAATACCCAGACCAAGTTGAAATCCCACCAGACCAGAAACACCTAGACCAGTAATAGAAGCTGCCAAAAAAAAACACCCAGACCAGAAACAGAAGCTGCCAAGAAAAAGAACACCCAGACCAGAAACAGAAGCTACCGAAAAATCACCCAGAAGAAAAGCAGAAGGTGCCGAAAGACTGAGAAGAGGCCAAAATACACCAAGGCAGAGACAAAAGGTGCCGAAAAACACCAAGAGCAGCACAGACCTCACCAAAACACAAGAAAGACACCTCTGAAACCAAGAAACAGAAAAAAAATCGAAGGAAATGATGAACTTAGCAGTCGGCTCTTGATACCATGTCAAAATAGTATGTAATGGCCGAATCAATGGCCTTGAGTGTTTTGTATACTATATATAGACTTTACAAGAATGCTATACATGGAAAGAAAATAAGTTCCCAAATGATTCTAGCCCTGATTCTAGTCCCATAGATGGAAACTATATTCTGTCAAAATGATATGCTAACTGTACAAGCATAAGTAAAACAAGGAAAGCTGAAATAAGGAAAGAAGAATTATGGATAGCCAGGCTTTCCGTTGACACATCTTTCCCAAAATTTTCAAACAAAAAACAAAAAATAATTCAACCTTTTCAAATTCCAAAACAAAAATAATATTAAAAAAATTATATTCTAAAAATATTTTAACTTTATAATATTTTTTATTCAACTTTTTCTCTCTCATTTCCCAAAACCCAATCAATACTTAACTCAATCTATCTCACTACTATTTACGAATCATCTTTCTACTATTTACAAAATTCTCATCTCATCTCATTCTCCAAGCATTCGCTAAAAAAATTATATTTAAACAACTTTTCAACTCTTCCCATCCATTTTCACAATTCCCAATACAAAACATAGTTAAAAAAATTATTCAAATTTTCCCATCTACCTCCACAAAACTTCATAAAAAATCATCTCAAAATTTTTCAAAAAAAAAAAACCTAAAAAATCTCATTAACCAATTATGTCCTTATATTCTTGAGTATGTTACAACATTGGTATATAAGGAGATTGGGGAAGTTTAGATGAAAAAGTAATGTGTTCTCCCATCAACCCCCACTTTGTCCCTAAAACATTAGTGGTTTAATCAAATGGACTGGGATCAGTTGTTGTTCCGTTATCCTCACTGATGGTTTGCTTCAGTTCTGCAACTTTGGATTTTGTTTGTTGACAAGTAATCGAATATTTTCTTAAAAAACATCGAAGGCATAATACAAGGACATTGGTAGTATAAAAGAGGAACACTTAATTAGACAGACAACTCTGGATTCTTCACTGGCCATTAATGTCATTTACTATCCTAGCTCAGTTATGATACGGTTATTGTTCATGAATGTTGTTTGTATGAGTTCAACTTATGCAGTGGGGCTCATCTTTATGTCTATCCTGATGTCACAATGCAGTCGTTTTGGTAAGTTTGTTGAGATCCAGTTTGACAAGAGTGGGAGGATATCTGGGGCTGCTGTACGAACTTACTTGCTTGAAAGGTCTCGTGTTTGCCAAATTTCAAATCCTGAAAGAAACTACCACTGCTTTTACCTTCTTTGTGCAGCACCACCTGAGGTAATTATCCTCTATTTTCTCATTGAGATGTGCCTATGTTCTCAAGGGTGCATCTAAGGCCCCTTATGCCTGTAATCACAAGCTATTGCCATTCTCTTTCTTAATTTAGGATAGAGAGAAGTATAAGTTGGGAGACCCTAAATCATTCCATTACTTAAATCAATCCACCTGTTATGAGCTGGATGGGATAGATGATAGAGAAGAGTATCTTGCCACCAGAAGGGCTATGGATATAGTTGGAATCGGTGAGGAAGAGCAGGTCAGTCTTCGCACTGTTTCTAAGAAATAGTCTGTGTTCTATTGCCTTCAGATTATTTGTAATATAATTTTCTTTTCAGGAGGCAATTTTTAAGGTTGTAGCTGCAATTCTGCATCTTGGAAATATTGAATTTGCAAAGGGAGAGGAGATCGACTCTTCTGTCGTTAAAGATAAGCAGTCTAGACTCCATCTTAATGTGACAGCCGAACTGCTTGAGTATGCCCTGTTAAAATCTTTTTCTTCATTTACAGTGCATTTGTGTCATTGTTTATTCAAGTCATGTACCTTGTGTGCTAGGTGTGATGCCAAGAGCTTGGAAGACGCCCTGATTCAGCGTGTAATGGTGACACCAGAAGAGGTTATTACAAGAACTCTTGATCCTGTTGCTGCATTGGGTAGCAGGGATGCATTAGCTAAAACCATCTACTCTCGTTTGTTTGATTGGTAATAGAATTTCCTTAATACCTCTTTGTGCGTGTTTTCGCAGTTTTGCACGGTCCCTGCATTACATGATCTGATTATAAATAGGAATACATGACATTCACATGTCGAAGGGACAAATAAGTTTGTGTGTTTTAAGTCCTGTTTGCTTGGTTTTTGGGCTGTAGCAAGTTTTTTTTATCATGTACAGGATTGTGGACAAAATCAACAACTCAATTGGGCAAGATCCAAACTCAAAATCCCTAATTGGAGTTCTTGATATTTATGGGTTCGAGAGTTTTAAGCAAAATAGGTAAGCAATGAAAAATAAATATCATTTGCAGTGAATCGAGCCTTACATTTAACAAGTTTCCATATTCAATAGTTTTGAGCAGTTCTGTATCAACTTTACAAATGAGAAACTGCAACAACATTTCAATCAGGTTTGGTAATACTTGGCATTGTTCATGCTCCCCATTTTGGTTAAAACTTCTACCCTCACTTACTGTAGGTTTTGTGGTAATTGGAACATTTGCAGCATGTCTTCAAAATGGAACAAGAAGAATATACGAAAGAAGAAATCAATTGGAGTTACATAGAGTTTGTCGATAACCAAGATGTTTTGGATTTGATTGAGAAGGTATTTTATTGTCGGTTGCTGCTTGTTAATTTATTTTATATCTATTTATGTGAAGAATATCATTTGCTTGATAGCTTTATATGTTTGGCATACTTCCCATTGCTGTGCATTTCTTTATAACCAAGTTTCATCCATATCTTGTTCTTCTAGTATCATTTCGTTACAACTGAGTTGTTTAATCTTCTTACAGAAACCTGGAGGAATTATTGCACTTCTGGATGAAGCCTGGTAAGCAGCTAACTTTTTAATAGCTTCATAATTCAATGGGCCCAGATTCCTATCTGGACATGAGTTTATGATGAACGTCTCCAATTTATTATTATGAGGGCGATAACTGCACCCACTGCTAGCCATGTTTGAATAATTCAAATCCTTTATTTTCATACTCATGTTTGGTTTACTGCTTTGCACAGCATGTTTCCAAAATCCACACATGAAACATTTGCTCAGAAGTTGTACCAAACATTCAAAAACAATAAGCGGTTTATCAAGCCTAAGCTGTCTCGTACTAGTTTTACTATTTCTCACTATGCAGGAGAGGTAAATATATTTTCCCTGTTAGGCATGCTCCATTTATCTATACTCAACTTCAATATAATAGATGCTGAAAGATTTAATTTTTTCCAGGTAAATTATCTGGCTGATCTGTTCCTTGATAAAAACAAAGATTATGTGGTGGCTGAACATCAGGATCTGTTGACCGCTTCAAAGTGCTCTTTTGTGGCAAGTCTATTTCCTCCACTTCCAGAAGAATCATCAAAGTCATCCAAGTTTTCTTCCATTGGCTCTCGCTTTAAGGTATTCTACTCTTCCTGGACAAGTGTATCAAGTGAATGCTTTATTTGGTGCTGGTTGACTTTATTGTTCTAAAGTTCAGATGCCTTACGAAGATAACCTTGAAACTCAGGTCCTGTATAGAGAGTGGATGGTACCAAATTAACTAGAATGGCATAGTCAACCAATCCGAACAATTGTTCCACACTTAAAACATTCACCTTAATTAGAAATAGATATAATTTAATAATATTTTGGACACGTTTTGGGAAAGGGAGCCATGGGTATGGCTGCTTCGGGGGTCAATTACCTAAAAGAGTCAATAGAATTGATGTTGGATAGTCTAGTCTCAGATGCATCTTAGAGAGAACTATAAGCAATATAGTACAGTTCTGAAACTTAGCCAACATAGAAGCGTAGGTTTGTTTGAAGTCAAAATCTATTCAATTTTGGTGGCCAAAATTTTTCAAAACCAAGAAATTATTTGAAGTGATTTATTGGATTTAAGTGTTTGGATGTTCGGGTGAAGAGTTTGTTGATAGGGAATGATTACATCTGTGGAGGCTGGAATACATTATATGTCATGTCGGGCAACACCATTTAGAGCATTAATAAACTTCAACTTGCGTATAAAAAGGCAATAATATAAAAATCAACCTGGTGTCATGCTGAGTTCCTTTAAGCATAACACCTGGGATTTTTAGGCATCACACCCTAGAGAAGATGCATCATGAATCATGTAATGGTATTTATAATGCTACCCAGCCAATATTTAATGATTTTCACTTTAGTTATATATCCTTATTGTGGCCCTTTTAGTTCTTCCTCACCTTTTCATCACATGACATTGGGTTTGCAGCTGGGCTGTACCAAAAGATTTGTTTCAACTTTCAATCATATCCTATTAGTTCTTAATTTGAAAAGGTGATCATGCTACCTTATAGGTAGAGATGCACTAACCTTATCAAGCAAATTTAAGTGTCCAATACGTCGATTTCATTCTCAACTTGAATTTTTGGATATATCTCGTTTCTTAAAAATAGTGAGAAGTATTCTTGAAAATGCAGTTACAACTTCAATCTTTGATGGAGACCTTAAGTTCGACGGAACCTCATTACATCAGATGTGTGAAGCCAAACAATGTCCTCAAGCCTGCTATCTTTGAGAACCTGAATGTTATCCAACAATTACGCTGTGGTGTAAGTATAATCTGACCATACCTTTTGCTTTTTGTTTTTTCATTTTAAAATTTTTTATACTTGTTTTATTTTTTGTGAGAGCTGCAAGCATACATTTTTTTTCTAATCCTGTCCATTTAGTGAATTCCATTTATCTTTATGATTTGTCGTAGGGTGTTCTTGAGGCAATCAGAATCAGCTGTGCTGGGTATCCTACGAGGCGAACATTTTATGAGTTTCTTCACCGCTTTGGTGTTCTTGCTCCTGAAGTTTTGGATGGAAAGTAAGCATAGATCTTTTGTTTTCGAGATTTTATGGCTACTAAGTTCCCTAATTCTGAGTAAATTATGAATATCTAATGGAACATACAAGTTAACAATTTGAATATCTTATGGCACATCACGTGTTTCTTTCTTTCAGGTCACTTCTTTATATTCCTTCTTTAGATCCGTTTATTCTTGCTACAGTATGTTTTTGTTTTTCAAATAACTGTCATCACTTTTTCATGAACAGCTATGACGAGAAAGTTGCATGTCAGATGATTATGGATAAAAAAGGATTGAAAGGTTATCAGGTAATTCACGTACCCCTTGGTGACTTATCTCGATGTTGCTACTTGGTTGTAATGGGGTCAGGTTGGAGCAGGACTCCATTCACTGCATACGTACAACTTCTATCCCTGTTCAGATGCATCGGGACAAGGTTGGATTAAGATAAGCTTAAAACTTGGGTTAGATGGAGCCGATTCCCACCTGAGTATTTGATTTTGTTCCAATATCTTGTCACTAATATCTGATTGCCTTTTCCTCACTCACGTGCATTGCCAAAATCCTACAGAAATCACAAATAGAAAAGCGACAGATAGATGATACCTTGCAGCAATTTATCATATTCCATTTTCTGTCCTTAAAGTTCCCTATTATTATGTGACTTCCCTTCATTCTAAGAGGTGTAGGGAACGTTCCAAAAGTCTTTCGAAATTCTTCTGGAGAGATGTGATTACAATTTGTCTATACCAACAGTGGGTTCCAATATGGGTTGAAAATACCTAAAATCTGTCCTTAAACTGATGCTGGTAGGGACGTATAGATCATCCTTCGTTTTCTGTGATTGTCAGCCTTGTGTTCCTGCCTTAATAGGGGGGCTGCTCAGGGTGGGCTGCCTCAGTCACCTAGCCCATTGTCTAGGAATCTTGTTGTGATTTGTAAACAAAGCTAAGCACATTTTAGAGTTGTATATTGAGATTTCAAAATGGTTCTATTTTTCACACACATGCCTAGTTATTTATCAATACCCTTCATTCTAGAAGTATATTGAAAGTTCCAAAAGTCTTGTGAAGTTCTGCCGGCGAGATGGGATTAAAATTTGTCTATATGAACAGAGGATTCCAACATGGGTTGAACAAAACCAAAACCTGTCCTTATGCTGATGCTGGTAGGGATAAATGTGGGTTCCACATTTTAATGTTGTCTATACCAGCGGTGGGTTTGACATTCCCTAAAATTTATATTGAGGTTTCTAAATGGTTGTTCTATTTTATTTATAGATGCCTAGTTATTTATCAATATTTCGGGAATGTGTGTGAGGCATTTTCTCCATCTGTGTGTTTCTAATGCCATGCTTTGTTCAACATGGCTTTGCAGATTGGCAAGACAAAAGTTTTCTTGCGAGCTGGTCAGATGGCTGAGTTGGATGCAAGAAGAGCAGAGGTGCTTGGAAATGCGGCTAGAATCATTCAAAGACAAAGTCGTACATATATTGCACGGAGGGAGTTCCTTGAAATACGTAAAGCTGCGATTCAATTGCAGTCATGTTTGCGAGGTATCTTAAAGTTGTCTTTGTATCAATGCTGCTTAGTACGTTGATTCCCAACATCTGGTAACAATTTATTTTGAGAGATTTGAATTCACATGGTATTTTTGTTTAGTTGTTGTTTCTTTGATTTGTTCGTTTGCAATTTAGATTAGTATGGAAGTTCTACAAAACTCTATACCTTGCCCTTTCTTATGATTCCACATGTCTAATCATCAGATTTTTAAAACACTTTTACAATGAAAACCTCCTCTAGAACTACTTTTAAAGGAAAAAGAAAAAAGATAACCACCTCCATAATTTACCTTTTCAAACTTAACTAACCAAGCTCAAAGCTAACTGAGCAGATCTTCAGCTCAAGCCATGTGCATGGGTGTTTGTGTGCAGGTTAGTTGCATGTGTGAGTTGGGGGAGAGGGGTTTCAATAATATGGGATGTAATACTCAGTAAAGAAGAAGGGATGTAGAAGCATATAATTATTTAATGATGCATAAAGCTTATGTAGGTTTTTATATGTTAAAGCTTGTATAGTTCTCATGACATTATTTTAACCAATATGCTGGACATAGTCATGTTGGCATTATTTTCTAAATAGGTTACTAAAATAGCATTTGTGGCAAGGAGACTGCACTGTACATATTAGTATTCTATGTGCTGCCTCTTTTAGCCTATAAATCAAGATTCATATTATAAAAAAGCTCATTGTTCTTGATTATTATCAGGTATATTGGCTCGGAAACTCTATGAGCAATTACGTCGAGAAGCAGCAGCTTTGATGATGCAGAAGAATTTCCAAAGATACATTGTCAGAAAATCTTACTTAAAAGTTCGGTTGTCTGCAATCACATTGCAAA
Organism: Cyclocarya paliurus; assembly: GCA_029856935.1. NCBI lineage: Eukaryota > Viridiplantae > Streptophyta > Magnoliopsida > Fagales > Juglandaceae > Cyclocarya > Cyclocarya paliurus. Next base: position 10,885,542 of record CM056946.1, read on the forward strand.
CAGGGTTAAGGGCAATGACTGCTCGCAATGAATTCAGATTCAGAAAACAAACTAAGGCTGCAATTATTGTCCAGGTCATATATCACATATCTCTAAATATATTTTCTTAGAATATGGAAACGGAGATTTTGCAAGTGTCGTATGCATGCTGCAAAACCGAGCTCTACTTAGCACTTAATTTTGGTTGAAACTTGTGAAAGAATTTAATATTGAATGATGAGTTTTTGGATGGATTTCAGGCTCATTTGCGTGGCCACATAGCATATTCTTATTATAAGAATCTCCAGAAGGCCGCACTAGTTACTCAGTGTGGTTGGAGGCGAAGGGTTGCACGGAGAGAGCTCAGGAAGCTCAAAATGGTATCATATTCCTTAATCTTGTTTTTTTCCTGCAGTAAGATGCAGTGTGTCAGACATTGTGTCGGAGGAATAATTCATGCGGTGACTATTGGTGTGAATCCATACAGGCTGCAAGAGAAACTGGGGCCCTTAAAGAAGCAAAAGACAAATTAGAAAAGCGTGTGGAAGAACTTACATGGCGTTTGCAGCTTGAGAAGAGATTAAGGGTAACTTCATTTTCTTTTATATTGTACTTCAACATCAAGTAAGCTATGATGTGGATTAGTGAGACTATACCCGCCACATTCTAATTTAATTACATGTTGAATTGTATCAGACTGATTTGGAAGAGGAAAAAGTCCAGGAAATTGCAAAGTTACAGGATGCTTTGCATTCAATGCAAAAACAAGTAGAAGAAGCAAATGCAAGGGTTATCCAAGATCGAGAAGCTACTCGGAAAGCTATTGAAGAAGCTCCTCCAGTCGTTAAGGAGACTCCTGTTATAATCCAAGATATGGAAAAGATTGATCATTTAACTGCTGAGGTGGAGAGTTTAAAGGTATGCAATCTAGCTTGGATGATAATGATTGTATGCTTTAGGATTTCTCCCGTGAGTTATTTGGATGTGTGATTAGTGTTTTCTCCCGTGAATTCTTAACTGCTGTGGTGTTGATATATACATATTGTCTTCCTAGACTAGAATAGCTAGATTATAATGAATCTTGATGGACATGTCTCTTTAATGGAGAAGTACTGCAATTTCCAATCTTTTGAAGCTAGTTCATGTTCAATTGTACTTCTAATTTACACGCCACAATAGACTTGCATGCTAATTTAATTACATGTTGAATTACATTATAATAGCTAGTGATATGAAACTTCATTATTGCATGTACAAGTGGATTTCTTCTGTTCTTTGGCTTAATATGAATTGATAAAGCTGTATGTAACACATGCTTGAGTTATTTTGAATTGAAGTGAGAATTGCAATATTCGCATTAGTCTTAGGGCTCGATTGGACACTTGGAGTATCTCAGAATTTTGTGAATACTAGTGAAATGGTTTGTGAATAATAGTGAATAGTTTGAGTTAAGATATTTTATTTGATTTTGGGAAAGCAGAGAGAAAAAGTTGAATAAAAATATTATAAAGTTACAAAATTAATTGAATATTATTTTTTTAATATTATTTTTGTTTTGAAGTTTGAAAACGTTGTGTTGATTTCTTTGTTTTGTTTTGAAGTTTGTAAAGGTTGTAATGATTAGATGAAAAAGTCAAAGATTTTGAAACTGAAAAGTGTTTTGTGTTTGAGTTATGTTTGGGAAGGAAATTGTGAGAGGTTTTGAAAATTTCTCTTATATCATTTACCAAATGTACTTGGATTCAATTTGGTTCAGGTAGTGAAAGGGTCATTGGGGTTTTGCATTAGTCTTAGATTCAACTCTTAGAACCCAAAAAATGTCTTATCATTCCACCATTTATGTCTCTCATGTCATCATCTCATTATGACAATTAGAATGATTAATTACGAGTGACTTAGTGTATTGCCCCAAGGAAAGCCAAAGCCACATCTAGGCCCATACTCCATAAAGGCTAGTCAATATTATAAGTGGAGCCTTTTGGAATCATTATAAAGGACTTGAACTTCTTCCTCACAAGCAATGTGTAATCTCATTCACTACCTTACACACACAATCTTGGGAATTACAATCTCTCCCCTAAAATCCCTAATGTCCTCATTGGGCCAAGTCCATCATAGATGGCACAGTTCAAGTCCTACACTTCTGGTTGGAATTGACGCTGATACCATTTGTAACAATCTAAGGAAGGTCTGAGCCACATCTAGGCCCATACTCCAAAAAGATATAGTGAATGTTCCAATTGGAGCCCCTTGGAATTATTATAAAGGACTTAAACTTCTCCCTTCCAAGCAATATGGAATGTCATTCACCACCTTCTCATCACACAATCTAGGGTATTAAACTTAGAGATAGAAATTTGGAGGTTTGCTACCTAAATGAATCTTTCTCACTATGCAGGCTTTGCTACTATCTGAAAGGCAGACAGCAGAGGAAGCCAGGAGAGCTCGCACAGATTCTGAGGCTAGAAATGCAGAGCTGTCCAAAAAACTTGAAGATGCAGAACAAAAGGTGGATCAGCTTCAGGAATCTGTGCAGAGGTTTGTAAACACTAGTGAGACTTGAACTGTGCAATTGTCGACTATTGTTCTCATGTGATGCAGACAATGAGCTGCATGTCTGGTTGACTGAATCCACCCTTCTTTTCAGTATGCTTAGTTGATTCAGCTGAATTAACGTGACCGTGATTGTCCGCCCCTGTTGTCTAGTTAAACAACATGAGAGAGAGAGGGGAGGGGGAGAGAGAGAGAGAGAGATTAACCTAGTGGTGACACTGAAATGTATCTGCAAGTTCACACTTTGCTCATTGATTAATGTGTTTCTCAGTTTTCCTTATTTTGTAAGGAATTTTACTCCAACTTGTCTATCAATTGTTTTTAAATCAGGCTTCCCATCCTCTCACCTCTGATCTAGAAATGTGCACTTCTCTGTTTGTGTTAATGTATGCATGCAGGAGCATATTGGTCTAAATCTCTCTCTCTCTCTCTCTCTCTCTCTCTCTACGTAAACATTTCTAATGCCTAAAACCTTAAAATGTCTGTGAAGTTGATATATCCATTTGATTCAGGTTAGAAGACAAACTATCCAATTTAGAGTCCGAGAATCAAGTACTTCGACAGCAGGCACTGACATTGTCACCAACTGGCAAACCTTTGTCTACGAGACCAAAGACTATGATTATTCAGGTATAGTGGAATTGTCATTTTTTTTACAATTTCTTTGCTTGCGATATACAAATCTGTAGAAATGTGTGTTTATTTCTTGAATTTTACAGAGAACACCAGAGAATGGGAATGTTCTAAATGGAGAAGCCAAGGTTGCATCAGTGAGAGATCATTCCTTTTAATATTTAAGTCTTTAAGAAACTCGTGGGGATGGAAGAGCAGTCAATTCTGATTCTGTATTTTGTTTCAGGATATGACTCATGCTGCCTCAAATGCACGCGGGCCTGAATCAGAGGAGAAACCACAGAAATCTCTTAATGAGAAGCAACAGGTGACATACGTGAAACAGTCTGCTCCTCAAAAGCATACATAAAAATTTCTTGGTATTTTATTTTCCTTCTTTAACTGGTTTCTTGCACTCTTCTTTTCGGATGCAGGATAACCAGGACCTTCTGATTAAATGCATATCTCAAGATTTGGGATTTTCTGGGGGCAAACCAGTTGCTGCTTGTGTCATATACAAATGCCTTCTTCACTGGAGGTCATTTGAAGTTGACAGAACTAGTGTTTTTGATCGTATCATTCAAACAATAGCTTCAGCCTTGGAGGTAGGTTGCGCTTTTATCGTTTTTGAAATGTATGCATATGTCAATTTACCCTACCTTTGAGTTTCAGCTCTTATCTGCCTTTGCATTTTGAGTAATATTTTCTTTTTTCTTCTGACATATCATTTGAAGTTATTAATGCTGGTGAGTTTTGCGTATTGAAGGTCCCGGATAATAATGATGTATTAGCTTATTGGTTATCTAATACATCAACTTTATTGTTTCTGCTCCAACACACGCTCAAAGCAAGTGGAGCAGCTAGTTTGACTCCACAGCGGCGGAGAACTGCAACAGCTTCTCTTTTTGGAAGGGTGTCTCAAGTATGAAACATTCATGTAACCTCTTACTGTCGTACATGTTGTTTCTTCTGGGATTTTTTTTGTTATTTTTATTTCTTATTCTTCTTTGATTTCCTTTTTCCTTCATGTGAATTCTAGGGGTTACGGTCATCTCCTCAAAGTGCAGGGCTCTCATCATTTCTTAGTGGTCGAGGGCTTGGTAGACTTGATGACTTGCGGCAAGTTGAGGCGAAGTATCCGGCATTATTGTTTAAGCAGCAGCTTACTGCCTTCCTTGAGAAGATTTATGGAATGATAAGGGACAATCTAAAGAAAGAGATCTCTCCATTACTTGGATTATGTATCCAGGTAGTTCTAAAAGCTCTTTGTTGTTTATACTACCATTGATATCACTATTTTTCAATATATATTATATATTTTTTACCCCAAGGGGTGGCGTAGTGGTCTGTGGCGAGCCGTATAAACTCAAAAGTCTTTGGTTTGAAACTCTTGGGGCCATCAGAGTAGGGAAGTTTTCCCTTGAATTACTCGAGGTGCATTTGCGGAAAACTTCTTGCCAGGAGCTTGTGCACCATTGGGATTAGTTGGAACTTTGTCCCGGACACCTGGTGGCAATCATATATGTTACTTCTGATAGACTGTAAAAGAAACTGCAATTGAAGATTAAAACAGATTTTTTTTATAACTGTAAAACAGATGATTAAAGCAGCCTAATGATTGCTTGTTATAATAATCTTGCAATTGTAAATAGCAGTAGAGGTTTTTTATTTTTATTTTTCAAAAGTGATGGTTTAGCTTAAAGGAAACTCATGGCATCCTCAGAGTATCAGCAAGGAAAATCAGTTTTTTACCCTTGTGACACAGAATCACTCACACCAATCTGTAACATATATCATTTTTGGAGCCTGAGCTTTGCTCATATTGAGCCACATCATCTAATTTACTCTATATATTTAGATATTTAGACTTATCAAATATATATATATATATATATATTTAGATATTTAGGTTTTGAAAAAGTGTTGAAGATGAAAGGTTTCCACCATTTCATGATTACTTATTCAATAAAGAAAAACAGACTCTTCATCTTATTGTAGTTATTGATTCTCCATTAGTTACCCCTTTGGCTTCCCCACCACTTGCCTCTTCTACTATTTTATTATTACTACTTTTTCACTAAAAAGAAAAAGACTATTCATCTTATTGTGGTATTGACTCTCCATTACTCACCTTTTTGGCTTCCTAACTACTTAATTCTTCTACTAGTTAATTTTTATGTTTGGCGAGAGACATTCAAATTGTTTTTCCCATTCAGTAAACTATTTTTCAATATATATGACTCCAAAGCCCAAATACTAATTTTGGTGTGCCATTTTCAAATTTCCTGTTTTTTAATGAAAATAAGATTATAAGAACTTTCTTGCATTTTAGACTCTTTGAGACAGATTTTGGACAATTGATGGATGATAGTCGGGTAATTATCTACTATTGGTAACTAGAATTTCCCAATACACAGCATTCATTATAGGGGAAGATGCATAAAAAGTTTATGGGTACCATTATCTGTTTTCATATGTGTTGATCCCACTTAAGAAAGGGGAGTGGCAAGTAGGATAGGAGCAAAAATGTCTTTGTTTTAATATGTTTGTAAAATATTATGCAGGCACCCAGGACATCACGGGTAAGTTTAGTGAAAGGGCGTTCCCAAGCTAACGCTGTTGCTCAGCAAGCTTTAATTGCACATTGGCAGAGCATTGTTAAAAGCTTAAACAACTTTTTGCAGTTGATGAAAGCAAACTATGTGAGATCTTTGGTTCCACAAATGTCTACAATTTGTTTTTTTTATAATTACAAATGTCTACAATTGTGTTTTTGTTGGAACAGTATTATTCTCTAATATGGTCTGGCTTTACAGGTGCCCCCATTCTTAGTCCGTAAAGTGTTCACTCAGATATTCTCTTTCATCAACGTTCAGCTATTCAACAGGTAGATGCACCCATCACTCTCCTCTATGCTTCTCTCCTATTGCATTTACTCTTCATTTATTATATATTGCAGTCATGGGATATCTGTAATTCCCATAAAACTCAAAATTTACTTTCTGCTGCAGTCTTCTTCTGCGGCGTGAGTGTTGTTCATTCAGTAATGGGGAGTATGTAAAAGCGGGTCTGGCTGAACTAGAACAGTGGTGTTACGGGGCTACTGAGGAAGTGAGAGTTATTCAAATTGTGTAACCTTTATTTTCTGCATTTATTTTTTATATCTTACCTGGAATCCTCATGTACAGTATGCAGGCTCAGCTTGGGATGAACTGAAGCATATTAGGCAGGCTGTTGGATTCCTAGTAAGATTCATTTGTGCAAGCCTTCAGGCAAAATAACTCAGCCATCTCATTATTTCATATTGCCTTACCAACTCTTTTCTTTCAATTTCTTAACCATTCAGGTTATACATCAAAAGCCGAAGAAGACTTTGAATGAAATAACAAAGGAGCTTTGTCCTGTTAGTGCCTCTTTTCACTTAGATTACTCAGTATTATGCTTTCATTTTTTTTTTTCCCTTTTTTGTTATTTTTATCGAGGTTGCTTCTTCTTTGCTTCTTCAGGTGCTCAGCATACAACAGTTATACAGGATCAGTACGATGTATTGGGATGACAAATATGGCACACATAGTGTGTCTGCTGATGTAAGTCAAGTTTGATTAGCACTGGACATTTGTCAATCCGCCATTGCCTTGGTGTGACAGAAAGTTCTGTTCATATCCAGATATGAATGTCATGCAAAAAATTCTTTAATCTTTCAGGTTATTTCGAGCATGAGAGTTATGATGACCGAGGACTCTAGCAATGCTGTTAGTAGTTCCTTCCTATTAGATGATGACTCAAGGTACTGTTTTTACATTACACTCCGTTTCCATCGATTTCTTTCTCCATTTGTATATGCAACTTTTTGTCTTTACATTTTATACTTTCAATGTAGTATCCCATTCTCTGTGGATGATATCTCCAAGTCAATGCAACAAGTAGATATAGCAGACATCGATCCTCCTCCCTTAATTCGTGAAAACTCGGGATTTGGATTTTTACTTTCGCGTGCAGAGTGATGATCATAATCATGGTTTCGGATGTTCGACTCTTGTTCTCATGTCTGCCCGTGGGATCTACACGTCAATGATGTGCTAAAACCTGTGCATATAATCTTGTTTTCTGTTGTTGTTAATGTGTATAGTACATAGTCCATCAGCCTAGGCGGGTTTATTGGTTTGACGTCTGGGTCAATTCATTTTCGCCCCTCAGTTATATCAACATGAGGGGTATTTGTTAAGAAGCCATTATCACGTTTTAATGTGATAATGTGCAGTTATGTGGGGCATTGGTGTCCCTGTAGCCATTGTCATGCAGGCAGTGGTTGTTATTTTTTTTTTTTTTTTGCCTTTGATTTGTTTAATGCTTCATTATTCTTGTTGGGTTCTCAGTTCTTGTAGTGGGGTTTGTTTTGTAATTAGTAACTGCAAAATACATGTCATAGCTCATCATTTGTTGTATCTAATAGAATTTCCAATAGACTAATATTTTGTTGTAGGATCTATAGCGTTAGTGAAGAGGATGTTCTCTGCACATGCATAACCCACATCTCAGAGCTTGAATTTTTTTTTTTTTTTGTAATAAAACAGGTAAAAATGAATTTTTTTTAATAATAATAATAATATTGAAAGAGTCAAAGTGGATATAGCACCCTATTTAAAGCAAAAACGTTAAACTTTAAAAGGCCATAAATTCTGGTTGCAATTATATCAAGAATTAGCGTTTGGATACAAAATTCTTTCTAATTTATCTCAAGCTCATCTTATCTAATAATTATAATTTTTTTAAAATTTTTTACATAAAATATAATAAAGAATTCAATCTTTTTAAATATTAAAATAATATTAATAATATTAAAAAATAATATTGTAATAATATTTTATTTAACTTTTAATTTTTATCTCAATTCATCTTATTTAAAATTCACTATCTAAGGCCTGGTTTGTTTTCAGAAAACTTTCATCTCATCTCAATTTCATCATTACACTTTTCTCAATTCCAATACAAAATAAAATAAACAATTCAACTTTTTCAAATTCATCTCATCTTCTCTCACCTAATCATTACAACTTTTTCAAATTTCAATACAAAATAAAATAAACAATTCATCTCATCTCAAAAGTTTTTATCTCATCTCATCTCATCTCTGAAAACAAACGAGGCCTAAACTTCCCCTAATGTGTTTGGATGAGAGGGATATTAGGAGTATTAAGACGGGTCACTTATGGGTAAGGAAAATAATACTACGCTCCTTTAAGTTTGCTCATTCAATTTGATAGTTCATGTATTTTATTTTATTTTTTAATATTATATTTTACTTAATATTTAAAGAAGTGATTATTAGTGTATTTGTGTTTTTATTATTTTTTAAAAATATTTAAACATTTAAAAATATTTGAAATAAAAATTAAAAGAAAAAAAAATACAATTTGCACTACCATACTGGGCAAACTTGGGTGGCATTGATCCTGTGGGTAATAATACTGGCTGGCTGATTACTATCTTTACACATGGCACAAGATTATTGACAGACTCAGTGGAAAAGTAGACATTCATACCGGAGTAGATTTTCGATATGAATAAGGATATTGCGCGCTTCAAGGAGCAAATTCAAAACCCACATTTTCCCACTGCGGTTCATGACCATTCAATTCAATGAACATACAATCTGTCTTTACTTGCCTCTTCAAACGTGATAAAGTTCATACAATTTGGTAGTTAGTGTGTTAATAGGGGTGGAAGTTGGTCGGTCCGGACCGGAAAAACTCATCCGGGATCAAGACCGGTCGATTTCAATCCTTAAAATAGAGGATCGAGACTTTTAGGTCCAGTCATGGTCCAGGGATTTCTCATCCCGGACCGGACTAGTTCGACCGAATTAAAAAAAAAAAAAATTTATATAATAAAAGTAAACTTACAAATTGACATGACTTTATGTAACACATTAAATTGTAAAATTACTTTTATTGTAAATTAGATTTAACATATTATATAAAACCATATCAGTTTGTAAATTTATTTTTATAGAATTCTAAAAAAGAGTGTATTCATCTTCTATTTAATTAATTTTGATATGATAAAGTTTGATTGCATATTAAGACTTGTTGAACAATGATTAGTAGGTTGCTTCAGATGGGTCGGGAGATTATTTCTTAGGGATTGGTTTGCTTTACGTTTAAACCTGTGTTTTATTTGCTTTGAACTACTGTTATTTACGTTTCTATTAGAACTGACTCATGGCCTCTATTGCTTGCTTTCTATTATGGTTGCTTATCAATATATATATATATATATATATATATATATATATACGGCAGAGTATTGTAAGGGTATTCCGGAACGTTGTAGAAATTTTCTCATTCCCTCTCCTCGAAGTGAGCCATTACTCGGGTATTTCATCAAACAATTGGGGTGTTTTACATTTAAAAAAATGGGTCTACTTTTCGGAATATTCTTCCTATGAGAAATTAAAACTAGAAATAGATGCTTTGCTTAACGAATTGATGTATTAGATTGTGTTGGAGCAACGTGACAGGGCCAGCCAGACATAGAAATGACAAGGTGTTGATGTTGGGGTGGGTGCGTGTAGCCTAATGATAAGCGGTCGTAATAGATTTTGCTTCGAAGGACCGAGACCAAAGAAAAATGAGAGAAAAAGCAATGAGAATAATGGGGAGAGGAAGGATGCTAGTGATGAAATAAGAGAAAATGTAAAACAATTTAAGATATGAATAGATAAGATCATAAAATTAGAGGAATTATCTATCATGCTATGAATAACAAGAATTAACTCATATTTAGTGAGTTTTTAAATAAAAATCTCCAATTTAGAAATAAATAGATAGGAAAAAAATATACATATTTTATATATATATATATATATTTATATTTATATATGAACCTGTCGATTCATTTTTTAAAATACCATTTCTATTTTATTTTATTTTATTTTTAACTTTGACTCTCCAATAATTTTGTCCGTTTTTTAAATTTCCAAACGAATAAAAAATTGGCATGATGCTCTGACTCTGGCAACAGGTTGGCGCGTCATTTTGAAAAGATTAGAGGTGGGGCCATTGTTGATGCTCAAAATGCATGTGATGTGAGCCTCCTTCCTTTGTTTTTTAGTTATTATTTGGGAATAATTTTTAAGTTTTTCATTTGAATTTTGCGGCAAATTATTATAAAATAGCATCAATATAAAAGCAATTTGAAAGACCACAAAAATAAGTAAGAATTATTAAATATATATATATATATATTTTTAGTCATGGCCGAATGCCAACAATATTGGTTGTGATGCGACACTTGAATGTTCATTTATAATTTAAATAGTAAATAAAGTATAAAAAAAAAAAAAGAAATTGACAGAAATCTAAATAATCTAAGCAGACTCCCAAAAGATAATGAAAAGTTGGATACAAAATAATTTGAATTACATAAACATGTTTAAGATGTGAAATAAATATATATTCAAAGGAGTTGGCAAACAATGATTACACGCAAAGTGTAAAGTTCTAAAAAAGCCTTCCCATGCTTCTTCTAAACAAAAGACAAAATCTTTATTTATCTTCTTTTAATCACAATTGTTGCCACATTTTTTGTCATTTTATTCTTTATCCCACCAAGTTTATGCATATTTCTTCTTGCGCCACAAAATTTATTTGGTTGGTTGAAAGCTTTTAATCACATTAAATAATAATAATAGGTTCTCATTTAACTTATCCCATTACCAGAGAGTGCAAAATGGTCTTAAAACTTCTACCAACATGCATGTCCAATAAAATCTCCTCTATAAAGTTTTTTTTTTTTTTAGAAAAAAAAAAAGGTAGCAATATTATTTATTTTATTTTGCATTCAGAAAAATGAATGCAAAATTTAGAATTAAACTGAAAAAAGGTAAGGAATAAGTGATAAATTCATAATTCATACATCTATTTTACAATCAAATAATATGTAGCAACACTTCATCAAAAATCTAGATTTTTTATTTAAATTTTAAAATTTAGATAATTATTCTCCATAGAACAGAATTATAAAAATCGTTCTATCCTCAAATTAGTGTGCATAATATATATGGTAAAATGTTTATATGACATAATTTGATTTAAAAAATAAATTTCAACATTTAAATCTTATTAATCAAATATTACTATTTAAGTAAGTTCAGACTAATAACTAAAAGCAAAATAATAAGTACAACTACAAGGGTGTGCTTGAAAAGATATTGCACAAAAGAGGCAAAGAGGGAAATACCTAAAGATACGGGCACCGAAACCTTAAATAACCTTACTATTTATTATATACATAATTCTTCTGTCCCATCTTTGAAAATTGCAGCGGCAATTCCCAGGATGAGATAGAGAGATTTCGGGGGGGAGACAAACGCGCCTCAGACACCGTAAATCTCTCTACAAGATCAAGATTTTTTCTGCTTTCTTTCCCTTTTCCTTCTTTTATACGTGTATTTGAGTTTTCTTTTGAATTCCACTCTCGTGTATTTCTGAATGTTCAGGGCTTGAATTTTTCCGATGGAGACGCTATGATTTCGATCGGGTATTAGGGTTTTGGAGAATTCTGCTTCATTGGAGAGTTTTGTTCCCACCTTCCTCCGTCCGGTAATTCATGTTAAGTTCAGTAGACTTGTAAAATGTTAAAGTAATTTGCATTCCAATCCAACGGAGACTTACCTAATACGTTCGAATTGTCAAGATTTGGAAATTTGATTTTTTTCCTGAATTTAGAGGGTTTTTTTTTTTTGTGGTTAGTCTGACATTTTTTTTTTTTTGGATTTTCGGGGAAAAAGATGATGTATTCGAAATTTGAAGCTGGGAAGAAGGTTGGTGATGATTCAGGTAATCGGAAGCTGCTGAATGAGATTGAAACTATAAGCAAAGCCTTATACCTGGAAAAAAACCCATCTAGGAGCTCGATTTCTAGAGCCAACACTCGGTCCAAGTCTTCTGGAAAAACGCACTTACCAGATCCCCAGTCGAAGCTTAAACCAGATGAGGAGGACCCCTCACGAAAAGAGAAGAAGTCCATTTGGAACTGGAGGCCATTGAAGGCCCTGTCCCATATCCGAAACCGGAGGTTTAACTGTTGTTTTTCTCTCGCAGTTCATTCCATCGAAGGGTTGCCCTCAAGTTTCAATGATGTTAGTATTTGCGTGCATTGGAAGCGGAGGGACGGGGTCCTGGTCACCCGTCCAGTGAAGGTTCTCCAAGGTATGGCAGAGTTTGAAGAGAAATTGACTCATACATGCTCGGTTTATGGTAGTAGGAATGGACCACACCATTCGGCAAAGTATGAGGCAAAGCATTTTCTGCTCTATGCTTCCGTTTATGGTGTGCCAGAACTTGATTTGGGGAAGCATCGGGTTGATCTCACGAGGCTACTGCCTCTGACGCTGGAGGAATTAGAGGAGGAGAAGAGCTCTGGGACGTGGACAACAGATTTTAAATTGGCAGGAAAGGCTAAAGGTGCGTTGATGAATGTTAGTTTTGGATATTTAGTGATAGGTGATAATCCCAGTGCACCCAGAAGCACGGAGGTGTTGACTTCAAGGCAGAATAGTCGGAGTATGGTGAAAGCGCAGCCGAAACTTGGTCAAGGTGATGGCCAGAGCAGAATGCACCGTGCTGAAAGCCTTCCAAGCATAAGAAACCAGCCGTCTCGTGCTACATCACATACTGTGGAGAGCATAAAAGACCTTCATGAGGTTTTTCCAATATCTAAGTCGGAACTTGCAAATTCGGTTGATATTCTGTATCGAAAATTTGATGAAGACAAGACGTTGGAATGTCCAGTTGACAAGCCTCATCTTAATGCCTCTACTGAACATCTTGAGCCCATAAGACCAAATTCCAATCTTTTGTCTGACTCTGCTAAAGAAAATGCTGAAACCGAGTGTGGAGAGAATGAGTTTTCTGTGGTTGATCAGGGCATAGAATTGTCATCAAAGGAGTCTAAGACGCCAGAGGAAGTCATTTTAATGGTTGCTGATATTGCTCCGGTTGAAAGTTCTGACATTGAAATTGACACTGGTGGACAGGTAGCTTTTAAGGAGAGCACTGATCTTGATCCCAAGGACGAGGAAACTGGTAGATGTGACAACGAACTTGTGTTACGCGACTGCACTACAATAGAGGATGACATTGGCTCCAAAGAAGCACTCATGAAAGAATTAGAGTCAGCTCTAAATAATGCATCAGAATTGGAGACAGCAGCATTAGAATCTCCAGACCATGAGAATTTCATGGAGCTTGAACCAGATTGTAAAATGGATGGTAAAGGTAAGTCACTCAGCTTGGACGATGATTCTGAATCCATTGCGAGTGAGTTCCTAAACATGCTGGGGATAGAACATAGTCCATTCGGTTTGAGTTCTGAGAGTGAGCCTCAATCCCCGAGAGAGCGGCTGTTGAGACAATTTGAGGAGGAGGCTCTTGCTGGGGGCTGTTCTCTATTTGATTTTAGTGTAGATGGTGAGGGCCAAGCTGAAAGTGGCCACCATGCTCCAACTGGCTCTGTATGGGGGAACTTATCTGAACTTTCATCAGTGGTTCAAGATGCTGAGGAGCCGCCCCAGATTGCAAGTCATGCAGAGAAGAGCAAAACAAAGGCGAAAATGTTGGAAGACTTGGAAACAGAAGCCTTAATGCGTGAGTGGGGATTGAATGAAAATGCTTTTCAACATTCTCCACCAAAGGGCTCTGATGGGTTTGGGAGCCCAATTCATTTACCTCCCGAAGGGCCAGTTGAATTGCCTTCTCTTGGTGAAGGGTTAGGTCCTTTTCTTCAGACAAAAAATGGAGGATTTGTACGGTCTATGGATCCCTCCCTTTTCAATAATGCTAAAAGTGGTGGGAATTTGATCATGCAGGTTTCTAGTCCAGTTGTTGTACCTGCAGAAATGGGTTCTGAGACAATGGAGATACTGCAGCGTTTGGCCTCAGTGGGAATCGAAAAGCTTTCTATGCAGGCCAATAAGTTGATGCCTTTGGAAGATATCACTGGAAAGACAATGCAGCAAGTAGCATGGGAAGCTGCACCCTCCTTGGAGGGACCTGAGAGGTTTGTTGAGACCATTTTTGTTTGCTTGGAAGTCAAGACACATTATGTTTCTGTCTATTTGATGTACTTTGGTAAAATGCCACCCTGATTATATAGTATATCATCTTGGTACAGGCAATCTTTGTTGCAGCATGAATCAGTGGTTGGACAAGACACGTTTGGTGGGCAAAAGAGAGTTGAAGGGAGGTCAGCTGAACCTGAGTCTGATAAATTTAGTTCCAGCTTGGCAGGCAACGAAACGGGCTCGGAATATGTCTCCCTAGAAGATCTTGCTCCTTTAGCTATGCATAAAATTGAAGCACTTTCTATGGAAGGTTTGAGAATACAATCTGGTATGTCAGAGGAAGATGCGCCTGTAAACATCAGTGCACAGCCTAGTGGGGAAATTTCAGCTCTCCAGGGCAAGGGAATTAACATCAGCGGGTCCTTGGGTTTGGATGGAGCTGCTGGATTGCAGTTGTTGGACATAAAAGATGGTAGCGATGGTGTTGATGGATTAATTGGCCTCTCTTTAAGTCTTGATGAATGGATGAGGCTGGATTCTGGTGAAATTGAGGATGAAGATTGTATCAGTGAACGTACTTCTAAAATCCTTGCAGCCCATCATGCTAACTCTTTGGACTCGATTCGTGGAGGTTCGAAGGGAGAGAGAAGACGTGGCAAAGGCTCTAGCAGAAAGTGTGGTTTACTGGGGAACAACTTCACAGTGGCTTTAATGGTGCAACTTCGTGATCCACTGCGAAATTATGAGCAGGTCGGTGCACCAATGCTTGCTCTTATTCAAGTTGAGAGAGTGTTTCTCCCACCAAAGCCAAAAATATACAGCACGGTTCCAGTGGTAAGGAACATTGACAAGGAAGATGACGAGTCTGAGTCATCAGTAAAGGAGACAAAAGAAGAAGTAAAAGAAGCGAAAACTACTGAAGAGGAGGAGGGCATTCCGCAGTTTAGAATCGCTGAAGTCCATGTTGCAGGTCTGAAAACAGAGCCTGGAAAAAAGAAGCTTTGGGGTTCCTCGACGCAGCAGCAATCTGGTTCCCGCTGGTTGCTTGCTAATGGAATGGGGAAGAGCAATAAGCATCCATTTATGAAGTCAAAGTCCGTTTCTAAGTCTGCCGTGCCAGCGACAACAAAGGTGCAACCTGGCGATACCTTGTGGAGCATCTCATCTCGTGTTCATGGTACAGGAGCTAAATGGAAGGAATTGGCAGCATTAAATCCACATATACGGAACCCCAATATTATCTTACCAAATGAAACTATCAGGCTGCGCTGAGTGGAGCGTATCTGAATCCTTTCTTGTGAGGGGTTTAGCCTTCAATGCGAAACGGTTGATCTCATTGTGATTTGCTACTCAAGAGCCAAGAGGGCTAAAGGCAACTTTAACCGGTTGCTAATTGTAAACAGGATGGTGTTTGAGAGCAGGCAATGATGCAATTTATGCACTTTTGTAATTGTAGACAGGTTTCTATATCTTAAATTCTCTCTTGTAAATCTGTTATTTTTTGTAATCATGCATGCATGCAAGGAGGATTGGTTAGTGTGTTGAAGAATGAAAAGAAATTTGTACTGCAGCAATTTGATGAATTTTCTCTCTTTTCCTCTCGCTTTGCCCCCTTTTCTGTTTTATTGATGGATATGATTTATTCAGAAGTGCTCAACCCTTTTCCTAGACTTTTTATTAAACAAATTATCTTGGTTGGCACTGATTCCATGATTGTATTGCTATGCCAGTCCTGTCCAATCATCCAATCTTGGTTCCCTGATCCAGGCAAGCATTTTTCTTTTCTTTGTCATGGGGAATGGATGGAGAACAATTCAGCAAGGGAGACCCCTATTGAATGTGGAAAATGATCCAATTATAACACTCAAGCTTATGAACATGAACATAATGGTAAGGTTTTGTGGAAGTCGATATTTCTCTCCTCTATGAATTTCGTTCTGGGCTAGAACTTTGGAGGAGAATCTTAGGTTGTAGCAGCCGAAAGCCATTCATAAATTTCAGCCGTTGCAGCAGTACGTCCTCTACATCTCAGCAGCAGAACAATGAAGCATATGGCAATTGATAAAAGTTTTCTTTCTATGCAACTCTTTTTTTATATATAAGTAAGAGATAAATGTTATTTATATGCATGAAATAGGCATTGCCCGTGTACACAGAAAGTACACGGAAAGTATACAGAAGAATTCTTTCAATGCAACTCTTGTAACAATTGTAATCACAGTTTGGATCTCGGATAGAAATCCTTGATGGGTTGTATAACACTTGCCAGAATTGAGCAAAGATTTCAAAGGGTGCAGGACAACTGGGATTGGCAAATTATATACAGTGCAAGTTGTTCTCTCGAGTTTGGGAGGGGATTATAGTGAAAGGGTAATAATAGTTAAAGAGCTGGGGTCAATGGTCAATTGCTTGTTGACAAATGGTGGCGACGGCAGAACCTTGCATGGGAAGGTTTTTGGCTGCTTTTCTTTGGAGAGAAAAGTTAAGTTGCTTGGTGGGTTTCCACGTGGCAACTTTATCTTCAATTATCGAAAGCATCATTTCATACAAAGAAAGTTGGGCAAAATGCCTGGAGATAGATTTTAAGCAAAAATAGTTCACATCAACCAACCTTGTAAAATGTCTTTTACCAAGGGCTTTACGGTGACTTTCACGAATCATATTTCGTCTCACATAGCATATGCATTCTTATCTTATCGAATAATTAATTAAAACGACAAGGAAGCTGCATAGGAATTCCCCAACTTGAGATTTTGTTTTTGTTTTTCCCTGTCCACAACAAACTAAAGATTCGAAATTTTTAGACACAGTTCAGAGTCACTTATCAGAGGAGGAGAGATGCCATCTTTGAACATCGATCCATGTCATCCGTGTGAATGCTTACTTCTCAGCACAAGATGCTTTATTTAAACTTTGATCCACTTCATCCATGTAAAACCTGTAACTCAACAAATAATCATCACGATTTCATGTTATATACCTGACAGCTTTAACATCTTAGGCCAGCACACCTGTAATCCAGACTATTGGCACTTCTCTTATTTCAGGAGGTTCAGATTTCAAGGTTCAATGCTCAATAAGAAATCCTACAAATGTAAACTTGTGAACAAGCATGCCTCCAAGTGGTCCGTTAACTTGGAAAGTGTTTTTTTTTTTTTAAAGTAAATCTAACGTATCAAATTGAACTACACCATTTTGTAAGTTTGATTTTGTAAGATTTCTGTATAGGTCTAACACTTTTCATATTCAATAGGTGTACAATTTCTAGGAATAAGCAATTTTCCTACTATCATTGAGAGAGAGAGAGAGAGAGAGAAGAGTCAGTAGCCCGTAGGCTTCAGGACAAAAAAAAAAAAAAATACAAAACAAAACAAAACGAAGTTCCTCTTGATAACAGAGAAGTGAAGAAAATCCGAAGAACCAGCATGCATGCCCATTACCCTGGAGATGGATGTAAGTCAGATTATGTATACTAAAAATGCTATTCTTTCTAAGGATATCTCTTCGATGATAAACAGAAAACTTACTCCTAACCACCCAAAGAAAAAATGCATAGATAGAGACCAGAAGGAGCAATGGCACAGTAATCTTAGACAACAAACATGGCAACCGCCACTTGCACTCACAGCAGCCCTCATGTTTCACGCATCTAGATAGAAGCAAAAAAGCATTTGTAAGCTTCCAAAACAGATGAGTGATAAATCAAAGTCTTTTGCACCTTGATGGTGGAAATGATTTCTTACACACTGGAAAATACATGTCATAGTTCAGATTTAACAGAAGACATATTAAGAATCTGCAAACTACCAAATATTTAACATGTCCAAATAACATTATCCCCAAGGGCCAAGAACAAATTACTGAATACATATGCTGCACTAAAATAGCACAAAAGAAAAGAAAAGAAAAACTGACTAACTAAATAGTTAGCTAAGTCCAACATAAGAGAATTACAAGGGATGAGAATCAATCCACCTCCCTGTGATATCAAGGGCGTGCTCTCTTGTTGCTGCACGAGGGGCACTTGTACTGCTTGATGTGCTCAGCCCTTGCAGGGGTGATCTTCACGCACTTGCCATGAAACCACTTCTCACATATGTCGCAACATATCCAGAACTCATCTGCAGCATAATTCTCCCCACATGCCCCACACAAGGTCTCCCCATGCTCTTCTTCATCTTCCTCATCCACTATGTCATCCTCATCCTTTGCCGGCATTCCCTTTGTGAACTTGCCCAATTCAGATCCTCGCTGTTGCTTTTTTTTTGGCCATTGAAAGAAAAGATACAGCAGTGGAGGCATGCAAATAAAGTGATGCGTCAATCAAAACAAATAGCATCCAAGGCCAGGTCATGAAAGCACAATGAAATAATTACTAAGCCATGGATTGTAAAATAAACAAGAATTCACACTCAAAATAGAAAGTATTCAATAAACAGATACCACTGTCCAGCACCAACAACACAAAATAGAAAGTATTCAATAAACAGACATGACAAAACCTATTTCAGGTAACCACACTCGTTGCATTATTATTCAAGATTGGTTGATACGTTTAGACACATAAATATTTGTTAAATGAACTCAACTAAGCCTTAACACATTCTTGAGATCGAAATTAAATAAAAAAGAAATCACTTAAAAGGATATTTTAGAAAAATGGGACATAGACATGTTGCAGAATAGAAAAATTGTGAATCACACAGTCATCATACTAATTTATTGAATTAAAGGGCAGGCTTCTTATTATTTGCACAAAGAAAAAGTTAATGCAAAATTAAAAGGGCATGCAACCATATTATTAAGTCTCTTTTTATTGTAAAATTGGTCAGGTCCCTCACAGAACAAATAAAAAAAGCAACCGACCAAGGCTTATGCATTTTAAGTATCAACATATGTACAAATAGAATCAGGATGAGCATGAAAGCTCTCCACTAAGCACAATTTCCTTACAATCTCTGAGCAGGTCTCCTAAATTCTTCAATTTCCCTTTAGCAAACAAGCCCTCCCTATATGGAGGAAAGCAATCTGTTATAACATGTCAGTTACACCTACCAATTCTCAAGTATCTTTTGCAACAAAAAACATTAGCATACGAATTCTGAAATGTTCAACTTAAATGAACAAAGAAATGATTTTTGCCAATTAGACTTATAGACACACCTGGAAAACCTGATAACTAGACAGAGGATAGATGAACTTAAAATTAGCTTGATTGCATACAACAAATTTCTTGGTCACACAGAAAAGGCAATATCATACTAGTGATAAATAAAGACCAAGAAAATAGTATATCTTTCTTTTACCCCTTTAGAGCCTGACTTGGATTTGTTGCTGCTATGATTTGAAACTGATGACTTCTCCTTTGCCTGTTTCTTTGTTGTTCCAGTCACAACTTCAAATATTGTAGGCAGATCATTTATCATAGTAAAGAGGCGTTTCCTGTGTCAGAAATTGCATTTCATGTGTAAAAAGAAAATATAATAAAGACTCATAAATCCTGTAAAGCATCATCCAAATAGTTCATTTTGATTTGCTCTCTGCCACAATTTCAACACCACCAGCCCATGTCAAATCAAAAATCATGTCACTACCCGTTGACACCCAGCAGTCAGGGATTTAATAAATGTGCAATGAATGCATAATCCAAAAACATGCATCCATAGACTGATGACACTAAAAATTGACGGCAGGAAATTTTACAATAACCAAAGGAATCCTTATCATCATAGGGACTGGTGAAGCTGTTAAGCTCAGACTTTTTTATTAGTCTTTAATCATATTTAAGTCAAGCAAATCAGAAACACAAAGGACGGACCTATTTGATAAGGCTCCATGTCACGATTAAAAAATTACCTCTGAAGTTGACAAATAACATAGCTTAAAAATGGAGACAAACTGAGGGAAAATTTGTACATATGTAAATTATACAACTTCTATACTTTCCCGTATTTTGGAAGGATGGTAAAAAGTGATAGTTAAAAAGAGAGGATATACCTGTCAGTTTTATCAAAACCAAACCTCGCACCAAAATAGAATGCCACTGCAAGTAACCAAGCATCACTGTGAACAGCAACCAGAGACAGCCAATCCTTTTCTTGCATGCCGTCTCTGGCAAAGTTGATTCCTAATGCAGGTTCTGGGAGCTCAGGAGGTACTTCTTCGGCAGGTAAGTTAACTTCCCACTGTTCATTAGGAAACCCATAAAGGCAAAGATTCTCCTTCTCTGACAGGTACATCAGTTAGTCAAATACAGTACGCATCAGTAACTGGAAGATATAGCAAGTAAAATAAAAGATCATTTTTATTTAGCATAGTTCTACAAATCATCTGCAATAGAACACTCGAGGAAATCTTATCACACACACACCAGGGAAAATGCGTACCAAAAATTGGGTTGTCATAAGAGGTGTGAGTTTGAGCATCCTTATAGGACGACCATATAATCTAAAGATCAAAGAATGCATCCAGTGTAATTATTACATGCTAAAAGTACTTTCTAAAGCATAATACAAACAACTTGAAGAGTTAAAGGAGAAACCAATCTTTCCTTGGTGACTGGAAGCGATGTTTATGGTGGTCAAATAGTGGAAAGTGGTGTAAATGCTTGCTAGCTTCATTCAAAGAAGTTTATTGAATTTTGAAGCTAAGGAGTATTGTACGATGATATGGATCATATCCTTCTGGTTTTACCTTCCGAATAATTTAAATTTTTACAAAAAAATTTCAAGTTATGTATGCCATATATTGTCAGTCCTTTCTTTGGAAGCCCCCTTTTATGTGTCTTATATGATATGCTGTGAATTGCATGTTACTCAAAAATCAGATATTGTATGCTTCCTCTATGTTTATGATAAGCAATATGCCTATGTTGCTTATTTTTATCAGAATATGCCCATGTTACTAATATGTTCATGTTATGAGAAAGGAAAGAATGAAAAGAAACAAAGATGATGTGTGAATGCATGCAATGTTCTTAAAGGTTTTGGTTGTATGAACAATGTGGGATGGTACCAGAGCTAAAAGGCAGAGGCAAACCATCTTGCATGGTCGCGGAGATTGACTCACTCGAGTGCACCCCTATTTTTCAAGTAATGGACACATCTTTTTTTTTTCATAAGTAATGTACATATCTTAGACACTGCTGCACTCATAAGACCTCAATCATGAAGTTGAGATCCTTGTGATTGCCAAGTTGCCAACACAGCACGTATACGTGTGTGAATTGTTTTTATTGCACTTTAATAACGTTTCCCAAAGAAATGAAATGTTTACAAGTTTACTTAGAACATTGACAAGTATCCTTCAATATCAAGATATATCTAGAAAACTTCCATGAGTTTTCGCAGCAGTTAAGAATTGTTTTTCTTCAAAAAAATAAAAACTGCGCAATCTCAACTCCCAAAAATATTGCTTCTGCAACACCTTTATTGTCTTTTTGATAAATAAAATACTAATACTCACTTGAAAATGTGCATCCATCAAAAGGGTAAGTTTTATACAGAAATGGGAGAGAATGGGAAAAGATTAAAACTACAAAAGAAAATGTGGATTGGATAATCATGTTTGCTAAGAAATATTAGAACCAAGTTTACTGAAATGCTCGAGTTAGCAATGTAATGGAAAAATGCACGACCAAAAAAAATATTGAGAGCAAGAATTTTTTGAACAAAGGACATCTGAACTTACAAGAATTCACAAAAAAGAAAAGAGGAGTTGGAAAGAAAATTAAGTGAATAATCCAAATAAAGAGCAGTAAAAAATTAATGAAAAGGTTTGAGAAAACAATAATGTTATAATGAATTGCAAATATCATTGAAATGCATATAACATAACTCTTGCAAGTTCTATATAATTCATTACTCATAAACACTTTCAGCAAATAATTAGCTATAATGATTTTTTTAAGGCAGCCAAAAGACACTGCAACTGAGAAAGGTCTTAAGGTGGGAAAAAAAGAGAGCTTATTACCAATATATCCAAGTTCCAATGAGCAAGTTATCACGATGTTAAAAACAAACGTGTATCCAAGAGTTCATAATATTCCAAATAAAGTGAAGAGAACAGTAATTGACTATGCTAATAGGTCAAAAATTCCGTTCCGCGTAACATTATGCTTAAAGGACTGAAAAACCCAGTCCTGCAAGAGTAGACACCGAAAACTTCTGCGTCACCAATGTAAAAGAAAATGTCTTCACTTTTTATTAAACACTAGAAAATTACTGCAACATTATTAATGTAAGAACTAAAGCAAAATTAGCATATATGGTTCTTAAGAGTAGGGCAAGCTCTGAGGAAAGATCCGAGATTGCAAAGATGGAAGGGACTGGTTCTTCCGTTGCAACCACTGCAAGTGGGCTGTCTCAAGCAGTAAAAATTTTAAGCGTATTGGATTTATCATTTTGTTACAGAAAACAGAGTGACATACTATAAGCTTAAACGCATTGTAATGTCAAACCCACGCTCGTAAACCCACACACAGACTCAGAGAAGTGCAAAGGAGCGAAAATAAAAACCCTAACCAGGATCGCACTGCTGATAAAATTCTTCAACATCTACAAAACCAGATGAAAAAAAAAAAGTCATTACAAAACAGAATTTGCAAAATTAAAAAATTCGAAAAAATAAAACTCGGAGAAAATAAATAAGGGAAAAGAAAAAAAAAAAAACTAGAGGAATTGAAGTAAAAAAGAGAGAGACCAGTGGTAAGGGCTTTGATCATGCCAGCTCTACGGCCCTTGAAGTCCCTGAAAACCTCCTCTACTGTGCGAGGGTTGTACTGTCCTCCTCCATCCATGTCCGTAGAGTGCCAGAGCTCGCTTCAGAGAAGGTGGAAGAAAAAGCAAAAAGCAAGAAGATACAGATATATGAATGAGCAGAGGAGGAGGGGACAGAACGATAAATAAGAGAGTTCTCTTAACGGAGAAGCGAAGGTTTTGAGAGCCAAAGGAAAAGATTTCAGTAGGAGAAGCGCTTAAGCGGAGAGAGAGAGAGAGAGAGAGAGAGAGAGGGAGTGATTGGGAATTTATGGGATTGTTCTTAAAAGGAGGGAAAGAGGGCGAAAAACAATAAAATAATAAAAGAAAAGAAATAAGAAGGTCAAGGGAAAGGAATATCCACAAGTCGATGAAAATCATAAAATAAAAAGAAAATTATGTTTAGCTTATGCGATTGGGTGTGACGCGGCATCTGTTTATTTGCTAGATTGATGCAGTTGCGATTCCAAAAGGCGGGGACATGAAATGGGTTTCGGAAGGAGGAGCGCGGAAAGACGATCGATGGCGGAGGAGAGAGCAAAGGTGCGGAGAGCAGATCTGGATCCGAGGGCTAAGAATAAAGGATGGAGGAGAGGAGTGGGGCCGCCCTGATCTGAAGTAGACACGTGCCCTGGTAGGAAATTTTGCAGCACTTTCAAACTGACTGAAATAGTGTAAGCTCATCCTGTCCGGTCAGGAAGGTTGTACAGTATATTTATTCGGGAGTTTATTTATTTATTTTTTAATGTTTTGGCAAAATTCGTTTGTAACATCTAATCCAAGGTCATCACATTTCTTAGCCTAAGCAGTCTTTTCACTTGTAACTTGGTATAGAACCATTAAATTTTGTAATGTATTATAAATTAGATTTGGTTATGACAACAGTATAAGATGTATGTTTTTCACACTGTATTTCGAATAAAAAAAAGATTCCAAACATTCAATTCCATGCAAGAATGTCTGCAAACTAATGGACTCGTTTGGTTACACAATTCAGATGAGATGTGATTGAATGTTTTGTTAAAAGTTGAATAAAATATTGTTAGAATATAATTTTTATTTTAAAATTTGAAAAAAAATTAAATTGTTCATTATATTTTATATAAAAATTTTAAAAAATTATAATAATGAGATAAAACGATTTTGTGTATCTAAACCGAACTATATGAAACTTTTCCTTTGGTTTCATGTCTGGCCCAAGGGAAACGAGAAATGTTGGGTAGCTGAGATTATGGGCATAAAACGTTTTCTTTTCAATTTTTTTGCCCCCCGGGGGGGGGGGGGGAGATGATAACATACAGCTACAGCCCCACCACTACTATTTAACTTTCTAGGAATGTGTTGTGAACTTACTCCAAAAGAGAAAAGAAAATGATAATAGATGTGAAATTTGGCACAAAGTTTCACCTTGCTCCAATATCTGAATGGCTGCCTTCTCAAATTATATTTACTTGCTTTTGGTTAACGATACCCTTTTGTTTATGCAACATCAGCCAGCCTCTACTTTTCTCACCAGTAAAATTCCCTAAAATTTCTGTCGACCACCCCCCATGAGTCGGTCCCACCACAATAAAACAAAATGCGTGTGCGCGCGCGCGCGTGAGAGAGAGAGAGGCAACTCCTGGGTTCTTTTCAGATGCTGCTCATTTGACTTCCGATGAAGCGTTTCTTGTCACAAAACCAAAACATTTTAGGCACAATAGACCCAACTTATGATTCAAACGATCTGGTAAATGAATGGGTTCAGATCACTAGTACTGAAGAAACAACAGCATATGCAGCAAACTTTTTTTCCTTTGCACCAAAGATAAAGGTTCCGGAAGTCGAACTAACAACTGCCTGAGCAATATATATACCAATCAAAGCAAAAGATACAACAGTCCAACACATCAACTGAGGATATATATTTGCACAGTCGGCAACTTCTTATTTCATGCAATGAGAACAGTCAGGACTAATTAGGTACTTATGTGTATGTCAAAGTGTCACACAGTATACAGAAGGGGATTCACATTTCTTCTAGATTCTTCTGAAGTTTGTAAACCTACAAAAAAATCTCCACAAGGAAAACCCGGATGGGTACAGCAGGTCTTAGTAGGCAGCAACTCCTCTCACATAGCTGTTGATTGCTGCAACTTCAAAAAAAAAGTAGAAATGTTTTGAATCCTTGTGTGAACCAATCAATAACACCTCATAAGTCAACATGCCAACCAATCATCTCGCCTCGAAATCTGGAAGCAGAGAATACAACAACTATGAAGAAGTGCAGAAAGGACTAAGCATGAGTGTAAGTAATGGTGTCTATGGGGGCAATCCAAAGATAACAAAAGTTTTTATCACAAAGCAACTGATTGACGAGCTTGGTATTTTCTCATTTACAAGACAGCACAAACCAAAACGGCTAAAAGTAATATCTCTAAAAAAGAGACAAAAAATGGCAGTTTATTATAGCAAATCTTAGTTAATGCTGTTTGGGTTAAGATCTAAAACCCTTATCGGTTTGACCACACACACAGAACCTGGATTTTTTTGGTCCTTTTGTGGACATACAAGAGTATCACCTATGCGTGCCGGTCAATTTCTTTAATTGCATGAGCTTTGTTTTAGTTTTTTCACAAGTCCTTGCAAGCTTTATAAGATGGAATCTAGCGCATGCTCATTGCTAATGGAAGGGTTTACTATCTTTTCATGTCAGGAAAGTTGGGCCTCTGCATCTTCTCTAACTGGCGTAATACTGTATAGAGATGAACCTTAAGGGTGGAATTTCCTATTTTCATGTAGAACCCTTTTTTTTATCGGATTATTTTCACGTAGAACCCTTAACAGTGCTTGCAAGTAGAATCAAAGTAAGAGGTTACAATTAGTTAAAATGCATCCAGTTTTCTGGTTTTTCCATCTTTGCTTCTCTCTTTTCTTTTAATGGAAGGAAAGAGGCAGGGTTTTTTTAGCAGAATATTTATATCTAATTATATTAAAAAATAAAATTACCATTTCCATTGCGGGATGATTCATTTTCTTTTTTCTCTGGAACATGTTCTTCAAGGAACTGCTGAATTGTTTTCCAGTAATGATCACCACCAGCCACCCAAGTGTCCATATGCATGCCAGTAGGAAATTCTACAAAGAGGCATTGCCTGTTATGAGCAGCTGCTTTGGCATATAGTAGCTGCATGTGGACTGGTGGAACCATCTCATCTTGCAACCCAGAGAGAAAAAGGATTGGCCGCTTAATCTGCAGGTATGAAGACAAATTATGGACTGATACATAAACTCGTAAAGAAGCATAAGATGAAATATTAAGGAATTTTTTGTGTAACAAGGTATTCTTATGTATTTTCAGATATTCTGAGATATTTCCTTCCCAAACATCACTCAAATACAAAACATTTTTCAATTTCAAATTTTCAACTTTTTTATCTAATCATTACCTAATCATTACAACTTTCCCAAACTTTCAAAAAAAAAAAAAAACAAAAATTATATTCAA
This sequence comes from Cyclocarya paliurus, assembly GCA_029856935.1. Taxonomy (NCBI): domain Eukaryota; kingdom Viridiplantae; phylum Streptophyta; class Magnoliopsida; order Fagales; family Juglandaceae; genus Cyclocarya; species Cyclocarya paliurus. The sequence continues at coordinate 10,911,994 of CM056946.1, forward strand.
ACAATTTTTTAACTTTAATATTTTTATTCAACTTTTTCTCTCTCCTTTCCCAAAATCTAATAAAACATCTTAATTCAAACCATTTTACTACTATTCACAGATATTCTAAGTGTCCAAACGAGCCCTAAGGCAATGATAGAGGGAAAGAAGGGCAAGAGAAGCATCATGCACACCATCATTTTTTTCCAACTATAGCAAATAAAACTTGGAAAATAGGCATCACAACATAAGAACTGTATTTTGCTTTTGCATTAACAAGTATAGAAATCTGAAATTTGGAGAAAGTAATTACTCGTGAATGCAGTGATATGTCTAAATGTTGTGACAGATGAAAACAGTTCTATACATGATAAACCAATGCCCAGTCAACCTAATTTCTATTTTTTACTGAAAATCTTTGCTTAAGATCAACAACGGTGCATGCTCAATCACATATCCTGATAGTTAACTTTTATATTACAGGAAAAGAAAATTTTGACCGGGGATGACAACATGGTAATCTTGTCATTATTCATGAAATGTAGTGATGCAAAGCAAGAGCTTCCACCAACACATAGCCTTACCTGGCCTACGACATCAATTGTACTCCATGGAGATCGAACAAGAAAATTGAGAATTCTAGGACCTTTCGAACTTTTCCCTATGAACCACTTCAGGAAGGGCAATAGAACTCCAGCCATATCCAGAATAGATGTGAAAGTGTTCTCCAGTAATAGTGCGGCAATCTGCAACATATAGACAGGAATGAAAAGTCATGTAACTAAAAGATCACATAGGTATGTAAATATATAATTCGCAGACCTCACAACTTGGGGGTAGGAGAAGTCCACGAAACAGGAAACGATGTGCAATGGAATATAAATTTGATTGCAATAAACTGCAGGAATCTCAAGAAATTGGATGACTGATCAAGGATCAGGAATTTGGCAAGAACATATCCAAGAAATGTACTGACACATCATGAAGGTGCTACCAAACACAGATTATGAAAAGATAAGTTTGTGCAGACCCCTTATGTTTTCATTATCTATTTTTTCCACTATTACTTGGAAGCCCATCAAGCTTCTTACTGTATCTGTCGACAAGGTACACAATAAAGCTACTTGAGCGACCAAAAAGCAGAAGAAACTCATGAAACTCATAACACTGATCAGAATAAATTTGCTGATCCCAATCTAGAAATAAATAAGACAGAGGAACATTCATGTCTCTAGCAGCATTAGACATTAGTAAGATAGGTATACAGTATTTGGAGCTAATTCCACGATGCCTTATTCGATATTCCACCAGAGGAATACCTTGTCAGGATTGTTTTTAGTAAGCACAGCTCCAACAGCACCTCCAAGTGATCTTCCAAAGACAACAATTCTAGATGTGTCAATGTCAGTCCTCTGAGAAAGATGATCCAATGCAGCCTATACAAAAGAAAGAATGAAAGAGCCACATCGGTTGAGAAGAGTGATAAGATCCTGGGATTTTGGAAGTTAAAAAAATAACCTAACCAAAACTCACACCTGAGCATCCCTTATGATTCCATGCTGGGAAGGATAGCCATCACTAGCTCCATAACTGTTCAAATAAATGAAGCTTTAGTGTGAATTTAAACAAACAAGAAACACGGGTACCTTATCGAGTTCAGCTACTAATAACATAAAAAAACAACAGAACATATTACATAAAACAACAAGTACATACCCTCGATATGAAAGCATAAAAACGTTGCAATTCAACCTCTGTATCATTATGCGGACCATTTCGAGACGATGGGCAATATCTGAGGGCAGTCATCAAGGCAAACTAAAAGCAACCAATCCCAGCCAAAAGTAATGTCTAAGACAAAACCTAATACCAGTGGAAACTAATGGAGAGATGGAAGATGATAATAACAATCCAATTTGAATTGGAACTGGTTGAGATAGAAAACACTTATGCATTAAATGCATATTTTACCAAATTATATTAGCCACGATTAGAACCATAAGGATACTCCCCGCATTTTCTTGGAAGAATAAAATGGTTGGACCTGCAAAATCATAAGCACTACCTAATAAGCACTGGAAATTATAATTAACATGGAATGCGACTATCTAGGATAGCAATAGTAGTGAAACACGCAAATCCACAAGGCAGAACCATTTAAAAGAGAAGCTAATTACGAACACCTCAATATTACGCAAGTAACATCATTTCTACCTCTACCTTCAAGCCAAAGCCACATGACCACACTAGATTTATCATGGCCTCTTTGTCAACCACTTGCACTTCTTTCTCAGAGCCTTAAGCTAGAGTAAAAATCAATAAACCCTAATCGTAAAGCTATAACAATGAAATCATAATCCAATGATCCGAACCAAATCCTATAAGCCAAATCCATTCAATCACGCGACATTTGGAGATTTGAGTTTGAATCTTTACTCCAAGTTGCTCAAAAATTGAAATCTCACTCGCAGGAATTTCTAAATCAGGAATTCACTTCCAAACCCGCCAGAGCCGGACACGACAATTCCAGCTCGAAAACCCGAATTCAACCCAAGCACACGCACAACGAACAGCAAACTCCAAACCCTAACGCACTCAAACAAGCACTAAATTCTTGAAGGAAACCATTAAACCGAAATATATATATATATATATTAATTAAAAAAAGGGTTGGGGAGTATGATGAGCGAGCGATGCGGATCAGACCTCGGCAGTCGGGGAAGAGCTTAATGAACCAGGCATGAAGGCGGACGCCGTCGGAGGATCGAAGCCAGACATCCTCATAGGATAGGCGGAGGCGGGCGGGGGTGAGGGCGTAGGACTTGCTCAGACCGGGGAGGACCGGCACGTAGACGAGCTTTTCCTGAAAGGCTACCAGCAACGCCATCCCGGCCACCACTATGCCTCCCACTCCATACAGCAACGCGCTCACGTACGACACCATTTCCCCCACTCTACTCTCTCTCACTTTCCCAGTCACACTTCGCACAGCAGCGTTATTATTTTCTTCCTTTTTCTTTTTTTCTTCTCATACATAGATCGGTATATATGCCCATATGGATGTGTACATGCCTACATTGGAATCTGTTTAAGGTTGGTTATTTGGGTTCGGATCGATCCTAATTTCACCCAAATTATTATATGACTCATTTATGTTTTGTGTCTTTTAAAACAAAAAATCTATTCAATCTCTTACTATTCATACAACTTCTACACACCATATTTTTTTATTAAATATTTAATATATGAATAATGAATAAAAAAATTAAATTAGTTTAAAAAGAATAAACTTAAAAAAAAATTAAAATTTAAAAAAATGTGGTGTGTGGAGGTTGGGGAGGTTGTGTAGAATTACTCCTTTTAAAATTGTGTCGAGTTAGCCAAATTCTGTGTCGGCTTAACTTTTTTTTTTTTTTTTATTGATCTCTATACTTATACAGACATTTTCCAGTGAATTTATATTAAACATTTTACTATAATTTGTTATAACTTATGGAAAAAATATCTACTTCTTACATTAATACTTATTAATTAATAATTAATTGAAATTGACAATAAATTATAAATTTTTTGTGAATATTTGTGACGAGAGGAATCTTAACCCGTAAGAAAATGAATAGAAGTTGTCAGATAGAGACTATGTATGGAGAGAGAAAACCCTAAGGCACCCAAACTCACCGCCACCCTAAGGCCACCCTAGCCAGCGTGTGACACCTTAACACCATCACAAACAAGGTCGATGGGCCCTAGCGACTTCGTTGGGGCCGTCAGGCGACCTAGACTTTTGTAAGTTTCTCTCTCTGTCGTCTTTCAGAGTGAGCACGTGTGTAGTGGCGCTTATTACCGACGTGTTAGACCCCCACGTAAAATCACCTCTAAAGTTGCACCTTGGCCATATGCACACATATTGCTCGAGCGGAGTGTCGAGTGTCGAGCGGAGCTCTCGGGTTGCATACTCGCTCGAGCGGACTGTCGAGCGAGTTTCGAGTGGAGCTCTCGGGTTGTATTCGCTCGAGCGGAGTCGAGCGGAGTGTCGAGCGAAACTTGGCTCGAGCCAAGGTCGAGCCACAGTCAAGCCAACCTCAAAAATGGCATTTTCAGCATGAAATCAAGCTAAAGTTCGACCCCCATGCACCACCTTAGCCGAACCATTGGCTCAAGCATGCCACGGTCATGTGGTCCATGCCACTACCTTTATTTATTTCATTTATTTTAATTATTTTATTTCATTTATTTCAAAGGGACCTATTGGGGGTTTCCAACTTGTTTTGCTTATAAATAGGACATCTTTTTCTTGCTTTAGAATCTTTTGGCAAAAATCCTAGAGGGAGAATTATTGTTTGAGAGATCACCATCGGTGCTTAGCACTTGGGCTTTTTGGGTGAAATTTGTGAATCCCAAAGAGAGGATCATTCCATGCAATTCGTGAATTGGAGTGATTCAACTATCTTGTCTTACAACTTGGTGAAATTCGTGAATCCAAGTTGTGTTTATCTTTATTCTTGTTACTTTTATCAATATATGAGGTTTATTCAACATTTGTGCAATTCGTGAATCATTTGTTGAATTTATTTCATTGTTCATTCAAGTTCATCTTTTTGTTCTTGAGTGTTCATCTTGTGTTCTTGGAGATCATTGCATTTTTGGCTCATTCAATCCATTCCATCCTCAATTTCGACCACCATCATTGTTTGTCAACTTTCCATAATTAATTCCCTTCTTCCACCTAGCCCTAGCCGAATTCCCACTTCCATTTGAATTTGAATTCAAATTTTGGCACTCTTACCTTATTTGAATTAACCCTAGCCGACCACCTCACTTCCTATATTAGTGTTTCCATAATTTGGAAACCCTAGTTGACCACTTCAAACATCACATTCCTACCTTAGCCGAAACACACTTCCCATATCAATTCAAATTCAAATCTCGGCTACACTAGCCTTATTTGAATTGGTCTTTGCCACCCACTCCACTTGCCATACTAGGGTTTCAATACTTGGAAACCCTAGTTGACTCATTCCATACTCTTGGCTGGCCATCATTCTATCCCAAATCATATCCCTAGTTTTTAGGAAACATTCCTAAAGACTCCCACTAGCCATACTCAACCAACCCTATCTGCCCAACACTCTTGCCCTAATTCCAAACCCTAATCCACCTTACAACTCAAACCCTAGCCACCTCATCTAAACCATAAACCTATCTTCCATCTCTCAAATCCTAATCCAACTCATCCACATCTCTTCCAAACCCTAGCCACTCATCCAAGACTCCAACCCTAGCCCATCACTTCCTAATCTCGAAATTCCCCTTAGCCACCATCCAAACCTTAGCCTATCTTCACCATTCCAACCTTAATCATCATCCAAGTTGTCCCAACATCAAGGGCAACCTTCAAGCCATTCCACATTACATCAAACCTACCAAATCATCACTTAGAGCACCCGAACTCAACATCTTTTTCATCACTAAACACAACACCTTCATCAACCTAAGAATCCATCATCACAATTATACGTGCAAGGCCAAGTAAGAAGGCTTGACACTCGGTCACCATCACTACCAAGGCGAGCTCGTGGACTTAGTGTTTAGGGACAAGACCGGGGTCCCTAACACGACGACTCCGTTGGCCATGCCGTAGACACAGAAAGAGTCGACGACTTCAGGTGAGTTTGTTGGGAGTTCTCCAGCATCAAGATTTGGTCCCGTGAGCCCTATCAGCAACTGGGCTCCATAGCTCTTCAACAGTGTCCCTCTCGCAGCTTATGCTCATCTGCACCGAAGCTTGTGCTCGTATCTTTGCATAAACATTCAACTTGAATGAAGCTTGAAAAGCCCTTCAACTTGGAAAGCCCTAGATCTGAAATCGAAGGTTTGATCTTAATATGGGTCAATTGGTGTGCTTTTGGGTGGAATCAAAGGCTTTTGAGTTTTTACCAGAAACATGGAGATCCTCATTAAAAATTGTAGAGAGGAGCATAAGGGTTTGGAGGTCTGTAGCTATGGGTCAGAGTGGTATAGGATGGCTGGTGGCCATGATGAAAGCAGTATTATAGGCGAGGAGAAATTCAGATTTCACAAAACATTTGCACGAAGGAAATAAAGCATTCGTGGCTCAATGATGCTCCAACGTGCATGAGAGGTATCTAACTGTCACCAAATATGGTGGAGGAGGCCGGCAGAGTGTTGTAGTCATTTCTAAAGGGTATGAAGGTCTGGTTTGGGAGAAGTTTGCTGTTGAATTACGCAGAGCCGCATATATGTGTTTTTTCCTTTCATGCTTGTGGGTCAAGGAAGGAAAGCCAGAAAAGAACATCCGATCATGAGAACATCAACCTAAAGTTGAAACAAAAAGACCCAAGCACAACCACGGTGGCGAGGCGATCATATGCGGCAGCTTTGAAGACAGGGTCATGCTTCGATGACTCAGAGTTAAGGGAACTATGAAAGTGGCCTGCAGATCACACAAGCTCAGAACCAGGTTGTTGTGATGCACAATACATTAAAGGAGATGGAAATCCAACTTGTCGAGTTGAAGGCGGCGATCGCTTTCTTGTCTACAAAAATAAATTTGCTTTCAGCTGGAGGCAATAGGGTTGTAAGAAACAACAAGCCTAAGATAGGCTCGAATTCTTTAAACTCTGATAAAGGAAAACGAAAAATCGGATTCGACCCTGTCCCTATAACTAGATCCAGGAAAGTATGGTGGGTTAAAAGGAAAACCGGGTTATTTGAAATGGGTTCTAGGTCGAGTATCGGTGTAGAGACATCCATAATGGAATGCCCTTCGCCACAGGTGACACAGGAAAGATCAACAGTCAGTGTTACACCCTTAGTCAGCATTCTCCTCGAAAAAACTATGGCTCCCAAGTCGAAGTTGAAGGAAAATGTTGTAACGTCGAGGTCTGAAGGAGATGTAGGGTCCGTTGAACTTGCATATAAAGGGTCACGAGAGGTAAAGGGACTTGCTGCCAACCCAGAATCTCAAATGGTGACCATGACCTTACCATTGAAGAGAACCAATGGAGTTGTTGAGGAGGTACGAGATTTGTATATGGGTTTGTCGTTGGTGCCTTGTGAGGTTTAGGATCTGGTGTTCAGCTGGGAACTGTGTCTTGGGAAGATGTTGTCCCCTTGTTATCTATTCCTCCATTAAATAATATAGCTGGATCATCATCAGATTGAGTTTTGCAAAAGGTTAATGAGATACAGTAGTGTGTGGGGATTGCTTGTGGAGGATTTGACGATCAATTCATAGCACTACTCACTACAATTAAGACGGGTCACTAGCTTGAAATAAAATCAAGATTTAAGAAGAGCAAGGAGTTGAAGCATCTTACTTGGGTAATCAACTACGATGTAAATGGAGGTAGTACAAGTCGGGGGAGTACTAGAGGGAAGGCATAAAGCCTTCCTTAGTCCTTGTAGGATAATTCGGGTGGAGTATTAATTGTGTGGGAGACAAAGGGTTGGGGTAGTTACGATGACTTGCTTTGTTTTGAGAATGCGTGTTTTGTCCCAATAGGACTTGATGTATATTGGATAGGTTTCTAATTTCTCACTCTTTGAGCGACGTTCATTTAGGGGCTCTATTATGGGCTAGGTGTTTTCTCTTGTATACACTCAGTATACTTGGTTACGCCTATTGATATTAATATATTTTTACTTATAAAAAAAAAAAAAATTTATAGTTGCCAACCCATGTTTTTCCTTCACTTAATTTGTTTTTTATCGTTTTCTATAGGGGTGCAAAAAAAAAACTGATAAGCCAGTAAACCGGACCAGACCGAACCAGTGGGTTTGGTCCTATACCGGGTTTGATTCGGTCCAGTACCGATTCCATTTTTCTTAAAATCGGTTCGGTTTCGATTTTCCTTTTTCTAACACTAGACCAAATTGGACCAGACTGGTTCGTATATATATATATATATATTTTTTTTTTAATTTTTTATATTGTATAAAATATTTTTTATATTATATATAATTTTGTAGTATATGATAAATTACTAATTAATATAATATTATATTTTAAAATCCTATATAAATAAATATATATTATCACTATAGTCTATTGTATTAGTAGTTATACTAATACTATATCACTATATATTATAATATATCACTATATTATATATTATAATATATCTCTATAGTCTATAATACAATTATAATTTATATTATAATATATTACAATATATTATCACTATATTATTATATACAATAATATATATACTATATAATATACAGGACAAACCGAACTGAACTGGTAAAATCGGAAGTACCAGTTTAAGGGTGTAATCGGTGTGGTGTCGGTTCTTCAAATCTTAAAATCGGTATATACCAGTTCAATTCTAAAATCTATCCAAAATCGGACCCGTTACACTCCTAGTTTTCTATATGAAAAATGAGAAATGTTCATTTTTCTTTATATTCTCGAGAATGTTTAATTTTCTTTATTAAAAGATGTGAGAAATGATGTAGGAAAGTCAAATAAAAATGTTAAACGCAGGCATGCTTTGCGCAGGCATTGTGCACGAGCTGACGTGACCTACCATATAAATTAATGAAACGTAGTGTAGGGGAATTTTTTCGTTTGGCAGTAGTTTTCATTTTGGGCGGGCGACTTAAGACTTGAACTGTAAAACTGGGCAGGAACTGAGAACACGAGAATTGTAAAATGTGTTTTGTTTTTGTTCTTGAAGGAGGCAAGTAAAACTAGCATACAATGGCATATTAATCTAGCAATGACACTTACTACTTCAGATACGATCACATGAATCGCAACACATTTTCTTTAATTTCTTGCAAAATGTTTATGTTCTTCCATTTTTAGTTTGGATAAAACTTGTCTAACTTGCACATTTTAAGGCAGGTAAGAGTTTAGAGACTATTCGTGGGGCCTTGGATCAAAGAAGATTCTTAGCTAACTGATTCACTCCTATAACTAGAAGATTTTCTTGTATTTTGGAGAATATTGATGCTGCCATTTACTCTAAAGTCATTGGGAAGGGATATTGACACAGTATAAGTTTTTTCACAGATAAGAGAAAGGAAAGAGAAGTCATTGGAAAGATGGGACTACTCTACGTTATTTTTAAGATGTAGTGTTGGATTTTTTCTTGGGCTAGATGATCATTAGCTATAAAGAGTAAAATTGACTACTTTCCAAAGCAGACAACAACTGCAGAGACAAAGATAACGCACAAGAGCCAAGATCTGAATGCTACATGGCATAAATTACACTTGGAGTAACCCTTGTTTAGGGACTAAAAGCAAGATAGGAAGAAAAGTTTCTCGAAACTAGAATTGGGGAAGATTCCATTCACTAGCCACACTTCTACTTCAGTTCCTCAACGCGGTTCCATTTTGCTCAATCTGAGAAATGCAAAATGTGATTTCAAATCCCTTTCTTTCTGTGTTTTCTCGTTCCATCATTTTCTTTTCTTTTTAATATGAAACAACTACTGACGTGGTAACATGCCACATCAATGGAGTACACGGTGTGTCCACAATCGTGACTGTATGTAGTATAACTGATGGAGGATGTTTATCTTGTCAGAACCAAGTGACTACCATTAACCAATCTGTTTCAACCACAAAATCATGTGTTTGAAGTTGATGGCATATCCAACAACCCAAAGCTGAAATATCTACAAAAATGTTAGTGCCAATACTTGGTTTACAAGGAAAACCACATATGAAATTTTCATTATGTGCTCGTAGGACTCTCCCACAACTAGCAATGTTTGAATTACCCTATGATGTTTTATCAATATTAAGTTTCACTCTTTGATGCAGGGAAATTTGAGCTTGATAATGCTGTGTTGATAGATTTTACGTTGATAGAGTTGGACTACCTCGAGAAAGCAGATCAATACAAATATGACAGGTGTTAACATCGTGTTTCACATGCCTTTGAGCCAGTTTCGACAACTCAAGTCTTCAAAACTTGGACCTGCAAAAGATGGGGAAAGAGGCAACTAGGAGAGGGCGGTCTTGGGGCTGAGAAGTCTCCAATGCCAAAGTTAATAAATTTTCTTAGAAGTTCGTAAATAAGTAAGGGAATCTCCCCAGTCCAGAATGCGTCCGAGCGGTATCAGACTGATCTGTCCTGTCAGTTACTTGATCCCTTTCCCTGGTGGGCTCTTTACTTCAAGCGTGGTCCTAGCGACCCTGTGGTCGGGTATTGGGCCGAGGCCTACTGGACTTTGTGAAATGGGGGAAAATCCCCTTACAACATGAAAATGTGAAGATTCCCTTCTTTCATAGTTTTCTCTTTGTTTTGCATCATTTCTCAATCCTAACTCCTAGTTAATATTGAATAACTAGCTATTAGAATAATTCTTATTTTGCTCGGTATCACTATCTCAAAAGGAGGTGGTTTCCATACAACAGGACTTTTGTTTAGGTGCTTTGACCTTGATGTGTTTCAGCTTAAAAGGTATAATTCCCATAGCCAATGATATAATTTAAAACAACCAGTTCTAACAAATCTATGAACTCCCTTGGAGTAGTGATAAATTGAGCAATTAGCTGTAATTGACTTGAGTTTTTAAAACTAAATTTATCACGAAGTACATTTAACTATAAGAGTGAGGAGATGAGTTTCTATTCCCACAACATCATAGCTGCATTTTGACACCAAAGGAATAACAAGCCTCTGAATATTTGATTATAAAGCCACCACTCCATCATGCCACAACTTCCAAAGGAAAACATTGATTTTTCAAGGCAATGATTCTTTTACGAAGGGTCATTATAGACAATACTTTAGAGATTATAGGTTCAAAATATGAAGATGATAGTTTTCAATAAGCTAACGGAGCTTCCAAGTTTGTGGCTCGGAAAAAACCTTCAGCCAAGGAAGTTACAGAGTCCTTGAAATTGAGTTGTGCATAAAAAAAAAAATGGTCTTTCGAGGCTCATTTTTTTACCTGAGTTTAGTTTGCTTCATAATTTTAATAAAAGATACTAAAGCCATTGAAAACTCATCTTCAAGATAATGGAGATTTTGCAGGACTATTGGGAGGAAATAATGGGGATTTTGCAAGGTCTGAATGCCCATATATATCATGTCTATAGAGAGGGAAACAAATCTGTAGACTTCCTTGCAAGGAGGGGGGCGGATGGGGAAACTTGTGAGTGGAGATCTATTTAGGAGCTCCCTTTCCTTCTCAGAGGTATCTTACAGATTGAAAAGATTGGCCTTCCTGATATTCGGCTGGTTTAGTTATGGGGAATTTGGTGTTTTGTTGAGTCCTTTGTTTTGTTATAAGTAGTTGTGCTGTTTTTGGTTTTGGTTTCTTGGGATAGTTTGTATCACATGGAGTCTTGGATGTTATTAAGGTTTTCCTCCACTATAAGTGAGGTTTTTAATAAAATGGGCAGAGATCACTCTTGGACATGTGATCTCTTCTCTAAAAAAAAAAAAGAACTCATCTTCGAGCCATTTGTAAATAAGAGCAAGTCATATGCAAAGAGAATCTAAGTGATTATAGGGCAACCGTGAGATAAAAAAGATAAGGGTGCGTTTGGGTAACGAGATGAGATAAGAAATTCTCAAAACTTCTCATAATTTCATTATCAAATATCACTTAAATATAAAACATTTTTCAATCTAAGTCTTGGCTTTTTCATCCAATTATTACCTAATCATTATAATTTTTACAAATTTCAAAACAAAACACAAAAATCAATACAACATTTTCAAATTTCAAAACAAAAATGATATTAAACAATTATGTTCAAATAATTTTTTAATATTTTTATTTAATTTTCTCTCTCTTCTTTTCCAAAGTCTAATAAAACATTTTAACTCAAATCATTTTAATATTATTCATAGAATCTCGAGATACCCCAAGTGCCCAAACGAGCCCTTAAGAACTAGGGTATCCAAGCGAGTTTAGTGAGTCCCCTACCTAAAAGCAAGGTTCAGAAAATCAAAATGGGGTTTAGAATCGTGTAAGGGTCGATTAAATGAATTGGGTGATTCAACAAATTGAATCGAGCGATTCATGACAATTTTTAATCAAATATATATAAATATATTTTATATCAAAATTTCATTCAATCTGGGAAACTTACAGCTGTATTTTAGACTAGATGACTTCTGAAATACAAGAAGCGAAAGATTCCCACCATACATAAAGGCCATCTACTTGCCAAGAGAATTTAGCCAACTTATGAGCAGCCTCGTTGCTTTCACGCCCAATATGTTTTATTATACAGCTGTTGAACATCTTCTTTAATTCCCTGATCTTAGTGATCAGGTTTCCTTATGGTGCCATTGATTCCCCTCCAACCTTTATTTCATTAACCATAAGTAAAGAATCACTCTCCAAAACAATATCTTTTATACCTTGATGAACACAAAATTGCAGACCTCTACACATAGCCAATAATTATATATCAGAAGAATCATTGGTTGTGCTTTTTGTTTTGCTTGCTGCCATAATCACTTCCCCTTTATGGTCTCAGAAGATTGCACTTGGCCCTACTCTTTGCTGATCATAAAACATGACTCCATCAACATTAAGTTTCAAAGCACCTACAAGAGGATGAGCCTAGTAACATTGTTTTTTGTTTTTCTATGTCTTCGTAACCATGGCTTCTTTATGAGATTCCAACAATGATAAAGCATAATCAACTACCTAATCCATATCTAGTGTTTTGCTCTCATAAATTCTCTAGTTTCTTCTATACCACAGCCCCCAGGAGATCAGGAATTTTTTTCCAAAATCCTCTTGACTTTCCTTTTCTCATACAAGTCTTGTCATATTAAAAAAATCTTGAAGAGTGTAGGAGGAAGTCATAAAAGGAAAATGCTTAACCCAAATATCCCCACAGTAGGACATTCCAGGAAGGCATGAACCAGATTCTCATTTTCCATGCCATAAAAGATACAACAATCTTCACTGATAATGTTCTTCTTCTTCAAATTAAATGATGTAAGACCACTCCATAGCTACAGATGCTAATATCCTCATCGACATGAATCCCCATGCTCCAACCAATGTGGTAGTATGTAGTATGAACTTAGCACCAATGTGATAAAAAGTTGTGCTAATTCATATCAGTCCTCATAATGTTTCAAAATGAAGCCATATGTCTCTAAAAGATACTCATTTTATTCTTTATCTGCATATCTCGAGATCTTAATGATATTAGAATAAAAGACATAAGCCAAATGCATCCTCAAAAAAACAAAGGCTAATAGGCTTGAAATTAGCCACCATGTCAGGCTTTTTCTTCTTAGGGATCAATGCAATGAAACTAGGGAACTCACCACTATTTAAGGCCTTTGGTGACATCCTTTCCCACGATGCTCCAGTATTTTTTATAGTAAATATGTGTCATTCCATCCAGACCAGGAGCTTTTGTTGGATTCATCTGTTGGAGGGTAGTGTCTATTTCCTTTGCAGTAAATACTTGAGTGAGCTCTTTGTTCATATCTTCATAGGCCTCGTTTGTTTTCGCAGATGAGATGAGTTGAGATGAAAGTTGAATAAAATATTGTTAAAATATATTTTTAATATTATTTTTATTTTGAGATTTGAAAAAGTTAAATTGTTTATTTTATTTTGTGTGAGAATTTGAAAAAGTTGTACTGATTAGATGAGATGAGTTGAGAAGTTTTGTGAAAGTGAACGAGCCCAACTCTTCCCTCTAGTCCTTCAAGAATATCTCAATTTTTCCTCTGGTTCAAAGTAGTAAATATTTGTTTAAAGAACTTCAGAATCACCTCATCTCTCCTTTCCCCCTCGTGCCAGTTGCCTATCTCATCTTTAACTCCTCGAATATAGTTTTTTTTCTTCCTTTGGTATGTGAAAGAACTTTGTATTTTGATCTCCCTCTTGTAACCATAGAGCCTTTGAATGTTGTCTCCACATTATTTCTTCCCTTTCCAGCCAGTTTTGTAATTCCACTCGAGCATCATTATGTTCTTCAATTCTAGTACAGTGTGGGTCAGAAACTTGGAGGAGTTTGGATCTTCCTTCTACTTTGTTGGATATTCTTTTTAACATGCCCAAGAACCTTCTTATTCCAAACCTCAAGCTTTGCACTGCACTTTTGATATTTTTCCAACCACCTCCAACACCATGTTAGCACTTGAATTAGTCATCCAAGCCTCCTTTATTACTCTTTCACAATCAAAAGATTCCACCCACATTGCCTCAAATCTGAAAGACCTCCTGGCTACACTTAGAATGTATCCCCTTGTAACTGCAAAATAATTGGAAGGTGGTCTAAGTGTGCTACAATACCATGGGTGACATTTTCATGTGGATAAAGAGCATTCCATTCCAAATTTCAACAAATGTATCCAACATCTCACTTATACTATGGTGACTTCCCCTTCTGTTACACCAAATGAACTTAGTTCCAGAAAAACCCATATCATACACTTCACAGTCATCCAACAAATTTAAAAAATGAGAGATCTGCTTCTCAGGTCTCATTTTTCCACCCATTTTTCCCTCATTGCTTAGGATCTCATTAAAGTCACCAAACATTAGCCAAGCTTGATGTCTAGGAACCTTAAAAGAGCGAATCAGATTCAAAGTCCATGCCTATGGGATGAATATGGATTCCCATAAATTTCTGTAAGCTGCCATTCCTTTTTCTCATCCCCTTCTTCTTTAACACAGGCATTTATGTCATACTTTGAGAAATTTGTCATAGTCAACTCAACATCCTTTTTCTAGAATAATGCCAGCCCACCGCTTCTCCCTACACTGTCTACTGCCATACAACCTTTAAAACTCGGAGTAAATTTCATCTTCTCTACTTTTCCTCCACGCAATTTTGTTTCTTGTAAGAAGAGAATTTTGGGAGCTTCCTTCTTGACTAGGTCACGAAGAGCATGAGTTCCCTGTGGATTTCCAAACCTACGAGAATTCCAATTAATGATTTTCATGGCTCTCGGCAGGGCTGAACTCCAACCTCCATCGATAAAATTATTGTATACCATCTCAGTTTTCCCCCCTCCTGGGGGGATTGAACACAGAAACACAACTCGACATCTTGAAAAATTTCGTCTTCCACTCTTTTAACCACTTCTAACTGAGAAATCTAAAATTTCTTATCCACTCAATATCTTTTTTTACATGAATTATGAGTAAAGATCCCAAAATTCATACCTGAAGCACGGGCCCTCCCCGTCAAATTTCCTTTTATGTTGTCTAGCTTCTTCACTTGCTGCTTCTCAGATCCCTGCTTCTCATCCCTTATCTCACCATCTTCCACTTTAGAATTCTATTGATCCTTTCTTCCTGGGTCTTGTAAGACCAGAGGAACAAACTGTTGAACTAGGTGGACTGGATTTGATACTTGGGCTTCTACTAACACTGGCCCAGTAGGGGTGAAGCCCGAACAGATCTTCCACATACCAGATGGGCCCTCCCTCGTATCTTTATTAATACCCTTTAACGTCTCAAAATCCACCACATCTACATTTTGACAAAAATTTGAACCAAATCTTCCGTTTCCTTTGCTGTTATTCCTAATTTCAACATCTGCCCCTCTTAATCCGCTACTTTCCATATTCAGTTCATCTCCACCAAAATTCTCGCCCAAATTTCTATTTTCTCTATGATTCTCTACTATTTCCAAATCTGCAACCTTTGTTTGCCTTCTTTCGGCGAGATTCTGGTCACCGGAAGTCTAACTCCTCCAAAATTTGTCAGTTGGAGATCTTCTTCTTCTTGAGACCTTCACTCTCAACCATGGCCCGGACTAGTTCGATAAGGCACTTCTATTTTCCATTGTCTTGCAAGCCTTCCTTTCATGAACAATTCAACCACATTGAAAACATACTTTTGGTAATTTGTCATACTTTAGTGGAACCTAGATCTTCGACCCATTTACTGTAATCAATCTTCCTCTTGTTATCGGCTTGGTGAGGTCAATCAAAACTTTCACCCTGAGAAAAGTGCTCTACCCCACGCCATCTTCATCCACGTCCACTTCCTCCACATTTCGATCGAGTTCCCAATCTTCTCTCCACAATCTTGATTCATACAAGCCCTCGAAAGGTATTACATTTGTATCCACAAAGATGCATGATTGAAATTCATTTTCCTTGATTGTGTTATACCATCAAAAGGCTTCATGACTATAAGACTATTATTAAAAAACCAAGGTCTGCCTTCCTCAATTCTTTGTTTATCTACATGTGTAGCAAAACTATTGGTAAAAATGTTCGATCCAACTTCCTGGAACTTCGTTGGCTTACTCAGGCGCCATATTTTCCCCATAGTGGATTCTATAGTTGTCTTTGCTATCTGACGATCCATGCACACTTTCCCAATCAGGCTTCGTTCTCCTTTCCTCTGACTATCCTCCAATACTTTCTCTCCTATTTCAATTGATGTATCTTCCTCTTCTGTAAGTTTTAAATGGCTCCACAGTTATTCGATTCCCTCCATTACTTCTTTATTGGCCAAAACTCACTGTACTGTCCATACACATCCTCGTTTTCATAGGGAGAAAGCGAGAGGAGGCTAATATGTATAGTTGAAGCAGATATTTCAGTGTTAATAAAAAGTATTAAAAATCATATTTGATGCAATTCAGACATTTTATATCATGTACAAAAAAGTATAAAATATAAATTTATTGACTAGTTTCAATAAAAATAGTATATAAATCTAAATAGTTTCAATAAAAAAATTACATGAATCTAAATAGTTTCAATAAATATGTAGTTTATGTATTTAAACACAATAGTCCACATTTTTTTGCCTTTTATATGAAAAATATAAATACTATTAAGTTATAAACGCATGACAAATATAGTATTTTATGCACGACCATAAATTTATTATAAAATACTCATTAATCACCTTAATTTTTTGTTCAACTAAGAAAAGTAAAGAAATACATGTTTTATCTTTCAATTTTTCTACAATTCTCATTGAATACATTGATTAAAAAAAAAAAAGAGTTACTATATGTTTAGTTCTATCATATTTATGTATAAAAAATTAAAAGAAAAAACTAAATTGTTAGACAACTTAAAAATAAATACAATTTTAACTCAATTCAAATCGGTCTAAAATCAGCTAGAATCAGTTTGAATTGGTCAATTGAAGCGGTTCAGTGAATGATTCGAAATATTCACTAAAATCGGTGTTCTTAGCAATTCAATTTGAATTGACTTAAATCGATTTTTTTTTTCAAACCTTGCTTTTTAATATGAAATGAACAACCACCTTCACAAACTTTAATTATGCAACATAATAATAAGAATATTATGTGATATAAGATAATTGGAGATAATGAAATTGGTTTCTTTTTTTAAAATTCAAAAATATACAACCCTGCACTCCTCTCTGCCATAGGTTCATCCAAATGCGTGCACGCACGCACATGTATATATATAATATAATATAATTACTTTTTAAAAAATATTTATATATAATCATCTTAGGGGTTGACTTATGAACTCTCTGATCAACTCAAATATGAGTTAATTAATCCCTTATCAATTCGTGCCGCGTTCGTATTGAGTACACAAGTTGTGCCAAATATTGCTAGCCTAATATATAGGTATGTTCATGCCTATATGACGAACATCTTTTTCATATATACTTCTTGATCATGTTTTAATTATTTAATTAAAATAACCCAATCTTTTAAAACATCTAAAAACGATTACTCTATGTGATTATTGATTAAATGATATTATAGTCTAAATTTATTTGATCTATGCTCAAATGTGACCCATTCCTCCAAATTTGTTATTTCATTAACGAATGTTATTGAGGTGACTCTCATTTGTGTTATATGTGTTAAAATGTAGGTTTGCAAATCGATTTTTTCTAGCATGCAACATCAATGAAAATACCAAAAAAATGAAAGTAATAAAATATAAAAAATAAATCAAAATACTAAAAAAAAATTTAAAAATGGATTGGGAATTATAAAATAAAAACACAAAATTAAAAATAAACTACTTAAGATTATAAACTCAAAAAAAAAAAAAATTAATATTATAAAATTAAAAAAAAAATCAAGATTCTAGAAAAATAAATACATCATAAAATTTTTAAAGAACAAAACTTAAAAGGTGGCCACCCACGAGAAGTGGCTCTGAACAGCCATCCAAGGGGTGATCCGTAAGGGGATTGGGTTTGATTTCAAATCTTTCTTCCTAATTTTATTGCGGTTTTCAGAATTTCTCAGCTTTTCTTTTTATTTTTCTTCTAATATAATTATTTTATATGAAATTCTTAAGGTTTTTATATTTATAATTTTAATATTTAAACGTTTATTTGATGTCATATTTACCTCTACAATTTATACTATTACAAAGAATGGATTTATCTCCAATTATACGGGGTGTATGGCAACAGGGTGGCCGATCACCCCATTTTAGGGTATAGTCGGCCACCCCGTGTGGGGTAGTATGGCATCGGGGTGGCCACATCCACTCTTGGTGGGGGTGAGAAGTGGTAGCGGCCACCTCTTGGTAGCCAAATATGATCCTATATTTCTTTTAGAAAAATAAAATGTGAAAAATAATTGTTCGCATCGTAGCTTTTTATTAAAAAAAAAGTATTTTCAAGTCGATGTGTAGAACATATCTAATAAAGTGCTTATATGACATAATTTGATTTGAAAGATAAATTTTAAAATTTTAATTTTATAAATTAAATATTACTATTTAAGTAATATGAATAATGTGCTCTGCACAAACTTAATAATAGAATAACTTAATGATAGACTTCATACATAGAAATATATTGAAGTGTAAAACGTAGTTTTAGACCAAATTTTAATTTAATAATTGATATTAGTTAATGGAAAATATATTCATAACTATTACTTCATCATTAAAAACAATTTTCAATAGTTGGTGGGATCCACCACTTTATCAAATATCCATAAAAAGTTAAAACCATTTCATCTTACTTCCATATCCAAACACACGCACTTAAACCAATTCATCTTATCTTAACTCAAATATCTTACTACTATTTATAAATTTTCTATTTCATCTCTGTAACCGAACGAGGCCTTAGAAAATATCCTCTCATATGTTAAAATAAAGCAAGTTAAGAACTAAGGTAAAACTATTCTAAAGAACCGAGTTGAAGGAATTTCAAAAAACTATATCTTGATTAAACATTTTCGTGCATCTCTTCTGCCTACTAGGGGTGCATCTCTTCCACCAACTAGGGTGTGTTTAGTTGTTGAAATCAATTCAACCCATCTCAAACCAATCATTGATGAGACTCGCTATTTTTTTAATTTTTCGTCAAAAATTTAAATTCATCTCAACTTATTTTATACATTCAAATACATTTCAATAAAATTCACAAAATACTACTATTCACGGATCATATAGGATCACCTCAACGTTCAAACATTGTCTAAAATGACTAGTTATAGACACGGTTATTGGGACACCGATTGGGTCCAATTCCGTACAAGTCACTACCACTCGTACCAAAGATGATAGGCACCAGATTGGTTGGAAAACTGCCTTGAACCCTGATAAAACATCTTGAGCCAAGTTTAATTTAGAGCCAAACAGAATCCGGAAACGAACCATATTCAGAAACTTCAAATTCTCTTTGATAATATCCTATTCGTGCACAGAATTGGTAGCAACACCAACAACATAAGTGATGTATTAGCAAAGTTGAATTAAACGCACAATCTTCTTACAAAACCATGTCAATATCCTTCATAACATTATGCGAACGAAACTGGTAAAGATCTCAGTACGATGTGTCAAATGAAACATAGAAAGTTAAGTGACGAAGCCAAGGATGAATTGCCTGACCGATGATACGGATCATCAATCATGTTTATTTCCCATGTCTCACTGGACGACTGACGCACAGTGCTGGGTGCCTCCAGACACAAGGCCTCCATTGCAATTGCACTGCATGGATCTAGAGAACCTCCTAAAGCTACCGCTACCATTGCTATTGGAGACATGCTTGACGTCAGAGCAGGTGGTAAGGGAAGCAACATCTTGACCAGTTTCAAATTGATGGCTATGAAACTCAGACATTTTTTTACTTGGATGCAAGTCAACACAATCTGAGGCACAGTGAGTGTTGCTAGTGGCGGCCGAATCGGGATTTTGGAGCTTTCTTACACTGACAAAGCGTCCACCGGATCCCCTTACCCTATTTAGGGCATGACGATGCCGAGACTCATGAAGATATGGCTGCATTTAATTGAAACGGATGCAGATCCGTCAAAAAAAAGTCCTACATTTAATTGAAATCTTTTTCACCATTTTTGTTGGATTAGACATTAGTGTATGTGACTTGTTTCTTGGCTAATTATTTCCATTAAGATTCAAATGAAAAGGAAGGTATATATTTTCCAGAAGGAAACAAATGAAGTATAAGGGTTCAAATGACTGCCGGCATACAGACCTTTCTAGTTTTGACAACTTTGTTTTGAGCCTCAAGCTTTGCACGTGATTGTCTCCTTCTGAGGATTCCATGGTACTGTTTAGGATTGACATAAATGGGTCCATCGTCCATGAGATCAAGTGGTAGTGGAACTCGTGCGGGTGCTATCCCCACCATCTGGGGTTGAATCTGGCCAATAGATGGTTAAAGCTCAGACTAAAGAAAAGTGGCTACAGCTCCATCTTCAGATTTACAATTGTGAAAAGGAACACAAATTGGTGGTGAATAAAAGTATAACATGATGTAACAAATAAAAGTATACAGATTCCTGCTATTTTTATTCTCTGCTAGCTGAAACTAACAACGTGGCAGATTAGTATCTATGGATCAAAGGAAAGCGAAGGTGAACTCGATGGAACTTACAATAGTTTGTGGTCCATAATTAGTCAATAATCCACTAAAGCACGGCTCAGCATAAGGATATGGAACTCGAGCCTGAAATGAGAGTAGAGACATGAGTTTAAAGGCATATCTAACAAACAGGATTTCAAAAGATCAACCTACCATTGAATGGTGATGAGAGATTTGTGAAGGATTGATCATGCTATCTGGATTATTCAAAAAGTAAACCGGCTTCATTTGGCCTTCCACGATGCCCTTGACACAACTTGCATCTCCATCTAGACACATGCATAGACAACTCATTAAAAGTCAGACTAGCTTAACACTATACTTGAGCAAAAAAATAAAAAAGGGCCCCACTTCATGACCCCAGTTAAAAAGTGAAACATAAATATCAATGTAATCCAAACCATGTGGGAGGAATGAGTGTCTAGAAAAGATAATTGAAATAACACTTTCAACTCTAGGCCTATGAGCCATAACATGAGAAATGAATGTTTTTAAGCCAAATTTTCTATAGAACCATATCTGTCAACCAAGCATAGGTTACATGTTTACAGATAAATGAAACACCTTTTTCTTCTTTGCAGATAAAGTGAACACTTCTTACAACAAAGTAACAAGAGTAAAGGAAATAAGAGAAAATAGATTAACTTGTTCACACAGCTCGGATAGTTCCCATCATATCCATTATAAGCATAAAAAATTCCCCCAGAAAATTCAAACTCCCTTAAATTAATACAACATTCTTTGATTTGGTTGGCCTTCAGTGAGGGGGAGGGTGTTCAAGACATTATAACTTGTTCCTACTCTCTAGAATATGTTTTTTTTAATAAATTTCATCAATCAAAAAAGTTCTATAAATATATATATTTTTTATTGGCACCGGATGTCCAGGAACAGTGTCCCAACTAATCCCGAGAGTGCACAGGCCCTCGGCAAGGAGTTTCTCGCAAGTGCACCTCGGGTAATTTAAGGGGAAAATCCTCCAGTCTGATGGCCCCTAGAGATTGTTTGCAGCCAAGGGGATTTAAACCTTAGACCTGGATGGAGCATACTCCCAAGCCCAAGGTCTTTAGCACTTGAGCCAACCCCTAAGGGTTGGAAATGATGTAAAAGTCTGTGCCACACAAGGGAAGAAATGATGCAACATAACATTATGACAAACTCATGCAACAAAGAGTAAATACCAGATTCAGATGAAACACATTGATCTTGACAATTGCTCCCTCCCATAATATCCACTTTATCGCGAGATTGACCAGTCAACTGAATTGTGGACGATTCCTGGTCTGCTAATTGGAGACCTAAATGCTTTGCATTGTGACAAAGTCGTGGTGGAGAGCCCGCTTTCATGCTTCCATTTTTGGAAAAAGATGACAGCATTTTCTGTTCATCTGGATTCCACCACGAAGGGAAAGGAACAGCAGAATGGGTCATTGAATGAACAAAATTACACTTCAATTTTTTTCTAGGTAATTTTAGAATATGTATAGGGTCAAAGTTATCTCTGTCTTCTGAATTTGATGCAAACTCCACAAGATCCTCTACAGCAAGCAGGTTCCTTTCCACTCATTTAGCATCAGCAACTCTACAAGAACACGAAAATTGATGAGTAGTTTTATTAATTATTTCAAAAGATGCACAGTATCAGTCTGAAATCACTGGCAAAAAAAATCCAAAAACTGAAGAAAAGATTGTCCCAACACTTTAAAAAGCTCAAACATGTGCTAATACTTGCCACCAAGTAAATGCATGACTTTTTATTTTCTTCCATGGATAAAACAGTGCCTGAACTTTTGAGAGAGAACACCTTCCTTCTAGTTACAATGGTAAGCTAAAGCCACACTGCTTGACAAAATTAAAATGATTCATTGTTAATGGAAAGCTGTAACAAGGATAGAAATTTTTTTATAAGTAAAAGAAATAGGATAGAAATTATAATCTTCAAACACCCAAAGTTGTAATCTTCAACTAATAAAAGAAATGTGGTCTAGCTTTGCCATTGCCAGCCATTTAGCTCATCATTTATACTTGATCTTTTGCTTTTTAAATGCTATTACTTTTTCCAAATAAATCCAATTATGGAAAAATTAATAATTAATATTTTTGGATTGAGTCTTACGCAAAATTACCATATAAATTTTAAGGAAATTTGCCTACTTTGGATATAAAGCTTACTTATACTTTTAGACATCTGAAAATATCACACGGAAAAACCAGTTGGAGTACACAAAATTCCATTTCTTGAGGTGAATATTTAGGGCTCTTTGGGGAGTGAGATGAGATGAGAATTTTGTGAATAGTAGTAAGATAGTTTATGAATATTCGTGAGATAGTTTGAGTTGAGTATTTTTTGGGTTTTGGGAAAAGAGAGAAAAAGTTAATAAAAAATATTATAAAGTTAAAATATTACTAGAATATAATTTTATAATATTATTTTTGTTTGGGGATTTGAAAAAGTTGAATTGTTTTTTTATTTTTTGTTTGAAAGTTTGGGAAAGTTGTAATTATTAGTTTGAAAAAATTGTAATGATTAATTTGAAAATGTTTGTATTTGAATTATGTTTGGGAAAGAGATGGGATGAGATGAGTGGTGCAAAGAATCAAATTACCCATCTTATTTGCAATAACAAAAATTAATTCAGAAACATATTCTCCTCAAATGCAATATCAGTGGATACATTAATTGATAAGGATTTCCTTGCATATGTTGTGCTGAACCTAGGCCTAAAACAAACGGTTGCACTAAAGAGCCATCAAGCACATGTTTCTTACAGACCAAAGTCTCAACAGAGAAGAGAACACCAAGACCTCAGCATTCTCATTTCACTATTATAGCAAGAGGACAAAGGCCATATTGCCATTAAACCCAGAAAACTTTTTTTTTTTTAAATACTTCAACGTGTACTCCTAGTAGCTTATGCAATTAGAAAAAACCGAGCCTCTTTAACATCCTTTCAATGAAGGATCAGGAACAACAAGCAACTCATCATATAAATATTAAAAACAATGCTCAAACAACACGTTCTTGTAATTATATGCTCTACACATGCATGAACTATAGTTACAAAAAACCATTTGGTTACCCCTACAAAATTCTATATTTTCTATCAAAATACATGAGATTCCATAGAGAGATGATAATGAAAAAGTTACTTTGCCTGTTTGGGGTTTCAAGGGAAAAACTAAAACATAGTTTGAGAAGAACTTTAATGAAATACTTGATCTAGTTAGCCAAATATTGAAATTTGTTTTCATGCAAGGATGCAACAAAATCAAAACGGAAAACCTCATGGGAATAGATCGCTGAAGAGGGTGACAGAAATATAACAATCAGACGCAGGAAAACACCATAGCAAATCCAATCAGGCAAATGAATCAGAGCAATGCATGAGACACGTTGGTCAATAACTCACTCAGAAAACCTATGACCAGCAAACCCAACCTACCCAAAACAAAGAAAGAAAGAAAGAAAAACGACTCCCCATGGGTTGCCAGACTTCATTGATCAGGCATCGAAAGGGACATCCAAGAAAACCCATTATCATAAATGTGAAACCAAAAAAGAAAACATAGGTTTAGACCAGTTTAGATCAGGAGAAAAGGAGCAAACCAAATGTACTCAATATAAATGTAAATGTATATACGTACGAAACACCCCGAACCATAAACCGAGAAAGGAAAATACCGAAAGGAACAATAAAGTCAGAAACCAACAATAGCAACAACTTTACCTATAATTTTACTTTCCCATCACTATGATCTCAAACTCCACACATGCATCCAATAAAAAGCAAATATAAGAAACCCACTGAGATTCAGGCCAATAAAGAAACCCCCTCGAGAAGGAAAGTACATGCAAGAGAGTGGGGAGAGAGAGAGAGAGGAATGAATCAAAAAGTAAGAAACAAATGAAACACCCAGAAAGGTTGATGTTGTAGACTCAATAAGTAGAGGGAGAGAGAGAGAGAGACCTTTGGGATCCACTAAGACATGAAGAAGAAGCGAGGAATAGTGCTGCTGGTCTGAACTTGGACATGTTTCCCCTCTTGAGTCTTGGAATCCATATACACACGAATCTCTCTCTCTCTCTCTCTCTCTCTCTATCCAAAACTGAAAACTCTTTCCTTGTTTGTTCTCTACGTCCGTACAAGTCTCTCTCTCTCTTGATCTAGAACTAGAACTACACCACTGACCAGAGAGACTTTAAATCCGCAATATACAAAAGAAACACACATCCCCACTACCGGTACCCACCAATTTTTGCCAGGACCACCATTTACACCTCAACGCTTTCTCAACCTTTCTTTTGTCATTTTTTTGTTTTTTGTTTTTGCTTTTTGAGTTGCGATCTTCACCACCTCACGCAAACGTCCAAACCTCTGTCTCTGATCTTCCTGTCTCAGCCGCCCTTTACTGTATACTACACTCCCACTCGCTTGCTTTTATCCCTTAACCAAACGCACTAATAAGAAACTAACACGTGGCTTTCTATATCTTAACTTCATTATTTATTATCTCCATACACCACACACTACACTTTTTTTTAATTGTTTCTAGTTTAATTTTTTTTAAACTAATTGAGTTTTTCTATTTATCATCTATACATCACACATTTGTAACGATAAAAAAATTAAAAAATTATATATAGTATATGATATGAGAATGATGAATATAATTTTTCTAATATATTATCATGAAAAATTCTACTTATTATTTCTATATCACACACCATACATAATTTTTTTTTTACTTAAGCAAGTATATGATGTAGGAATGATGAGTAGAATAATTCAATTAGTTGAGCACGAATAAAATCAAAAAAATAAAAATAAAAATAAAAATAAATATGATGTGTAGTGTGTGATATATGAGATGATGAGTAACAAAATCTTACATGCAACCTTATTGAAGGGTTTTTTACAATTTTTTAGTTTAAGTTTTAAACACTATTTATAATTTAAAAATACAGACACAACATGTAGTCACGTTACTTTAAATAGAAAAATGCTAGATGAAGGTTTTATACCACACATTTTCATATAATCAATATATGATTTATCATTTTGTCATTTTATTTAAACATATACATATTGAAGCATAAAAATAGAAAGACAAAAATAATAAATCACATATTGATTAGGTGGAAGTGGATAATAGTATAAAACTTTTATTTAGGATTTTTCTTATATTAAAAATCAAGGGCCTCATTTTAAAATTTGAACTTAGGTCTTATTTTGTAGAGGGGGCGCCCCTCTTTAATGTGATATTATAAAACTTTTTTTAAAATAGTTAAGATAAAAGTAAATTTATAAACTTACTTAACTTAATGTGATACATAAAATTGAAAAATTAATTTCATTAGAAAATTTATCTACTGGATTGCAAGAAATTACGTCAGTTTGTAAATTTATTTTTATATTTATAGCAATTATCTAATATTTTTTATGAGAAAAGATATTTACAATTATAAATTGTGTAACCACCACATAATCATTTTGAAAAAAATGAATAAAATATGAGATTCACATTAAAAAAATTTCATTCTTTTTCAAAACAATTATATAATATTTACACGTTTCACGGTTATACGTAAAATTATTATTTTTTATTACACGCAAATGGGGTTAGTATTTTTATAAATTTATATTTGTTAGTGGTAGAAGCCACGCTGTAGTAAGACGCGTGGGGAAGAGTGGTCACTGTCCTCCTAGTAGATAATATAATTTGTTCCAGAGGATTCTTGGCCAAACGTGGTTGCCATATTTTCTTTCTTTCAAGAATGCCCTCCCACTCTTTTACGTTTTCTTGCTTCCCCAAAGACCTGGAAATTGAAAAATCACAATAAATTGGGAGGTTTGATCACTAAATTCTCAGAGGGAAGTTAATGGATAATTTAATATATAAATATATATATATATAATATTAGATATAGTTTTAAAAAATCTAAATTTTGCATTTAAAAAAAAATAGATCTATTATTAAAATTTTAAAAATAAAATTTTCTTATAAATCTCAAATTTATTTACTGTTTTAAAAAAGAGTGCGATGTAATTATATATACAATTTATTATCCATAAAAAGAACAGAGAAAGACAAAAACATAAATAGTTGAAAAATTAAATTAAATTGTGGCTTGTTACATTTTGGGCTTTTTCCTTTAAGATTATTATCACCAAAACTTTTGTTTTTTCAACAATCAAAATTTGTTTTAATCATAATTCGTAGTAGATAATCTC
Source organism: Cyclocarya paliurus (assembly GCA_029856935.1). Lineage (NCBI taxonomy): Eukaryota > Viridiplantae > Streptophyta > Magnoliopsida > Fagales > Juglandaceae > Cyclocarya > Cyclocarya paliurus. The sequence continues at coordinate 10,938,995 of CM056946.1, forward strand.
CATTATAGCATTAGGGTGCATGGTTGAAAAAACAGTATATTACCAATTTTATTGCAAAATCAAAAGAGCAATTCTATTTATTTGAAATGAAATGTTCGAAGTGTTGCTTGAAAACACAGACAAGTGTGTATTTTAGAAAAAAAAAAAGTAAATATGAGATTCACATAAAAAAATTAATTTTTTAATAGTAGGCACCACTATTTTTCAAAAAGAGTACACGACGCTTGCACAACCCATAATTGTATAGTATGTCCACTTTCAAGCAATATTTCATATAAGAACTATAAATTATAAATAAAACATTAAAAAAATAAGTCAATGCATATATGATTCCATCTTTCTTATGGGAGTAATGCTTGAAGGCATTGATGCAATAATATAACAAGATATATACTTTAACCATAAAGGGATTACACAAAAGTAAACTTACAAACTAATATAGATTACACAAAAGTAAACCTACAAACTAATATACTTTTAATATGTTATGTCTGATTATAAAATTATTTTTATTGTAAAATAAATATAACAGATCATATGAAACTACGTCAGTTTGTGAGTTTATCTTTGTATAATATCTTTGTGCATGTAACACTTCTCATAAAAAAAATAGGTTTTAATTTTTTATAATATTTATGATATATCTCTCTCTTCTTTTTTTATTTTTTATTTATTTAGGTTAAGAGTGATGTTTTAACCAATTTTGGGTGTCTTGTTTTTAGAATAAAATATTAAGAAGCCATCAAATCCGAAGTTGGATGGAATCTTAAGATGATAATGTCACCAATAGAGAGATATCATATTGATAATAGTATTTTAAATTAAATTAAAAAAAGTATCAAACTTTTATATAAGATAACATTGAAATCAATTTAATAATCCAAATATAAAAAAGTATATTTAATATATATATAATAATTCATAGATGAGATGGTACTTTGCTAAGTTCTAAGATCTAAGCAGATTCAATGAATAAAATATCTTGAGATGAATGTTTTTAGCTGGCAGTTCCGCAAGAGAAGAGGAGGGGTAGTTAAGTAAATTGACTAAAATTAATTAATTAAAAAAATGCAAGAGCAAAAGGTGGTTTGTCAATATCTGTATGTCGTTTAGTGGGAGGAAGACTTTTGAAGCGGTGGAGAAAAAAGGGTGTTGGGATGAGAAAGGGGAGGGTACTGAGTTTGACTGCTATCCTTTTGCATTCGTTTAGGACAAAGATCTCTCAAGTTTCTTCCTAATTCAACCAAACTGTTCTGTTATTTACCTGAAAGGTGCAGGCACTCAGGTAACAGTAATCGCTTTTGGGACACCTTTTTCTGTTTTGAACAATACAATAACATTACCACTTTTATGCTAAGCTAAGCCTTCAATTGGTACATTCTACTTTCATTTATTACTGAAAAAGGAAAGAGAATGCCTTCTAGATCAAACTTCAACTTTAGATGTGATATTTATATGATAAGGATAATGATAAAGGTAGGTGGTGAATGAGATCTCACATTATTTAATAAGGAAAAGTTTTTACTCTTTATAAAGTTTCAAAAGAGCTCCAATTGTATTATTGACTAGTCATTTTAGAGTATAGGTCATGTGATTTGAACCTTCCGTTGAGACGTTACAAATGATATCTCAGAGATTATTTCAACTAGAAATGTGAGACTTAAGCCATGCCACCTACAACAGACTGGACCGATGAGAACGTTAGTAATATAAGGGGATTAGATTGTAATACCCCTTATGATAAGGATAAAGATAAGGATAGGTGGTGTATACGATCCTACATTGTTTGAGAAGAAGTTATTGCTCTTTATAAAGTTCCAATGAGGCTCTAATTGTATCATTGACTAGTCTTTTTAGAATATAAATTATGTGGTCTGGACCTTTCATTAGAGCGTTACATTAGAGGTAAGGCATTTAGAGTGGGGGATTCCAATTTCCTCTTTCACCGGTGTTAATATATATATGTATATTTATATGCTTAGGATATAGATAAACCTTACAATTGAAATTCATGTAATTGGTCATTCCTCCAATTATACTAAACAAGCCATTTGGATTGTAGTGACTTAAGCCTAACATCAATCTTTGGATACCAAGATAAGAAATATAATCCAGTCTCTTGTAATAAAAAATATATGATAAAGAAAAGAGAAAATCTTAAAATCAGACGCGGTGTAAAACTGAGATTTACACCCTCCAAATAGAAAGAGATACGTTAGCGGTCTTATAAGATTACAATATGCTCAGATATTGCCGAATAACACCAACCTTGTTTTTCCCCTTCAATCGCGCTCTCTCTCTCTCTCTCTCTCTCTGTGCAAGGCTGCAAGCGATTCTCTCTTCTCCACCCTTCTTCCAAACGAGTCCTCCTTTGCGGTATGGGTTAATCCCTCCTCTACGTCTACTCTCTATACATCCTCCTCCTTTTTCAACCAATGGCTATGATTATATTGCTGATTACAACTTTCAGCTTAGGACCAAGAACCCAATTCCTGCTTTTGATATTACAAATTCACAGCAAACTTCGCTGGCCAAAAACTCAGTTTCGACTTTTACATCATTAACGACTAGCCAAAAATCAACGGCTAAATCTATACACTTTTGCCTTCACCTTTCTTGAAAATATGTATTACGTACCCCTTAAATTCCTAGCTAAATTTGCTTTTCAAATCTCATGAAATATTCTCCGTCTTTGTAATTGAAATAAAAGTGATGACTGTGTATTGCCATTTCTGGATGTTGATCTTGACGAGAGTTAAAGAGATTTACGGGTTGGGCTTGAGAAGAGAGAGAGCGACGGGCGGCCCTTGAGGAGAGAGAGAGAGAGGTCAATTGGTTGGCTTGAGAAGAAAAGAGAGAGGGCGACTGGCTGTCTTGAGAAGAGAGAGAGGGAGAAAAAGAGAGAGAGAGAGAGAGAGAGGCTGGTTTTCCCCCTGTGATTTTGATAAGAGAGCGAGAGCTCGAGGAGAGAGCGAGAGCACTTGAGAGTGATGAGGGAGAGAGCTTGAGCGACGGGAGTTTTCCATTTGCTCTGTCTCTGCCCGCTGCAGTTGCGTCTATGATAACAAAATTAAACAAGTGACGTGGTTGTCTTATTAGACTCTGTAAATTCCAATTTTACACCGCATCCGCCCCCGAGGCTCTAAAGAAAAACAATTATACCCAAGACCCAGCAAGAACAATTATACACAAATCACAAATTGAGGTACTTAAATTACACCCAATTGCAAGGTGAATGGTGTATTATAATAGTTGGGTCAAGCAAACACTAGCCAAGGAATCCTCTATTTGTTCAATATTTAAGTTTCAACAATCATATGATCACGTAAGCGCTGGAAAAAGAAAGGGGTTGTTAAGGCATCAATAACCCCATCTTCCTCCCTTTGCCAGAGTTGCGTGAAAGGTGTGATAATGGCATTTCAAGGTTGCTTACGAAGTATGGTCAGATCCAGTTTCAGGATGCTGGTGATAGTGGTCTTCATGAGGTTCCAATTAAGCTATCGACAGAGGCTGGATCCCAGCCTTGCTGCCAGCCATGAAAACGTTGTGTTGGAATTTTCGTGGGCTTGGAAACCCACAGGGAATTCAAGCATTTCGTGATCTCATCACAAGAGAAGATCTCGATCTTTTGTTCCTTCAGGAGACTATGATGCAAGCACAAGCTATAGCCAATTGTAAGTACGAACTCGGTTTGTTAATTGTTTCTCTGTCGATTGGGTGGGGCGTAGTGGAGGGTTATCTTTGTTATGGAAACGAGATATCTCCGTTAAGATTAAATCTTTATCTAGATACCATATTGATGCTTGTATTCAAGAGGTTGACTCGGTTGAATGGCATTTCTTGGGTGTTTATGGGCACCCAGATGCTAGTAGTAGACATCTCACTTGGAGTATTATTCGATCCCTGAAATCATTTGCTAATTGCCCAAGGTTGGTGGGGGTGACGTTAATGAATTGCTGCATTTACATGAAAAGGGGGGGGGGGGGGGGCACGACCTTACGCTCAAATTGAGAACTTAAGAGCTGTGATAGAAGACTGTTCTTTGCAGGATTTGAGTTTTCAGGGACCAAGGTACATGTGGTGTATTGGAAGGGGGGCAGACAGAATATTAGTGAAAGGCTAGATAGGTTTTTGGGAAACAACTAGTTGTGTCAAGTCTTTCCTCAAGCAAGGGTTAGACATGGAGTTATTGTTCGTTCTGATTACTTGCCAATTTTCTTTGAGACAGAGTTGCCTATGGCTAGGGAAAAACAATCAAAAAAGTTTCATTTTGAGGCAATGTGAGTTGGAGAGGAGAAATATGCATTGATTGTTGAGCAGGAATAGAGAAGTGGTCGAGTTAGAAACAAGATAGAGGATGTATTACAAATGATTAAAGGTTGTGGGGAGAAACTTTCAGTTTGGAATAGATCCTCTTTTGGACATGTAAAGGAAAAATTGGCTGAGGCTAAAAGGAGATTAGAGGAGTTGCAACAAATGGAACCTCTCTTTTCTGATCCTGAGGGCGTCAATGAGGCTAGAAAGGATGTTCATGTATGGCTAGAAAGGGAGGAAGTGATGTGAAAATAAAGGTCTCGGGTCCAATGGTTAAAAGAGGGAGACCAAAATACACGATTCTTTCACTCACAAGCAAGTCAGAGAAGGAAAAGGAATATGATTAGAAGTTTGAAAGATGAGAGATGAGTTTGGCTTGATGGGACTGAGAGGGATTATTTGGTGACAAATTTTTTCAAAACTTTATTTGCTTCTTTTTTGCACGGAGGTCAAGATGAAGTTTTGAGATTTGTTGAGCAACGAGTCACTACTGACATGAACATACCGCTTACTAGACCCTATGCTGCAGAAGAGGTTAAGTTGGCTTTAGATCAAATGCATCCAATCAAGGCACTAGGCCCTGATGGCATGTCAGCTGCAGTTCTGGACTCTCTTAATACTGGTAAGCTACCCCGTGATATTAATCATACTCTCATAAGCTTGATTCCTAAGAAGAAGACTTGTGAGCAAGTTTTTGACTTCCAACTATTAGTTTACGCAATGTGGTTTATAAATTGGGGTCAAAAGTCATTGTGAACAGATTAAAAGCTTTCCTACCTTCTATTATATCTGAATCTAAGTGTGCATTTGTGGGGGGTCAATTGATCACTGATAATGTATTGATATCTTATGAGTTGGTTAATTATCTGCAGACTAAAAGGTATGGGAAGAAGGGATACATGTCTATAAAGTTATATATGAGCAAGACGTAAGATAGAGTGGAGTGAGTTTTCTTGGAGAAAATTATGAAGAAATTGGGGTTTGCCATTCCTTTTGTGGATTTAGTTATGGCATGTGTTAAATTGTCTCTTTTTCTGTTTTGACCAATGGTGCTACTCATGGACCTATAATTCCCACTAGGGGACTTAGGCAAGGGGATCTACTATCCTTTTACCTTTTTCTCCTATACACTGAGGGATTAATCTCACTATTGAAAGAGATTGATGCAAGCAGTATTTGAGAGGGGTTAAAATGTGTAGAGGGGCTCCTATGATCACACATTTACTCTTTGCGGATGATAGCATCATTTTTTGCAAAGCTAATGTAGAAACTACTAGGCACCTTCAACATGCATTGGAAAAATATGAGAATGCTTTGGGCCAGAAAGTTAATAGAGACAAAACAACAATCGTTTTTTTTCAAAGAATGTAGATGCTTTTAAACAAAGAGAATTGTTGGATTTATGGGGGGTTCGGAGTTTCCAGCAATATGACAAATACTTAGGGTTCTCTAACCTTGTTGGGAGGTCTAAGTCTAAAGCTTTTGGGAATATTAAAAGGAGATTTTGGACTAAGCTTCAAAGCTGGAAAGAAAAATTACTCTCACAAGGTGGTAGAGAAGTTCTAATAAAAGTTGTTGCTCTTTCTATCCTAACATATGCAATGAGCAGTTTCATGCTTCCTTTGAGTTTGTGTCATGAGTTGGAAGGAATGATGGCTAGAATTTAGTGGGGTCAACGAAGTGATGAGAAAAAAGTGCATTGGCTTAGTTGGCAAAAGCTGTGTGTCTAAATTCAGAGGGGGCATGGGGTTCAAGGAGTTGCATGCTTTAAATGTCTCTATCAGCTAAACAAGGATGGAGACTGTTGCAAAATGAAAATTCCTTGCCGCAGAAAACTTTTAAGGCCAAGTATTTCCCGAATGGTTCTGTTTTTTAGTCAAAATTGGGTGCAAACCCTTCATATGTATGGAAGGGGATTTTTGAAAGCAAGAAATGGCTTAAAGAAGGTTGCAGGCTTAGAGTGGGGACAAGTGAGCAGGTTAGAATTTAGAAGGATCCTTGGGTTCCAGGTTTCAACATTTTAAAACCAGAGATTCATGGAAATGGTCAGGTGGTTGCTGATGAGAATGCAATAGTTGCTACTATTGTGGATCTCTCAACTAGTTCCTAGAAGGTACAATCTGTCCGAGCTCTCTTCAATCCAAGTGTGGCTGACAACATTCTCAAGCTCAGATTATCTACACTGCCAGTAAGAGATAAGTGGATATGGGGTGTGGAATCTAATGTCAGGTTTTCTGTTATGAGTGTTTACAAGCTGATCCAATCTCATAGTGCCAGCAGTTATGGTGAAAGTTCAACAATGATGCAGGATAAGAAATTGTGGAAGTGGTTGTGGTAGATGAAAGTGCCTAGGAAAATTAAAACTTTTGCTTGGAAAACAAGCAAGGATATCCTCCCAACACTTACTAATCTGAGGAAGAAAAAAGTAGTAGTGTTAGATGGCTGTTGTTTTTGTAAGGAACCTGTTGAAGATGTTTCCCATGCTCAGTTGCAATGCTCCTCAGTTCAAGCATTATGGAAGAAGCACCTTCCTTTCCTGCAAACTATTTCAGCTTCTACGGATTACTTGGGAACAGTCAGGTTTGTGTTGCAATATGGTACTGAATTTGAGTTTACTTTGTTGTTTGTGTTGAGCTAGGGTATCTGGTTTAGACGTAACAAAATGTAGATGGAACAAATTTTGTTAAGACCCCATGGATAGTGTTGCCCATGCTTTATCTCTACATAAAGCCTATAATGAGGTTAGAGTTGTTTCCTCTTCTAATATGAGGAAATTATATAGATGGCAGCCACCTCCTTCTGGTTTCTTTAAGCTCAATGTTGATGGTGCCGTTTTTAGTGAAATGAGAAGGGCTGGTGTTGGTGTAGTACTGAAGAATGATCATGGTGAGATAGTCATGGCAGCTAGTACAATTGAATTTGAGGTAGAGGGGCCTGCTACAATTGAGTTGATTGCAGTTTTGAGGGGTTTACAGTTATGCTTGCCACTGGGGATAACAAATATAGTGGTGGAATCCGATTGTTTGCTGTTAGTTCAAGAACTCCAAGCCAGTGATGCTACGGAAGAGTCTTTTGCACTAGATGAAAATTTGATCACAGAGGCTAGGCAATTGTTAACACAGTTCCAACAAGCACAAGTTGCACATGTATCCAGATGGGAAAATGGGGTGGCTCGCACATTAGCCAGGCATGCTTGGAATGTAACTGATATTAATGTTTGGTGGGAGCAATGTTCCTGCTTTTGTTAATCATGCCTTATGGTTTGATAAGAACTCTTTGTAATGTTTTCTAATGAAAGGTTGTTTATCAAACAAAAAAAAAAAAAAACAATCATATGGTTCATCAGCCCTGTCGGACAGCTACTATCTATCATTAACAATTTTAGGCTGTGTGAAGTTCATCATTCGAGGAAAAAGCTATCATCAAAGCACCTCAAGCACGGTATTTACAATCATAGACTAATTGATTAAAAAGTTTATTGACAATAATCAAATAAATTAAATGAATATTCAAAATTTTTCAGGCACCTATAAACTCCAGAAGTGCACCTACCTAGGGAGCCCGGTGTAATGCAGGTATCGGTTCATAAACAAGATTCAGCACTTCCTGAAAGAATGAAGACTAAATATACAACATAAATCTGGATGCATTTGCTTGAGCAACCAGCACCTCACTCCTTAGGCTACACTTCGAGTATTCAACTACCACCACCATCGTTGCCAGGAAAGAGTTCATCAGGTGCCTTCAAGCACAGTATAGAAGCAAGTATGCTGAAACAAGGGTGGGAAGAAAGTTTAATAAAAAAAAAGAATAGCTTAAAGGAAAGAAAGTTAAGAAAACACTGTAATGGGGAAAAAAATTCATTCTAGGAGATGGTAGAATCGAGAATACTATGAGGATTGTCCCCTGGTTCTTAGTCAAGCACGATTTCTGGTTTTTAGTCGTGCTCTCGAGATTTAATATCAATTGAAGTTGCTTCAACAATATATTATTACTTCAAGGTCTGAAGGAAATTATATCAATGAGCTTCAGATACTCACCATATGAATCTAGAGTTGTAAGTTGATCTTTTCGGACCATTTGAAAATATCAGAGTAAACTCGATCCCCACCTAAGTCCTCACCCGTAGCCCCTGCTGCTACTCTAATAATATCTTCAATTAATGCAAAATTACCCATTATAGCTACGTGAGCACCACTTTGGGTGCCACGACCCTCTAGGAAATTAGCTGGAGGGGCATGATCATACTCCCTTATGTAAGTACGAATACCTGAAGGATTGAAACGGGTTGTTCCCCGCCAACCTTTTGCACACATGAAACCTGCACTTAACACAGGAACAGTTTCATCCCCATCAACAGAAAAAACTCCACCTTTTAGGCAAGAGTCATCACTTCCCCCCTCGGCTGAAGTATCTATCTGAAAGGGAATATAGCACTCAGCAGCAGGAGTTAACTTGTACACGTATGCTCTTTCTGTGGGGATTCCAACACCATACATAGTGTAAATTTCCATGTCTGGAGCATTCGGTAATCTGCAAAGCCAGTATAGAAGTTTAAGTAGCACGACTGGAGAGAATATTCAATCAAATAATGTTCTTTGATGAATCACCAAACTAGAGCTAGAGAATGTTTATGATAATATCTATGATAAATAACAAAGAAAAAAATTAACACCATCAGCCTAACATATTGTTTGAAGATTAAGAAGAGAGAGTTTCCAACTTCTAACAATTTTTTAAAGCCTATTTTTATTCCCAATAACTGCTTCTCAAAGAAAAAGAATTATCTTCAACATAAAATCTTTTTTTTTTTCTGTGACGGGGGAACCACCCCACAGCAGAGCCCTTAGGACTCACCCATGGAACCCAAACCCCAGGGGAGACTAGCACAGCAACCCACCGCCATGGCCTTCCACTTAAATCGTAGAACTTTAAAATCTAAGCTTCTATACCACACAGATGACACTCTGTACAAATACTTATATACAAACATGATCACATATGCGTGCATGTATATTCTTATAAACAGACACGCGTTGATACACACCAAACAAAAAAAACGCATGGTTGGCTAATTAAAAAGCTTTGACCTTGGGCAGTTACACTACAGAAAAAAAATATTAGAACAGGTATCATCAACAATATTTGAAGCAGGGAAATATTTGCATCAAGTTCAATTCGTCACACATGAGAAACGAACTATTAGAACAAGAAAGAATCATTGAAAATCTCACTTTGTCTCTAAGGGGTTTGACCAATATTTATAATGTTCATATTTAGGATCATCCAAATTTTCTGCAATGCCGTGTGAAAAATGAGCATCACCACGCGCCATCAACTTTGGGGCAACAAAATTTAGCAGATCCAAAATTGATCCAGCTGTGTAAACTTTGTAATCAGCAACAGCTTTGACACCCTCAATACCCATTTCATGGTACTCTGTCCATACATCACACTTGGTTGTATTTATAAGGTTATCACCCTTGATAGCACCCTGTTGGTCATGAGCAAATAAATTCATTTAACTCCAAGTACTACACTTTACATAGAAATTACACTAATGTAGGTAGCAAGTGCCTCAAATGAATGAGCATCTCAGAAACAAATTTAAGATAATTCAGTTGGTACTTAGTGATTACAGAAATGTAATTCAGGTGTAAAATTTAGCTTTGACCACGAGGAATAGTCATTCTTAGGGTGCAAATAATTGCACTCTGCCTTCCATATTTTTGGTTGTGCATTTTAGCAATATGACAACTTATACATGCTTGGATTTGATAGTCTTCCACACAATCAGGGTACTTTGTTTGTGCATTACAGCATCGCATTAGAATTGAGGCCAGTACCACCACTAGGACAAATCCAAGTACCCAACCACCATGTCTACAATAGGACCAATTGCTATGCATACAGATTACAGGCTGGCTGAAAATAATATATAATTTCAATAACCTATATGAACTATAATTAATTTTATGGATCATCAATCAGATCAATTTTTCTAAAGAACAGTTCAAGAAATAAGTGATCCTTTTTCTCGCTACCAGTTGATCCCTAGACATACTCACCCGGTTCCATAGGTATCGCATTAATTTTCTCTCTTTATTATAGATTCTCTTTTCCTTCACATGAATATACTCAAAAGTAAAACCTCTTAAGAAGTTGAAGAACTAAATACACTTTGAATAGTTTTGCCTTTCACAAACACAAACACACACACATGGAGAGAAGACCTGTTTACTATCCATGCAATTGGTTTTAACTTCAAGAAATCAAACTGAAACTCAGAACATTACCCTGAAATCCACTCTCTCAATTTTGGAGGAATGTATGTCAGCTACCTCTTTCCCAAATGATATGATTCTCCCATAATTTACTCTTTTTGTAGAACCCCGACTTCCCTTCCCACCTTGGTCTGCAGTTTGCGCATCATTATTCTTGAGCTTCCTGGCACAGCAATCAAAGTCCCCTTCTGGTGACCAATCAAGGCCACCCCATATAGTATCCCCGCCTTTTGGTATCATTGACATGGTTGAATCCCATGTGCGGGTCATCCGCATCATATGCTGTAAAGTTTGTAGACTAAAAACATCCTTATCCAAAACACCAGGCGCAAAAGCCCTGTTTAAGGATGAGTAATTGATCAAGAGCCAAAATGGATAAACACATGCATGCAGGACTCTACGAGTTAATTTAGGAGTTCAAGTAAATAATATTTAAGCATAAAGTTCACCCAAAGACGTATAGGCATTCTTGGATGTCATGATGCTATTATTTTGAACAGGAAAGTAACAAAATGTTCAGTACATGAACAAGGGATCCCTGAGAAAGGATATTATATCATGCAGATATTACATTTTGCACACTCGAACTACTACCCTTTTCTCAAATGGCCCCCAAATTACCACAATTGGCAATTGACATCCTAAACTACAAATATTGGCAAATTACACCCTCTGTTAGGATTTGACTTGTAGGATTATTCCAGATGTCCTATTTTTTCATCGATCTCAACAATCATATCAGATCTTGACCAATGGTGTAAATTGCCAAAATTTGGATGTTTAGGATTTAGGTTGCAAAGTGAACAAATGGTGGTAGTGCGGTGGTGCAAAATGCAATTTTCCCATAAATTAAAGACTAGTCAAAGAAATTTTTCTGTTCTCTTTCTTTTCTTGACTGACTGGGTTGTAAGAATGTAAAATTGTAAATCTTTAATGGATCTCTTGAACATACCCCCATCTATTTGAGGTTTCCTTGTTAGTAATAGCATCTATTCTTATATATCAAAAAGGACCATAAAGCAGTAGTTTGAAATAGAATTGCTAAAGTAACGATTCCCTTTGCCTCTTAACATTGGCACCATGAAATCTTTGTCCAGCATTAAATCTATAATAAAAGAAATAGATGACATCTATATCCTTAACATGCTACCGTATATGCTACAAAAGTAGTTTTTTTTTCTCTGCAGTAATTTTGAGATTGAGGAGATTTAAGACCATAAATGATAAGCTAAGGACCTATTCATATTCATATCATAGTACTACTCCAAATTTAACCTGGCAATAGCAATATCCTTGGCTTCAATAGAGAAAAGTCCTGCAACTGCTTTTGGAACGCCTAGAAATGGTGCACCAATATTCATCACTGCTTTTATATGCCTAGCACACCAATCCGACCCCCCACCACCACCCATTGGAGCTGGTGCTTCAACCCATTTCATGAAATGCAGAAAGTACAGAACACCCATTGAATGTGGTATAACAACCACCTTTCTCCCACCATTTGTAGCTACCATGAGTTCTATATTACTTTTTATCCTGCTTAGAGTTTGGTCCCTGACCTGATCAATCAAATTAGGCAGAGAATAAGACACTAATTTGAGATGGTAAGCACGCTAAACTTTTAAGTCTATAACAAAACTTGGTGAATATCAATTTTACTTACACAGATGAGTTGGTGAAATAACTCCAGGAAAAATAAATTCATAAACAAAAGTTCATACCTCAGTGTTTTGAAATGACAATCTCCAGTCATATGCAGCCATATACATGGTTTTCTCCTCATATCCAATGCGGGCCAGGTTGGCAATTAAGACTGCCCACACAAAATAACCTGGTGCAAAGTAATCAGCTGCCACAAGTCCAGATACAGGCCTGACCCTTATACCAGAAGGATCCAGTCCAGTTTCATTATCCAGTGACAAGTGCTCAACCCAGCATAATGGTCTGAAGACACGAAACAGAAATAGGGAGGAAAACACCCTCAGAATATCAATCCACCAAAACAATTGCATAAACTCAAAATAAACGAGGTGCTGACTCCAAAAGATGGTAAAAATAGAGAAGGTTTGTCATGATAAAATCCTAGCTGCTGTTAATCAAGCAGAAACAAACAGAAATGATCAATGTAACACATATAACAAGGGCCAAAAGCAATATAAAATATATATTTTCATTTACCTCTCTCTCTCTCTCTCTCTCTGCGCTTGGCTAAGTAAGATTCATTTCTTATAAAAATTAGAAGTATAATCTCTTAATATTTTTCAGCTTCAACGTGTCAAAAGTAGTAGCAGTTCCAACCACCATTTAGGTATACAGAGAATAGCTCTTCAATCCTCCCTATTTTCAGATACACGAAACCAATTAATTTTATTGGAACAAGGCATACCTATATATAATATGAGAAATGGTGAATGCACAGAATGACAAGAAAATATTAAGTAAAGGCTTAAAATCAGTAAATTGGAATGTTAGATGGCTGGAAAGCAGCATAAAGATTAGAGCTTAGATATGACAAAAAGACTTCCTAAAGGTCATCCTAAGATGTTATGTGATTGGCTTTTACCAATGAACATCTCTAATTATCATCAAATACCCTCCATCTCATGTTAAAGGAACTATTGGGAAACTTACCGTTTACAAAATATCCTCCAGTTCAAACATGTTTTTTAGCAAACAAGACGGAAAGACATCTTTATAAGGCCTTTATCAATACTGATAACCTGAGTCAGTTTCCAACAACCTCACCCACGAGATTTCAGCATAAGCTAAGAACAAAATGACAAGGAAGTTTTGCATTCTAGCAACCGCCAGATTAACAATCAAGTCCACATTTTTTCTCAAACCAAAACGTGACAATATGGATGAATTGGCTGCTACTGAGTCTTTTAGACCTTACTTATATATATAAATATATATATATATTTATATATAAAAGAAAGTCTTTTGGACCACGCCTGTTCACCCAATCCAAAGTTGATTTTAAAGGAAAGGACATAGTCTAAACCATCTAGGATTATGTATTTTCCTAATCAAAATGAAAGTAAAAACGTTTTCAGCGAGTTCATCATAGGCTTCCTCCATAGGAAAACGACCCAAAATAAAATATGCATTCTCGAACAAACACCCAAGTCCAAACAACCTCACTCACCCATATGTTTCTAACTATTCAAAACACACATAAACAACTAGTTTGCATAGTGAAGAGCAGGAAACTCCGGAAGAATACTTCTCATCAGCTATACCCCACTCCGAAAAAAAGAAAATGTCGGATGAATAGTGAGTGATGCATAGAAAATCCAAACCGAAAATGCCAAAATCCCAAAAAAAACAAAAAGTGCCTATTCTCCCCAAACTCCACAACCAAAATCCCAAATTTCTCATCAAGAAGCACCAGAATTGTGCGTAAACCCGAAAAGGCCATTACCTTTTGTACAATTCCCCGAATGTCCCGCCCCAAAGCCTCTTCCTAAACAAGCCCTCAGCACACTGTTGCCCCTCCCACAGCTCAAGCCCGCCGGTAACGATTCCTGGCACGAACACAACCGGGTGCTTCGCCGTCAAGCCCTCCTTCCTCAACTTCAAGCCGGGAGGGTCCGGTAACGGCCCCGTTATCGCCTCCGTCACGTACTGAGGAAATGACGCTGGCATTGCGTTATACAGGAAAAGCAAGAACCACCAAATCGAGCATATGCACCCAATGGACCAGCAACAGCTGTCCACGCAAGACCATCTCTTGGGCTCTTTGAGCTTAGGCCTCGGTTTCGTCTTCTTGTCGCCGTGCTCGTTTTCGCCCTCAATTTCTTGAGGCCCCGGATTATGCGTCTTCAGGACCTTTCTGCGCCTCAAGAACAACATCGTCTCCAGTTCCAAAAGTGGGAGCTCCTCTCAGAAGCGCCGAGAGCTCTGGGGTTGTTATGAACGGAGTCCGAGCTGGTGTGGAGCACTGGGAAGTATCTGATCAGAGCCCCTAACCCCGAAAGTTTGTGCGAGACCTAACCGGGGGACGGCGACTGGGGTCACCGGAGAGAGGAGTTTTCCGGAGAGCGAGAGATGTCTTACGTATTTTGTTGGAAGTCACTAGAGGAGGCTGGACTAGAATTTCAGATCTGGTGTGGGTCCCGCAGCAAAAAATAGACGACACTATGCAATTTTTCCTGACACGTGTCTCAGCGCCGGGAGATTTTGGAGGGCGGCGGCGGAGTTGCTAGATTCCGGCGGTCCGTTGAATGGCGATGGTCGTCAGCCAATCGGAGGGCGGGGCATAGATTACGGAGATTATAATCGAACGGTGGCCAGGATTTGGTGTGTGGGTGTGGCGTTTGGATGGTTTTGCATGAAAAGTAGACGGAGAACACGATGTATAGAGGAGTAGGACTCCTACTGACAAGAAAAAAATATCTGTTTATTATCTTAATTAATTTATAAAAAAATTCTCTGTAATTTTTAGACTTTTTATATATTTTTCGATAACTAATTTTAAAATTAAAAACTGTTATAAATACTTACAATTTTATTTATATAACCATACATATTTTACTGAAAATAATAACAAAATTTAAATTTAAATTTAAAAAAATATATTGATAAAATAAGTCTATCACTCAATACTTAAAATACTATAAATAACATTATGTACAAGTGTAGCAATACATTTTGAAATTAGGTGCAAACTTTAAATTGGATTTTGTTAGTCTCATGATAGAAAAAAAAATGGAATAAGGGTTTAATACCTAGTTTTTATATTTATATTTATATTATTTTATTATTATTTGCCTAAAATCTTAAAATAATATGTTCAAATAAATATTATTTGCAGGTATTTTATAATCCAAGGTTGTATGGGCTTTTAGGTTGTATTGGCAGGTCAAATAGAGCCACTAGGAAGAGGGTGTACATGTTATTATTATGGTACAAGGTTTTTCTTTGTCTGTTTCACCATTTTAATAATTCCCTACCCAAGACATGAGAAGAGGCCAAAAAAAACAAAAACAAAAAGGTATGTTTTCCACAATTTAATGATATCTTAAACATGGGCATGTCTTTTATTGGTTAATTAAAAAGGATACTTAGTGCGTGATCTAATTGGAGAGAGAGAACTCGTTTGATTATACAGATGAGATAAAAGTTAAATAAAATATTATAAAATATAATTTTTTAGTATTATTTTTATTTTAAAATTTGAAAAATTTATTATATTTTGTATAGAAGTTTAAAAAAATTATAATGATTAGATAGATGCAGGGCCTATTTAGAATTGCAGTAGGAATCTTAAAAATTACTGAAATAGTCTTTAAAACATTTTAATAAAAAAATTAAGTTATTTGAGTGTTACATATTAATGTACTTTTAATCTCAAATGAGTTAAAAAGTACGTTTGAAGAAAATTATTATTTTAGTGCTTTTCCTCATACATGCTTTTCTAGATAATGCAAAATATAATTTAAATTTTAAAAAAACTGTTAATAGACAAAAATACACATATAATTTTCAGATAATTATAACTTTCAAACTTTTAAGGATATAGTCATAATTTTTAAAAATTCAAAAAATCGTAATTTCTACATCAGAAATGACTTTTTGAATTTATTTCCAAACAAACGTAATTTGAAATTGCTTTAAATATATAGTTGCTAAACAGTAAATAATTTTTTAATAGTTGAATTTATTAATTAAGTTTAAAATTTTAAGTCCTAAAACTATAAAATATATTTTTTACCGCAATCTCAAATATATATGAAATGAGATCAGATGAAATGATTTGTATATTCAATCTCTCCAGTATCACACAGTTTGCACTTACTAAAAGAAGTTGCTTTCTTTATTGTTTTTATATTTTTCAATTTTTGTTTATTTGTTAATGCATCTCTATTCAACCTTTTAATACTTAGACATTCGACACTGATAACTTGATAATTGAAGTAGCTGAGAAAAAAAAAAACTTGATAATTGAAGCTCTTCCTGGCCTTTGCATCAGAGAAGTTATGGAAGGCATTGGGTTTTAATATTTCAAAAGCCAATAGATCCTGAAGTTTTTATATTTTAGGAAAATGGTTTAGAAATATATTTTAGGAAAATTTCACTTTTCTTGTCGTAATTAAAAAAGAATGGAAATTACAATTCATCATGCCACCTCATAAATATATTAAAACATTAAAAATAAAAATAAAGAAACTTTACATAAAATAAAAATATATATAATTAGAAAAAAAAACATGTTAAATTAAAAAAAAAAAGTAGTTAAAACACGGTCATTTTTAAACAAACACATCAAAGAAGGGAAAACAAGTTTAATTAGAAACAAAGAAACATTTAAATTTTTTAAAAGAAATAAAGAAAAATTAGAAAAAGAAAAACAACTTTAAATTTAAAAAAGAAAAAAGAAAAAAAAAGAAGATAAGTAGCCCTAGTGGGAGGCCAACAACAGCCATCTTTTGGACGGCTTGATCTAGAACATTCAAGGTCTAGCTAATCCGAACCACCCCACAGTGGTAATTACTCAGGGGCAGTTTTTTTTTCCTTATTTTATAGGGTTTTTAAATATATTATTTTAGTGTTAAGTTTTTTTTTTAAAATGCTTATATATACTGATTTACTTTTTTAAAATTTAATTTTACTTATCTTTTTTTAAAGAATAGTTTCTAGTCTTGTGGTTTTTTATTTTCTAATCTTGTTCCATTTTTTAAAGTTTCTCTTTAAATCCAAAATCTAAAGTGAAAAAGATAGATTCATCTCTCTCTCATATAAAGCTTTGAACTTTATTTTATAAAGAATGGAGAGACAATCCTTAAATATTTCATCAGATCTTTGATCACATTAGATCTAACCTTCCATCCATGTATCAATTTTAAGAAATCTCAAATTACTCCAATATAAAATTCTTCAGAATTTCACTAACACACGGAAAAAATATTTTTTAAGAGAAAGAGTAAAAAAAGTAGTGGGATTTTTTAATTTAAAAAAAATTAAATTATTTGTTACACTCTAGAAAAACTCATCTAAAAGTTTCTTACATCCAAACATATCCTCAATAGATCTCACCATATTTACAAAACTCTATTAAAACCTCCTCTAAAAAGTTTTGATGCAAGCTCTCAACATCCAAGCATTCCCTGAAAGAAACAAGAAGGTTATGGGAATTGCAGCACACCCTGTTCTGCTCCCGAGTGTTAATATTTATAATAAGAAAGTTTGAATGCAAGTAAAATTCTATAAAGTGATAACACTTATCTAACTATAATTAATTATAACTAGTTGAATACTTATCACTTAGTTGAACATTATCATTATCTAATACTGTCTTATCCCTAAGAGCTAGTGCTGGAGTGACACAGTCCTTAGCAAATGGATTGCTTGCAGTCCTCGAGTCTTTAGCTGCACAATGTGATGGGAAGACCTCGGATCAGAAACTTATCGCTAAGTATATGAAATCTAGCAGAGGCGAGACCCTTGGTAAAGATGTCTACAAGTTGAGCTGTAGTGGAGATAAAACGAAATTGAATGTCTTTGCGAGCTATTTTTCCTCTAATAAAGTGAAAATCTACTGCAATATGCTTTATCCTTGCATGAAAGATTGGATTTGATGCAAGAGACAATGCTCCAAGGTTGTCACATCATAGCATAGGAGGCTTGGAAAAATGAACACCAAGATATAGAGTAGCATTTGTAGGCAATAGAGTTCTGCTGTGATGAAGGTCATTGCTCTATATTCTGGCTCAGTATTTGAACGAGGCACCACTATTATTTTTTGGCACTCCAAGAGGTGAGGTAGGAACCAAAGAAGACAGTGTATCCAATATTGATCTTCGATTATCAAAACTTTTAGCCCAATCTGAGTCACAAAAGGAATGTAAATCAAGGGTGTCTTTGCTGAGAAGTAGACCTCTATGTAGTGACCCCTTGAGATATCTGAGTACCCTTTTGGCTGCTGACCAGTGTACTGATGTGGGGCATGCATGTATTGACACAATTGATTTACAATGAAGGCTATTGCAAGCCTAGTGAAGGTGTAATACTATGGGCTTCTTACTATATTTCGATATTAAGTAGGATCAAGGAGGGTATCACCTGCATATTGGGTTAACTTCACACCAGAGGTATAAGTGTGGCACACAGTTTGGCTCCAGCGATTCTTGATCTGAGTGATAGGTCCACAATGTACTTACTCTGAGTCAGGTGCAGCTAGGTGTCAAGATGGTCAGCTTTGATGCCCAAGAAATAACTTAGTGGTCCTAAGTTCTTCATGGCAAATTCTTGTTGTAGGTTTTGGATAAGCTGCATGATAAAGGGTAAGCTAGTATATGTGACAATACGAAATATATTAACATGAAGGCCTTAACTGAGCCATGGGGATATATGAACAAAGAGCAATTAACAACTGAGGCTGTGAAACTGAAAGCCAAAAGAGACTCTGACAATCTATTGAACCAAGCACGTGGTTCTTTTTTGAGGCCATAGATGGCTTCTTTAACTTGCATACATGCTGAGGGAACCGTGGGTTAGTAAACCTTATAGGTTGTTCTATAAAGACTTCTTCATCCAATGTTCCATGGAGGAAGGCATTAGACACATCAATTTATCTAAGAGACCATTGAAACTGGACAACAAGAGTTAGGATGATCCTGATTGTGGATGGTGATTATCGGATTAAATGTTTCTATGTAGTCAGGTCCGTCTTGTTGTTGAAATTCCTTTGCTACAAGTCGAGTCTTCAATTGATCAATTGACCCATTGAACTTTTGCTTAACCTTGTAAATCCATTTGTTCCCAATGATACTTTTCTCCAAGGTATAGGACAAAATGTCCATATTTGGTTGGCTTGTAGTGCCTCATATTTAGCCTGCATGGTAGCTTGCCACTCTTTGAACTTAGTAGATGTTTCAGAGTAAGAAGATGGTTCAGTAGGAACAATGGAGGCATGTAGTGCACACAAAGGATGTTTAGAGGTGTAATAAACCTAATAATCTAGGAATTGTTTGGGATAATGGAAACCTGATTTGGTCGAGTAGTCATAGGGTGAAGAGAGTGTGCTTGGGGTTGTACAACTTGTGAAAAAAAGGAAGACTAATTTTGGGATTCGGACTATACAATGGAGGGAATATTAGGCTCAGGCTGTGCAGATGGTTGTGATAAATGCTCATGCAGTTCATACTCATTAGAAGATATAGGAGAGCAATGAGTAGTAAGGTTAGTGATAGGAAGAATGGGAGTGTTTATCTGAACTTCACCTTGAGTATGATGAGAGATGTTGTCCTCTAGAGTAGCAGTAGTTGCATAGGGTCCTAGTTAAGAGGGAAGCAATTCCTTTCCTAGAAATTGTAGTTCATCAAATACTACATGACGACTCAAATAAACTCTAATGGATTGAGGGTTAAGGCATCGATATCCTTTATGGTTTGAGCTATACCCAAGAAAAATGCATTTTTTTTTTACTTGAACATTAGTTTGTATTTTGTAAATAATTTAAGGATGGGATAACAGACACGTCCAAAAGTTCTAAGAGTGGTGTAGTAAGGAATTCTTTGAAGACAGACTTCAAAGGGGGATAGATTATTCAACATAGGAGTAGGTAATTATTTATCAGATAAAAGGCTATGTTGAAAGTTTCAACCCATAATTTATTAGGTAGTAAGGATTGAGCAAGGAATGTGAGTCCTATTTCTACCATATGCCTGTGTTTTCTTTCTGTCACTCCATTTTGTTGTGGAGTGTGTAGACATGACACTTTATGCCAAAGTTTTGAATTTCGTACCGTACCAGCCAGTACGGTCGAAATATACCGTTTCTGTAGTGTAGCCGGTATAGAGAAGAATATAATTTCATATTGATTAGAATTTCAGCCGTTTCGGCCCGTACTAGCCTATATTTCGGTCTGTACCGGCCGATATTTCGGCCTTTACCTTTTTTTTTTCATTTCTTCAAACTGCAAGCTCATTTTTTGACCTCCCAATTCAGACTAGACTATTTATAATTTATATATAATTTATTTATACATAGACTATTATTTTGGAATATAACTTTTATATATTTATATATAATTTACTTATATATAAACTATTCTTAAACGGTATCCAAAACGGTACCTGTATCGAAATATCTCACTTCAATACCTCGATCGAAACGGTAACTGATACGGTATTCAAAACATTGCTTTATGCATTATGCCATTGGTGGATAGATAGTTGGTGAACTAATTGGAGAGGTATTCTCCTCCATTAGATTGCAGGCATTTAGTCTTTGCCGAGAACTGATTTTCTACAAAGCATTTGAACTTAAGAAAGGTTGTGAAAGAGTCAGATTTTTGTTTAATGGAAAATATTTGGGAGAATCTTGAAAAACTATCCACAAATAGGATATAATACTTGCAACCACTTAGAGATGCAACAGGTGAACACCAAAGAATCAAAGATCATAGTGGACAAGTTCAAGGGGAACATGAGATTTTATTGAAGACAAGGAAAATGGTAAAACGCTTACCTTTTCCAAGTTGACAAGGCTCACAAAATACATTTTTATTGACTAAGCCTTTAATAGGCAGTTTACATTTTTTTTTTTCAGCATTTAGAGAGTTCTAAAGTCTAGATGTCCTAGTTTGGAATGCCAGGTGATAGAGTTAATTGAAAGAAGATGAAAACTTTATTGGATAGAGTTCTTCCCTACTTGGCCCTTTCAAAAGTTTCAGCCCCATGAGATTGTGCTTCACCATAAAACAAGAAATAGGTAATTTAAACCAATAATTATTGCTTTGATAGAATTTTTGGATAGATAATAGATTAACAATTGCACTCGGGCAGAGAAGGATATTGTTTAGCTTAAAAAAATATGTGTTAGTGTGTAGGGTGTAACTGATATAATTTGGCTCGATTTTGAACAAATTTTAGTACAGAACCAATATACACCAATATTCATTACCGAAATTAGAACTTTTGGTTTTTTTGATTTCAGTCTGATCTACTATTTACACGTGTGGTACTACATAAATTGAGACTTGAGAGCGAGTTCTTCTAATGCTTATATATATATATATATATATATATGTCAAAAATATATTTATCCTTAATATATATATATATATATATATCAAAAGTAAGATTATATTAATAACTTAATATTAATGTTCATGTTTAAGATTAAAACTTCATGTTATACAAATTTTATGTTTTGAGATTAAAATTTATATGTTATATCAAATGTTATATTAAAAATTACAAGATTAATTTTATGCTATATTAAAATTTTATAATATTAAATTTATATTATATGAAATGTTATATTAATATTATGTTAAAAGATTAAGGCCCCGTTTGGATAGTGAGATGAGATGAAATGAGTTGAGATAATTTGTAAATAATAGTGAGATTGTTAAATTGAGATGATTTTTAAAAATTTATGTGTTTTAATTTAGAAGTGAGATGTGATGGTTTTAACTTTTTGGAAATTTGATAGTTGTGGGTCCCACCAATTATTGCATAGTATTTATAATGATTGAGTATTATTTATAAAAGGAAATGCTTATCTCACATATGGTGGCCACCGATTGAGGTTTTTTTTTACTTAATAGGTAAGTATTTGTGATTTTTTTAATGAATTTGTGATTTTTATTTTTTTTAAAATGTTTAATGAGTTTTAAAAAAATTTTGAAAAAAAAAAAAAAAGCACCACCCATTTATACATATATTTATATTAAGTAATATGAAACAAACTTTATGGGATAGTATATTAAGTACTAGTATATGAATATATTTAAATATATATTAACTTTTTCAGGATTTGTTGTTTGTCCTTATTTAAAAACACTTGGAGAAACCATCTTTAAAATTTTATAGCATGCGTTTGGATTGGAAACATCTCTCCGTACACCCATTATGTATCCAAATTGCACCTAATATACATGAATAATAAGATTAAAATTTTGTGTTATATTAATTAGACATTTAGCATATAATATAAAAAATTAAATAAATATATATATTTCGGCCCGATTTGGTTCAAACCGATTTTTAAAATATAAAAATCGATACCAAACTAGATTCGGTTCTTAAGAAAAGGTACCGGTTCGGTCGGTTCAACCTGTTTTTCGATTTTGTTTTACACCTCTAGCAGGGTGGAAGAACCAGTGTGTGTGAAATTGATAAACCAACATCATTTCCTATTGCAACTTCTCCAAGATATTGGTCATTGAGTTGCAAGTTGTTCATGTCAGTTGTGAGATTATTTATGGCACCACTACTGCATACCAGGTTTGATCACCATATGAGTTAGATTTTGCAGCCATAGCGACCAACTATTACGGGGGTGTCGACCTTGATAAATTCATCTTGTGAAAGCAGACAAGGGCCACATGTCCATTCTTCCCATAGATTTAACAAGTAGGTCAAGGTGATGAGGATGTGTTGAGTTATCCTTGTTTCTGGTTTGTTGTGCTAAGATGACTGTTGTTTGGGTGAATCGAAGGCTTTCTTTTGTTGGTTATGAGAGTATTTTGCAAATCCACCTATATCTTGATCACTAGATCGCTGATGGTTAGATAATATGTATCACCCTCTTCCCTAGAGTTAGGGATGTCACGTGTTTTCATAAAAATAGCAAGGCAAGAGACTTGCCTAATTTAATAAAATAAACATTTATTTCATAAAAAGAATTATTTAATAAAGCATGTCTCCAATAATATTAAATAGAAAACTTCAATAACTAAATAAACTGTTTGTCATAAAGATAATTTATTCTAAAAAGTTTGGAACTAAATCAAATTGCTCTATCTAACTCTGGCTCACCTGTTTGTACTCATCAGCATCCTCACTTGGGTAGTGAAAAACATGAATAAAACTAAAATAAGTCGAAGACTCAGTAAGAAACCCATTTCAACATAAACATAATAAGCATGAGGTTTTTCATAAAACTTTTTCATGTTGAAAATTTAAAATTATGATCATTTATGCATATGCTTATGACATGTATGGCTTGTCTTAATTTATTTGAATTATCTTACTAATTTGACTTATCTGACTAACCAACACACTTAATCTTGTGTGCAAAATTATGCACCAGCCCCACATCCCGCGACCACAATGGGAGCCGCTGAGTAGTATTCTAGTATATTACGGTGGACAACGTTTGAGTCTGTGACTTGTACATCCACTCATGAATCGCATTGATATCATGTATTTGAATGACTATCTTATTGACTGATCTGATCTTATCTTACACTTGATCTTAAAAATTTATGTATTTTATGCAACATAAGATACATTACATACATAATATGTACATAATCACCTGAATTAAAAATTGATGCGGAAATAACATGATCATGGATTACGATGAATGACATGCTTGCATAAATCATGACATGCGTGGTACATAAAAAATGACTATCAAGAACGGGTTTGAATAATAATCTATTTAAATTAGCTAACATGTACAAATCTTAATTTATGATGAAGCGACTTACCTTATTGCGTTACTTTTTGAATCTATTTCGTAGCTCGTTACCTATACGAAGCATTATACGACACTAAGCTTCTAAGAAAACATGTAATACTATGAAGAATAATATGATAATTATTCTATTATATACTAATATCATATAATTATTCTTAACGTATTTCTTTATTTTAAATATACAACTTTAATAGTATAATTATATCGAAATCTATTAAAATAAATAGCAAAGTTTAATTTCATAAAATAGACTTAATCAAATTTAAGGTGTTAACAAATAAATTTAAGCTCTTTATTATTTACTACTGAAATCTAATCATAAAATTAATATTTAATAGTATATGTTAATCCTATAAGTATTTTCTGTAAAACATAGATTTTTGAGCTAACATATTTATTCAATTAAAATCAAGCCGAACTTCAAATATTAAGCCCAATCCAACCTAAAATAACAAGATAGTTTTTGAAATAAGATAAAACCAAGCCCACTTGAGCCTAACACAAAAACCCACGTGAAAATAGCATAAAGCAATCTGCCATGTCTTACAACAAAGGGCACTGGAGTAATTTAATCAAAAGGTTATTCCATAGGGTTTACGGAAGGCTTGATTTTAAGGATATTTTGATAAAATAATAAATCTGTATGTACTTTAGGACACTTAGTTGAAGGATATTTGTGTAATAACGAAAAATATATAGGGGCTTTTCGAGAAAGGCTGGAAAAAAACACACTTATTTGAAAGGAAAATATATTCACTGGAAAAAGCAAAGGGTTATGCGACACTGAGAGCACACCCATCTCATTCTCCATAAAATTTCTTAAATTTTAATCAAAATACATCATTTCTTAAATTTTATCTCAAATTTTAACTATCTTCAAAAAACTTCCTCAATCTCATTCCCTATATCTTCTCTATTCTATTAAAATAACTTTTCCTATTCATACTTTATTATTTTTTTCTCTCACTTCTATTTCCATTCTAAACTACTTCATTTTTTTTTTATCTTTTTCCTATTCTTTTCAAATCTCACATTTTTTTATCCTTTCTCCA
The DNA here is from genome assembly GCA_029856935.1 of Cyclocarya paliurus. Classification (NCBI taxonomy): domain Eukaryota; kingdom Viridiplantae; phylum Streptophyta; class Magnoliopsida; order Fagales; family Juglandaceae; genus Cyclocarya; species Cyclocarya paliurus. The sequence goes on from CM056946.1 coordinate 10,964,082, forward strand.
ACGGTAATTTTTTTTATCTTCTCTACAACAGTAATATTTTTTATCTTTACTCCAACGGTAACATTTTTTCGTCCTATTGTAATGGTAATTTTTTTAAAATTTTTTTATAAATAAGCATTTTGGTTACAATCACATTCTCACATTCTCCCGAACCTAAACCCTGTTTCATCTTACAAAATTCTAATTTTCGAGTTCATCTCCTACTCATTTCATCAAATGGCTCGTTCGTTCTTCTGCAAGTTATTGCTTAATTTATCTTCTAAAGATGAGTTGGATGTTGTTCTTAATAATGATGACGGATCAACATCCCAACGTGGTCGCAATCGACAGCGTTGTAAGTATATTCGGTGTGATCATATTCAAGGGCATGAACAGCTATTTCGTGACTATTTTGCAGAACCACCAGTATATCCCTCGAATATTTTTCGAAGGAGATTCCGTATGAGTCATTCCTTATTTATTCGTATTCTTAATGAGGTTGAGACTTACGAGCCATATTTCATCCAAAAAAGAGATAATGTCGGAAGATTTGGTTTATCTTCTATGTAAAAGATAATTGCTGCCATTAGAATGCTTACATATGGAGTAACTACTGATTTTATGGATGAATACATACGAATTGGAGAAAGCACTGCAATGGAGAGCCTAAAAAAATTTGTAAAAACAATTGTTGCTTTTTTTTCTAATGAATATTTGTAATCTCCAAATGCTAATGATATTGTTCGTTTGCTTGCCATTGGTGAACAACGTGAATTCCCTGGAATGCTCGAAAACATTGATTGCATGCATTGGAAGTGAAAAAACTGTCATGCTGCATGGAAATGTATGTACTCTGGCCATATTCGTCAACCAACAATTATTTTAGAAGCAGTTGTTTCGTATGATCTTTGGATATAACATGCATTTTTTTGTTTGCCTGGTTCGCATAACGATATCAAAGTGCTGGAGAGATCTCATATTTTCACAGAACTGGCACAAGGTCGTGCTCCTTTAGTAAATTACTCAGTCAATGGCAATGAGTACACAATGGGGTACTACCTTGCTGATAGCATTTATCCAAAGTGATCATCTCCATATGAGAATAAGAAGAAACATTTTGCAGCAGCATAAGAATTAGCACGAAAGGATGTAGAGCGTGCATTTGGGGTTCTCCAACAATGCTTTGATATTATCCATGGACCTTCACGAATGTTTAAGATCAAAGATCTTACATATATAATGAAAGCATGTGTTATTCTACATAACATGATCATTGAAGACGAGCGTGATGATATATTGGTCCCGAATAATGAGTATGATCAACTTGATGAAGAACTTTCGGAACTGTCGCACAATCGTACAACCGAGCTTATGGACTTCATCTAGCATCATCATCAAATTAGAGACATGTCGGCACATCATCAACTTCAAGCCGATCTTATTTAACATCAATGGCAATTCTATTCCCAACAGTAGAGTAGCAGCATAATATTTGTATTTTTTAATTGTTAGTAGTGGCTCTATTTTAGTTTAATTTGTACTAGTACCAAATTAAACGGGGTAAAACCTGTAATAGTTTCTATAATTGTAATGGCTAATTTCCTGTTTTCAAAATATCCGTGCACATAATCCATTAGCTACTTCTTTAAAATTCAAGCATAAATGTTTAACCGCATCAATAAAATATTAAATTTCCAGAAATGTATCAATAAACTTTTTATTACAAACAGAGAATAGAAAAATAAACAGCAAAATTGTTCAAATTTTTACAAATCTTCCTCAGCATTGCATCTCACCATGATTTCCCTCTGCCGTTGCAGGAAATATACCCACTGCAGGAAATATACCTACTGCAGTTCAGGCAAGGTACTCACGTCGATCATCATAATGCGCTCATCTGCTTCCTTCTTGGCTAACTCTACTTTCTACGCCTCCAACCTCAATCTCTCATCCTCTTGATGGATTATCTCTCCCTCTTTTTCCTGGTCATATTCCATCTTGGTGGCCTTGAGGCGAAAAAAACTCTTTATCCTGAGCACGTGACTCCTCCAGAAGCGTATACTTCAGCTTGCTCAGCTTAACAATCTCCTCAACTGACGTGCCATCAATGAATTTTCGTTTTCGTTTCTCAGCTTTCCTTCCTATTAGTCGCTCCAAATACTGAGCCTCATTGTCCACAACGTTCTCCACCTCGAGATCAAAAACTGAATCTATTGTAACTCTTGAACATCGAGTCGGGGTCGGGGACGAGGACATCGTCGACCTTCACTTTGAACTATCATTTGTGCAACGCTGAATCCATTTAGGTTGGTCCTTCAAGAGGTGCCAACAATGCTCGAACTGGAAAGAGCATTTCTCTAGCGATTGGTACATGATCTTGACTTTGTCAAACTTGCATGTAAACAAAGAAAGACAATTAGGATAATTGAGATAAAAATAAATTGCTACTCAAAACAAAAAATAGTTTCAAAATTTTACATTGTCTTGCTCCATCATGCCACTTTGATTCAAATCCCTCAACTTGGACTAATTTCGAACAAAATTTGTTTGTTGCCTTTTGAATAGACGACCACCAATGTATTAAAGATTTTATGGTTCAGTCATTTGTGGTTTGTTTAAACTGCTGAAAGTATTCAAAAATTTTCTCCCAAAATTGGGAGTGTTTTTGGTTTGTTCCAACAATGGCATTAAGGCTAAAATGAAGCCATGCGGAAACAAGTAACTTGTCTTTTTCGGGGGTGAAGTTCACACCCCTGGCTGCTTTCCTCATGCCTAGAGGATCGTTATAGGGTATGGGTGGAAAGTCATCAAGAGTAATAGGAGACTCTCCAGTTTGACTACCGTAAGTGGGGTCAAGTTGAGGATCTTAATTGAGAAGGTTGGTGAAATATATATATCGAGAGTTTTGTGAATCCATCTCTAAAAAAGTATATACAAACAAAATTCAGTATAAATGTTAAAGTTGTAACTACAAATCTAAGGGTGATTTTGTAGGCGGCTCAGGAACTGAGTGGCAACATGTTGAAAATTTGGCACTCTCTAATGGCTGCAAAATCGGTTGCTACAACATATTGACAGTTTGGATTACCATGCCATAGAGTAGTTAACCAAATTTCCTGTGTCACCATCGAGGGATTTGTCATCATTACCCCGCCATATGGATCAGGCCCCACTAACACTTGTGAATTAACCCCTTAAGTATACATTCCATCTATGCGTTGTAAGACCCATTGCCTGGTATAAAGTTATAAACAATTAACCATTAGCATTAAGACATAACACAACATTGAGATAGAGCACAAGGGCATTGAAACACAACCAACAAATGACACAGAAAATAGCAATCGAATCTGCACACCCTAACCCAGAGCAACATCACATACCATTTAAACACAACACAACAAGGTATTGACAGAAAATAGCAACCCAATCTGCACAGACCAACCCAAATCATTGACACAGCAGATAACATTGAAACACAACACAACACAAAATACCACAGAAAATAGCAATGGCTCTGCACAGACATGACATAGCACATAGCATTCAACTAACAAATAAGCATTGAGAGAGCAAATCCAACACAATAATTTTTACAGAAAATAGCAATGGGTCTGCACAGACCAACCCAAAACAATGCCACATCACATATCATTCAACCAACAAATAAACATTGAGAGAGCAAATATCAGTTGAAACACAATGCTGCAATTTTTACAGAAAATAGCAATGGATCTGCACAGGCCAACCAAAGCAATGCCACAACACATACTATTCAACCAACAAATAAGCATTGAGAGAGCAAATATAAGTTGAAACACAATGTTGTAATTTTTACATAAAATAGCAATGGGTCTGCACAGACCAACCCAAAGCAATGCCACTGCATATACCATTCAACCAACAAATAAGCATAGAGAAAGCAAAGCATACAGTCCAACTCAATGCTACATTTTTTACAAAACATAGCAATGGATCTTGACAGACCAACCCAAAACAATGGCACAGCACATATCATTCAACCAACAAATAAGCACTGAGAGAGCAAAGTATACATAACAACCCAATGCTGCATTTTTTTACAGAACATAGCAATGGGTCTGTACAGACCAACCTAAAGCAATGCCACAACACATACCATTTAACCAACAAATAAGCATTGAGAGAGCAAATCCAATTGAAACATAACCCAAGATTTTTTACAGAACATAGCAATGGGTCTGCACAGACCAACCCAAAGCAATGACATAGCGCATAACATTCATTCAACAACTCATCCTCTTCACAGAGCACAAGGGCATTGAAACACAAGTATAGATTTGAAATAGAAATAGGCAATGGGTCTGCACAGACCAACCCGTGGCTAAAACCCAGTCTTGGCATCAATTGAAAAATCACATAGCAATCAAACCGAAGAAAACATCATCAAATCTTAGTGGACAGTAGAGTAATACCCATTTCCAACAATCAAAAGTACAAATCGAACCCGTATTGGTATAGAGTGAGAAATCTAGGATTTTTTTTGAAAACCCTAGATCTCAAAATCCAGTCATGGAGGAACTGTATAGAATGTCAAATGGGGTGGAAAACCTCAGTTCAAACAACTATGGAGGATCCCAGATGGAGGAGAGTTCTCCATGGAGAAAGCCGAACACTCATGGGCATGGGGAACCCACGAGATTAGGAATCCCGAATGCTAGGGAAGAGATTGGACTTATAGTGATGAGAGGATGGAGACGAGGTCATCGATGGTAGCTGCAGTGCGAAGGAGGGGCCAAAACGGCGAACGTAGCTAACAGTCAAAGAAAGGGGATGCGGGAGGCAAGGTACAGACCAACTAACGATTTGGGTTTAAGGACGAATAGTCGATCCCCATATTTGGGGATCAACTGTAGCATCCCCATCCATTCACTCTAAAATAGGGAATGGAATGGGGGAGGGATTTTGGCAAAATCTCTAATTTTTTTTTCAAATTTTGGGGATATAGGGCACGGACTGTGAGTGCTCTTAGGAGGAGCAAAATTTGAAGCTTTTGATATCGAGAGGAGCAAGACAGAAAGTTTGAAAGAGAAAATATCATGCGACAGAGGGGGATTTCAGATTCACCATGCGAGAGATGGCAAGGCCGATGGTGACGGTGGCTGTGTTGAGGTTGGTGGAGCTAATAGACATTCTCTGTGCATGGTCGTGGAAGAGGAACAATGGTGATGTCAGTTTGGAAAGGAATATGACGGAAAAGGAAAAAGAAAGAAAAAGAAGGATTTTGGCATGAGCTTACGGACAGAGGCAGAGGATGATGAAAGCAATGGCCGAAGCAAAAATCGTCTGCTACGAAGGCTTCTAAGGTAACAAAGGAATTAGGTCCTGTTTGAATACATAAACGATTTCGTCTCATTTTATCATTACAACTTTCTTAAATGTCCACACAAAATATAATAAACAATTTAATTTTTTCAAACCTCGAAACAATAATAATATTAAAAAATAATATTTTTATAATATTTTATTTAACTCTTAAATTTCGTCTAAAATCATCTCATCTTATCTTACTATCCAAACGGATTCTTAGGATGAGTTTGAATACCAAACTCATCTCAACTCATTATTATAATTTTTTTAAATTTCAACACAAGATATAATAAATAATTCAACTTTTTAAATTTTAAAATAATAATAATAATAAATAATAATATTATAATAATATTTTATCATGTCAACTTAACTCAGTTCAATATCAAGGAAACCTTAATCTTTTTAAACTTTCGTTCGGCTGAGAAACATAGTGGAGAAAGAAAGAAATCAGTGTCTTGTCGAGATGGAGGAGACATGGTGGATCTGGGATGGCCCGAGCTGCGGTGGGGACCAATCAGTCTCTTCTGTGGTACGGTGGAGGAGATCGAGATGCGACGGAAATGGGTGGTCTTCCCACGGTGGGTCTTGATTGGGTTGGTTATTTCTAGCTTGAAATAGCTGCTTGGAGGGGCTGGTTCCATGGTGGTTCATGTTGGAGGGAGGGGCTTCGATTTCGAGTGGTCTTGAGGTTATGTTACGGTGTAGGTGCTTGCGGGGTGCATCTTCGTGTGAAGGCAAAGACGGTTTTAGCTTGGAATGATGAGGGGTAACCCATACGGCCATCGGTCCTTCTTGTGAAGCAACCCAGCGAAGTGATGGTGCAGTTCGGTGGCGCTAAGCAGACGTACAGGGGTGCTCTGGTTGCTTTCAGTTTTCTCGTGGTGTTGCTGTGCCGAGGCGACGTGAAGGGCTGGTGGAGGAAAGATGGATGCGGGAACGGTATTTGTCGTGTAGTGGTTGTTACGTGCGGCTTGTTATGGAGAAGCAAGGGACGGTTGTGACTTCACGATTCCCTGTTATGCAACCAGCTTGGAGAACAGAAAAGGGCACAACGGAGATATGGGACTTCAGCGTGGGGTTTGTTTTGATTACAAAGGTGGTGGTTTGCTTCGAGAAATATAACAATGGCCTCGACAGTAATACATCATTGTGTAACGTTCGCCAATGAAGAGGTCATCCGAGAAGATGGAGGACTTGGAAAGTTTAAACACATTTAAATAGACTTATATAATAATAATAATAATCTAATAATATTAGGATCGGTATGTTACACAGTAACATGTCAAAATTCAGCTCTTTATTTTGAAATTCATCAAATGAAAAAGTATGGTCCTTGTAGCAAAATAATATGATGTAATGAAAGGATAAAAGGTAGAGTTTCGACCACCAATTACATAGGAGATGAGGTCTTCATCCTCAACAGGCCTGCCAACAACGGCCAATTGATTAGACCAAGTTTTGGTATACTGCAGAAACTTGGGACAAGACTTAGTTCCTTGATGAAGTGTCTGCAGTTACCTTTTGATTTGTGTTTTCCTTGATTTGGATTGCGATGCAAGCCTAGATGCAAGGTAGCCCGTAGCTCAAGACTCGTCGAGAAGTATGAAGTCCATATGCAGAAGATGGGACATTTTTGGACAAGCTGACATTGATCCAGCTTAACAAAAATTAGTCTTTCTTTTGCCAATCAAAAAATGAAGGGTTGATTGTGGCAGGTGTATCACTATTTGATAGTGTGAGATACTGATCTGTATAGGACTTGCTATCATCTACAATTCCCAACGGATCATTGCTACGAAGTGTATGGAGGAGTTGTGAGACCCAGGGTAGATCGTTTTTGGTGTGAGTTGAGTGACATTGGGTGCTACAAAGGTTACGGGAAAATGGTAGCCAACCTAAACAAGCTCTAGTACAATGAAAGAAACAAGAAGGTTATGGGAATTGCAGCACACCTTGTTATATTGCTGAGTGTGTATATTTATAATAAGAAGGTTTGAAAACAAGTAAAATTCTATAAAACTATGACAGTTATCTGACTACACTTATCACTAATTGAATACTTATAACTTGGTTGAACACTTATCATTATCTAATTATGTTTTATCACTAAGAGCCAGTGCTGGAGTGGTAGAGTCCATAGCAGACAGATTGCTTACAGTCCTCGAGTCTTTAGCTGCACAATGTGTTGGTTGAGATGAACACAACATGTTATCCTTAACATTCGCTTCCACCTACTGTGTCAGTGCGTCCTAATCTTCTATTCAAATATATGTACTTATAATTATAAGTATCGAAAATTATGTAAATAACCCAATTAATCCTATATAAATACTTATATATGTGTGTGTGTGAAGAAGGATAAGAGTGATGAGATATTTATCTTTTATCATTAGCTATTTACAGTCGAGCCTTGCTTACTGGTTAAAGGGCATTCATTCTTAGAACAGATTTATGCCTTTGTGGGCCACACTGCATGCCCCTTTAATGATTTGACTGTTGGTTGGAGTCCTATGCGAGTGCGACTATTGTTACTTCTCACAATCATAAATGCTTAACCTTCATGGTGTCAAGGTAGGTGAGATGGAGCAAGTAGCCTCTTTGGGCTGCCAATAATCAGGCATCTGACGCCAGGCGGGCAAAACAAAAGTGGGGTATGAGAACAAGGCATGGCATCCAATGCTTCTCTGACTTAAAAGAGCATTTCATTTAAAGAAAAAGAACCAGATACATTCCATTATGATTATTATTACATTAATAGATTTGTCTCCACCCATTTTTTACTAAAATGGAATCACTGTGAGTCGTACAACACCCACAGAGAGTGTAGCACAAAGATGGGTCCCGATTTGATTTTTTTCATACATCACAAAATCACTAAATGGGAGGGAACCACTTTAAATTATAGTTTTTTCACGGATAATGCTACGGTGCCTCTTAAATGTGCCCACTAAATATGTACACTAGTACAAATGAGTTTTTATTTTTATTTTTTTTAAGTATTTTTTAAACATCCTTTAACTATTAAGAAAAAATAAAAAAAATATAAATTTATTAATAGTCACTTCCTTAACTCTTAATAAAAATAATAAAAAATAAAAATATATGAATAGACACATTTAGTAGGCTTACTTAATAGTCATACTATCATTTTCTTTTTTTTCAATCCGCTATGCGCACTACAACAAATATTGATTTTCCCAGGAGTGAAAGTTGTGGGAAAAAGTAAAATTTGGTGGAAAAAAAAATTTTCCCACCAATTTATTCCGTGGGAGAGTCGTGGGATATAATTCATGAAGAAAGAACCTTTTTCTACCAAACCACAAATTCATGGGAAAAACCTTCTTTTTCTCACGACATTTGTGGCGGTTAAAAAAAATTTTCTTCATGGCAAATAAGGTTTCATCTAGTATAATGTGATGAAAATAACATCATTTTCCATGAATAATGTTGTGGCAAAAAGTGTTTACCCATAACATATCTTCATGGAAAAAGTTGTCTTTTGGTATTTACGATAACATACTTTCCTGGGAAATATATATTTTCTACAAAGTATTTCGATGGAAATATTTATTTATGAAGAAATTTTATCATGGGAAATAATTACTTCTGGCAAAAAACAAGTATTTTCCATGAGTTTCATTTGCGGCAAATGCTAAAAGATTTCAGAAAAAAAAAATTGTCAAATAAAAAAATGAGATTGAGCAAAAAATAATCATAACAAATAGTCTAACATAGCCTATAATTATTATATCCAAACCAATGACAGATTATAACTAACCCAAACAACTACATTTAATTAAAATGTAGTTTATAATTAAACTACCTTTAATTTAATTAATCAATGAAAAAATGCATATAAGTTTGGCAAGTAAGCCCCATCACACAATCCATTGCTCATGCATAGCACACTCAACATAACCAAGTCCTGCTCCTCTATTTAAGTATGATGTTAGGCAGCTATAACAATATGCAACTGGGCAGGATAAATTGGAACATCTTCAACATCACTACAACCATGTCCTTATGCCATGGCAGGATATTTTCAATATGCATGTGGCAAACATCAATCTGGCATTTGGAGGTAAATGGTAGAACAGATAATTACCTTAATGTTATAGTCATCTCTCTCGGTAATTTGCTGCAAAAGATGTTGGTTTTGAACACCACATCAGATAACATAATTTTTTTTTTATAAGTGAAAAAAAAGAAGCAGAAAACTAACCTCAATTTCAGATAAGTAAGTCTCATTTTCTTCATTTTTGGATTTTAGAACATCAGTTAGCCTAAAGGTATTCCTGAAATAGCAGTAAACAATAAACTTGGTAAGAACTTTTATGCCATTATCAAGTTTAAACAATCACCACCTAATGCTAGAATGCCTGCCGGTTAATATAAAGCACCATAGATCATTATGATACTAAATGATATAGGAGAATTAAACTCAAACAAGAGAATGGGAAAACTCCTAAATCTAGTCCCAAAAAGTAAATGAAAAATATGTTTGATATAATCATCGAATCAAAGGGCTATATTTGAGATCTTTGAAATTGAAGGTTAAGTTTGATCCCTAAAAGATCAACAACCTCAAACGTTCTAATATCAGCTCATGGCATTCTTCACAACAGAGCTACGTTCCAAGCCTTTCCAACAAACAATATATCGATAACCAGTGCACCATCCCATACATCCCTAAATGAAGTTGAAAGGGAAAAACCAACTAACAGGTAGACCTTCCCAGAAAAACCAATGGAGTCTACTGTCTCGTCACACAACATACCAATCAACAACTTGTTAAGTTTAGTACAGTTGCAGTTGTCCACACACACAAGCAGATTCATAGAAGCCACTTGAATTGAAAATAAACATTAAAAATCATCTCAGATCAACAATAACATCAGGTTAAAATAAAATTTTTCACCATCATTGTCAAAGTAAATCAAACCTTTTGGAAGCTTCTAATTTCTGCCTCAGCTCAGCAATCTCAGCTTCTGCTGTAGCAAGCCTTTGCTGGGATATGGCCTCCACTTCATTTGCAGTCTTGAATCACAATTCCAAGTTTATTGCTTTTGAGATTTTTTTTTCCTTTTGGTTTGGTGGGAGGGGACTGTAAAAAATGTGGAACATAAAACAAATACCATATCTCACTATCTTGACTTAGTACAGTGTACTTTTTACAGTATCAACTAATGCAAAGGAATGTAGGGCCTTGCAAATAACTTACCACGCTAATGCCATGATGATCAGCCTTGAATGCAAAGACCAGAAGGGTTGAGAGGATCACAGACACAAGAGGGGCTGCAGCTGAAACCCAGAACAGCTTTGGTTTTCTCATGCTCTGCATGATATATAAGATCACGCAACTAATTAAATGTTATTATTCAACATTGGAAAATGAATTAAGTTGAATTGGAATGAAAAACTTATAAAAATAATGAATAAGAACTAAGAAGTAGTACTTGAGAGCCTTTCTTCACAATATGGTAAATATATAAGTAAAAAGTAAAACTATGGTTTTGGTAAAATCTTCAATTAGCATCTATATATTAGTTTTTCTTTTGAGGTCAGAAGTAAAATACTTGTTATATATTGATCCACGCTAATGCAAAAATTGGTACTGTACGTATAAGTGGTTATAGTGGCGCCATCTACCTTTTTTTTTTTTATAGGTAAAAAAGAAACAAATTGACAAACTAAGAAACTTGATAAACTAATATAGTCTCAACAAATATACTAGGGGTGAACACCAATCAAAATGCATAGTAATTCTAGGCAATATCTTCTTTTTATAAGAATTCAGACCCAAATTAAAACTAAAATAGTCTAGAAAAAGCATAACCATGTAACATGAACAAACAACAAAAAAACTAAGAGCTTGAAACAAGAGAAAGACCTAAACAAAAATAGTAAAGGATAAAAAAAGAACCCAAAAAATCCTGAAGCTAAGACAAATAAATCTGCACCTCGGTAACTCAGTGGTCTTCACCTGCTATAATCCTCTGCATGCACAAGCAAACCAAAAATAAAACATAAAGCAAAGCCAACTGACTATTAAAATGGAATCAAATACCAAGCCAATCAACGAAATGAGCACAAATTTTATAGGATGATTATTCAACGCAAATATAGAAAGAAAAATAAGAGTAAACCACAGCTTGTTCAAGAATAAGTTTCGTAACTGCACTGGGAGGAAGCTGAGAAAGAGAGGATGAGGGAGGGAACACATTAGCTAAAAAGGAAAGTGGAAGGCATTGCCATAATAAACAAGTTAACTTTGTATAGTTCAAGAATATATAGCCAAAAGAAAAACAAAAGTTCAACAAAAAATAAAACCAAGTAAAGAGTAAATATAAGGTAAAACAATTAGAGATAAAAAGTGAAACTTAACCATCAGAAGTATGGATAATCAACTTCCTACAAATTCATTGGCCTAAAGACAATAAAAATGAAGTACCCTCAAGTGGTGAACTGTAAATGTTGCAAGGTAAAGCTAAAAAATTCACTACTTTGCCATTGTTAACTAACATATGTAGTTTCATTGAATATAAATCAACTAATATATGGTAATTGACACATGCAGTTTCAAAATTAATGCAACAAGTTTACATGACTAAAGGAGTATCTATAATCCTAAGACAGTATCTATAATCCTAAGACAGAACACATAGTACAACCTCAAAACAGAACACACGGCACCAACATATATACATACACAAAATCATACTAAAGTCACCTATGGTTAAACCAAGCTCATTAACAAAATACCAAATTCGAAACATAGGAAATCATATAGTAAAACAGCTCTATCATCATTCGGTTCGGACCAAAACAGAGCATTTATAAAATTTTGCAACATAGAGAAATAACCACAACCCAAGACACAAGCTTTCCATCACAAAAGAATTCGGTTGGCTTCAAAATAATACCCAAATCAAATGGAGTCAAGTTAGGTTTTTACCTTGGTTCTTAGCTCCTTCTCAAGATGTAAAATGGAAGACCAAATAATGCTATAGGCATGTAGAGGAAAGAAGACAAGTGATTGCACTGAAAAACCCCAAACCGAAAGGGGGAAAGCAGATCGACGGTGAGGGGGAGGGAGATCTTCGGTGGAGGGGCTAGGGACCGTTGGGGGGTTAGGTACGCCGGAAGCTAGAGGCAGTGCGGCGGCTGCGGACGCGGCGGCACTGGGAATCGGAGGGAGAAAGGAATTCGAGGGAGAAGAGAGAGGGAGATTGGCGTGAGAGAGAGAAGCCGCGAGGGAGGGACTTGGTGGGTTGGCCGGTGACGCTGGAGGTGGACCGTGCCGGTGGGTCGACGGCGGCGTGCAGTGGCTGTTGCGTGGAGGCACGAAGAGTGGGGATCGGGGAGGGGGGAAGAGGGATTGGGGAGAGACGGGAGGGGGAAGGAGACGCTGGAGGGAATTAAAGGAACGAGGGAATACGTAGGCAGCTTAAATTTTTTAGTTTTTGCGGCGAACAAAAGTCGCCGCAAAAAGACAAGCATAGCGTAAAAAAAACTAATAACCCACGATGGAAATCCAATTCTGGTAAGACTATTTGCCGCGAGATAATGTCGCAGAAAAAAACTAATAACCTTGTGGCAAAAACTAATAACCCACGAAACATTTTTTTTAGATTTATTTTCGGCGACTTTTAATCGCCGCAAAAAACGTCAGTTTCGTGGCAAAAAAGCTTTTTCTCACAAAGTTTTACTTACGAAGGTCATCTCGTGGCAAAAGGTTAATATATTTTTCCACAAGCAATTTTCGTGTTATAAGCCTTCTATTTGCCACTATTGTTTACCTTGGAAAAAGAACTCGTGGGAAAAACCCGCATTTGTTGTAGTGGCGATACCATTGATCGAGTTAATGGTTTGCTGTTTTGTGCTCTAATTCATTGCTTTTTTTTTTTTTTTTTTTTTTTTCTGTTTTTGAAGTATAAGTGGTATATTTCATTATCAACAGGATCAATCATTACAATATTTCTTTCTTCACACAGAGTTTATAATCTGTGAGGGACCCTCCTCTATCCACACATATTCTTCATTACAAATACGAGCCAATTTGGCCAGTAAATGAGCTACATTATTAGCTTCCCCAGGAGTAAAACTTACAACCCAGTTCAAATTGTTCTCAAGCATTCTTTTGATATCCTCAATTATAACACCATAATCTGCCCATATTTCATCTTTACCGTTTGTAACCTTTACAATAACCAATGAGTCACCTTCCAAGATCACATTAGTCAAACCCAGCTCCAAACAAAGATTCATAGCTCTTCTCAGAGCATGTGCCTCAGTCGTAACATGCTTCATTGCTTTGAATTGTATCGTGGAGAGACTTGCTTTCGATCTCATCATTAAGAGCCTTTCTAAGTGAAGATTGTAAAATAGTTGGATAGATAGCATAGGTCAATTGCAACCAAAATCTTCACACGTGATTGTGCTAGCACTTGCTCTTCATGTGCTACGCATATTTAGATTAGGTTTGGGGGCAAAGATAAGATGAGATTTCTCATCTTTATTTCATCTCATCATTATTATTTTTTCAAATTTTCATACAAAATATAATAAACAATTCAACTTTTTCAAATCTCAATTCAACATTTTCAAATCCCAAAATAATAATAATATTTTAAATTAATATTTTAAACTTTTATCTTAACACTATTTACAAAATTTTTAAAAATTCTCATTTTATCTCACCTATCAAATATAAAAGTCGAGCCAAACCAAGTTTTGAACAACTAGATTCGACTTGGCTCATCGATATAGAGCTTGGCTTGGCAAGCACACATCCAACTCGAACGTACGTGCAAGCAAGGGCTGGTTGAGGCTTGGTGGTCGCCGCCATGACCTTAAACTTTGAACTAAATAGTTTCAAAATGGAAGAAAATTATTGAATAAAAAATAAAAATAAAAATCACATGAATAAATTAGTAACTTTACATCTCAAAAGGCAAGAAGATAATTTCTGAATACAAAATATAGTCTAAATATAATTTAATTAATATTTCTAATAAGAAAAATATCTCTTATTTAAACTCAAAATCTTTCAGCTGGAACTAATAAGTAATTAATATATTAACATTAATTTATGTATATAGTTAAGTAACTAATATATAATTATCGATATATATATATATATTTAATATCTAAGCATAAATAACTAGGTTATATATTAATATATATATATATATATATATATATAAAGGGATATTAATATATGACACATATCCAATAATATATAAACAAGTTTTAATTGAACTGAACTAACGAGTGGAGTTATGTTTAAGAGTCGGTTTGGATGGTTAGATGGTATAGTTTTATCTCATCTAATCTATACGGATGAGAGAGTTTTGGATATCCAAACGGTTAGTATTTCATCTCTATTTCATTTATAAATTTTCAAACTCATCTCAAACATTTCTTACATGAACAGTAAAATTATATTAAATCTCAAAAAGTCAAAATTATCTCATCTCATTTCACTATCTAAACATACATTTTTTTTACAAATCATCTCATCTTAACTCAAAAATTTTTATTACTATTTAAAACATTTCATCTCATCTCTCCTATCTAAACCAGGCCTAAATGAGCATAATGAGTATATATCATTTATTCATTGATCAAGTTTCTATTTCATGATCGAGTTTCTATTCTCGTGATCCCAGTTCAAGTATAGTGTGTTTAATTATAAAGATAAAAATGACAAATCACATATTAATATATAGTATAGAAAATGATAAATATAATTTCTCGTCTAGATTTATGACTCAGTATATTTTATTTAGCAATAACTCTCTTGTGATTTGAATTTTCTTAACAATAACTCCTTAAGTTAGAGCACTCTCAATGACTTTCTCATCCTATTTTTTAAAATACATCACCAAAACTTATTTTTTCTATTTTACATATTGACTTTTACAATATACCATACATTAGCTTATCTATTTTTTCTTTATATCATTTAAATATTATACTTTTCAATCTTTTTTTATTCATTTCAAATATTTTCTCTAACTATCAATAATATCCTTATATCTTTTGATATTTGCAATATCTCTCCATATACAATATTAGAAAATTATGTTCTATTTTAAATTAATCCAAATTTATAAGCTAAATCAAAATATAAATTAATTCAAAAAATAAAAAAAAGAGATTATATAATGAAAATATTCTTGTTTTGTTTTGTACGTTTTGTAGTCAAACCCAATTGAGGTTTTAGACCTTTTGTAGCTTGGTATATTTTAATTACTGTTGTTATAGAGCTTTGGGTGTCTGCCTTGGTACTTGGCAATGGGAGGTGTTAACAGAGTACTTGCATCTAATTCCTCTAGAGCTAAACTGAATTAATTTGCTTGCGAACTCTAACTCAAAGCAATACCAAGATACTGGCATACAACTCATGCACGTGTATTCATGATTTTGGTCGGTGCTTTTGTTTAATTTTAATCAGTTTTTTGATGATGTGAAAGTTCACCAAGACAAGGCTCTTCCTGAATACACTACTACACCCATCATATTAGTGTATTGGTAATCCAGAAAAACTCTAGTGTGAAATCAAACTCAAGAGTAGAGAAAGAGTATAGAAGAAATACAAATGAGCCTTCAAGTTGAACAGAGGGATTTTGAAGGGACCTTGTATCCATTGGATCAGAAATGCAAATGTTAGAGAGGGACCAAAGTCTTGCCACTGACTCAACCTAGTTCAAGACTTTACATGTTGTCATCTCTAATATATTTTAGTAATATAAAATTATTACAAAATTAAATGAAGATCATGAAATATTAATGTAGTATACCAGATATCATATATGATTTTGTTAACAAGCTGAAATATTAAAACAAAAAGTCAAAGAAATTAATAAAAAATATTAAGAACAAAATGGAGTGATATTAGTGACCACAAAGAATGGAAGTGTATTTATTGGTCTCCTTCTATATTACAATCATCATAAAAATCTAAACTATCTCCATAAAAAGTTACTATTTTTTCTGATCATCATTTTAACAAGCATCTCTTATGCGGGCAACAATGCCCAACAAGGCACCCAATGGATCTCATTAGTTCAGATGCATGCCAATGCCTTCTGTTTAGATCCAAATCATATTTCTTATAAATGAAAAGCTTCATGGTTTTGCCATGCTGAACAATTTTCTGTTTGCTTCATGACTGCAGTTATTTCCATGTAAGTCTTAAAAATGATGTTCTACACACTTGTACTGTCGTTGATTTTCTCTTGTGATGGCCAAAACTAAGCCCAAGATAAACCTCTCAAACAAGCCATCATATAACCTTTATAAAAAAGACTACGGACAACGAAACGAAAGGGTAACGGCAAGTAACTACGAACAAAATTATTTATAAGAAAAAAGACTGCGCACAAACAAACCAATAGAAATGGATAAAATTCAAGTACTCTAGATTGAACTTTATTGTGCATACCGTTAACAATAAAGCTGGGATCTTTCTGATGTCTACTGCAAAATATATGAAACTGAGTCACTTACTCTAAAACCATTACCATATCTTCGAAGCAGGAGGTCTATCTTCCAAATCTGAGCAAATAAAGAGCCTTTTTACTTAAATTACCCCCCCCCCCTCTCTCTCTCTAGGTCCCATTTGCCTTGCTAGTTTGCATGACTATATAAAACTATCTATAATGCACAAAGATAACCATTTGATCAATTTGAAAAACAAAACTACGACAGAGCCATTGTTTCCACTAAAAATTTCAAAAGATACTTTCTGAGTTGATTCGGGCACACAAACAAGCCGTAAAAAGCATTTCATAAAACAAATAAAGTGAAGGAAGCTACGGTAAAACTCTCTCTCATAGGGTTTCAAACACCCAAAACTTTTAAGACCCTTTTTCCAGTTCTATAAAAACCTACCCACCAACACAGAAACAAACTTCAGATTCCGATAACGTTCCTGGGAGCAAAACAAAAACTCAACAAAACCCAAAAAAGGGCAAAGAAATAGATAGACAGGGCAAAAAAAACTTGAAGACAATGGATGATCGGTGATGGAGTCGACAAGCGAAGTCGAGGAAGATGGAAGTCTGATGTTGTCTTTGGCGCTAAATAAAGAGAGAGCGAGTTTCAAAAAAAAAAAAAGAGAGAGCGTGGGAACGAGTGAGCGAGGATCCAAATGTAAATAAAGAGAAAATAATTAAAAATGTTTACATTAATGAACAGAATTCTGTACATCTAATAATATACTGTAGTAGAATGTAAAAATATTTTTAAAATAGGAGATTCAAATGGAGGGTGTTTTAAAAATGTATTATACATCCGATGGGGGTGCTCTTACAATTTTCGTTTCTCACGTACGGTTGATAAGAACATATGGTCGAATCAAATGGGGCCATGTGTCAAAAAGATTTTTGACCGAAACGTCGAGTCTCAGATGGAGCAGATGGACCTTTTCATGGCCCAAAGGGTTAAAGCCATCGCTTTCAGCCTCAAAACTGCAAGTGATATTAGGGAGCATCGACCAAGCCCAGGCCATTCCAGACTCCAACACTCCCAACACATTGACAAACGAGCAGTCCCCCTCATAGCTCAGACTCAGACAAATGGATCTAAGAAGTCAGCAACTCCTTATCCATTCCAAGACAATGACAAATAATCTACACCCATCCACATTTTGTAATTTTCCGAGATCTTACTTTGGCAAAAGAGGCCTTTGATTTAATTGTCATTACAGCTTATAACCAAAGATTTTTTCTTAAAATGGATTGGAGCAACCCTTGAATCTCATCATCCTATGATGTAGTATTAGATGATTAAACCACATCATGGGATGATGAGAGGATGATGAGAAAAAAAATGATGAATAGATTTACTCATTTTCAACATATGAGATAATTAGCATTATTGGAACAATCGTCATCAACGGATCAGCGATGACGATTATTTAAAGAGTTTTGTTATTTGCAAGTCGATGTAAATAACTCTTTTACAACGATTAAGAAGCAGTCAATGTTTAAAGTTATAATGGCACATCTCTTCAATGAAATTGAAACCCAAATTTGCCATCCACCTCCAAGGTATTAGACTCTAAACATCGACATTAGAGAAAGGGTTCCACCACATTAGAAAAAATCAGTGTCATTGTCTGAATAAAACCAAGATCGGGCCCAATTGGTAGGGTTCATGATATACATTTAGTATGACAGGTTGCCATTATTTGTTGATAAGACTAGCAGTTTGTCACATTAGTGACCAAAACTGCACCGTCTTATTAGGACATGTAAGGAGGGAGAGATCTAACCTATTGGAAGAATGGTATGTGGTCCTAGGCTTTGAGTAAATACGTATATAAATGCCCCCACATGCCTTTGTACAAAGTTAAATCCTTCTATGCATATGCTACAGATTTTGTGCATGGTTGGTAAGAAACATGCCCCCACCAATTCTCACTGGCAATAGGTTTAGTGGGGTTCTTCTATATATTCTTTTCATTTCCTTTTTTTTTTTTATGTCATATTTGTATCTGTGGAATTTCATAATCTTGATTTTAGTTTTTTGTTGTTTATGTTTTCGAAAAGAATCATTAGCAGATTAGCATTGCTTTGCAGGACAGTATCCCAGGAAAGTATACAAAAAGAAGCTACATTGTCTTGATCTTTTCTTTCTGTTTTTCCTGTGCTGCTTGTATTATTTCTTTTCTCTTTCTAGTCTTTGGAATTCAGAGTAGATAGATGGAGGGATGGAGTTCAAGTCAACCTTGGTGGCCACTGGTGTCCTCAAAGCAACCCTAGAATATATCACTTGGTCACAAGCCTTTTCTTTTTTTCTCCTCTTGGTGGAAAAGTTAGTTTGGATTTTTGCCATCATGTCTGATCCTGCTGCATTTTTGACTTCTGAGATTCCATGTGTGTGACCCTACTTGTCTACCAGTTGCCTATTACTGGATTCTTTGTTAGTTGCTGATATGTTGGCATTTTAATTATCCCAGCTCAAGTTTGGGGAATGGTATATATCAGAACACTTTCAAGAAAAGAGAATCACTTTGGGAGAGATTTTCAGGAGAGATATCTGTGATGTATTCATCTATTACCTAATTCTTACCATCTGTTGTATGGTTTTGTGATGTTTTTGGTAGCCTTTTGGGCTTGCATTGAACTTCACTGTTTCATCCTCCTTTACTTGCAGTTAAAGTACTCATTAATCAAATGAAAACAAAAAAGAAGGAAAAAAGTTCTACTTTGTAATCATTTTTAATTCTATGATTTCAAAGTGGGACTAAAATTACTAGTGAAGCTGATGCCATGTGCTGAGCCAGTGAAAAAGTTTGGTGCTTTTAAACTTTCTCCTCCATTCTCATGAGGGAAAATCTCTGTTATCTTTTTCCTTTTTCACTTTTAATATTTATCTGTCTGTTGCTTTGACAATTATGCTTGTGATTGTGAATGTGACATTTTAGCTCTTGAATGCCTCCATTGCTGTTCACATTAAAGTTTCATTGCTCCTCCTCAAGGATAGCAACTTCAAAATATTCTTCAGAAACTAAAATCACAGAAGGAATTTAAAAGGAACTAATTTGACATTTAGAAGTCAATTTTGATTATCCAAACCATTAGTTACATTGACGCCAAATGAACTACAAAATCAACCCCTTAGCAATTGCTTGATTTGTTTCCAAATTAGTAGTTTCATACACTGGAAGCTCCTCTCTGTACCTCCCAATCCCAACAATGTGATCAAGCTCGAACAAATCCGAGCTAGAACAGCTCTCTGCATCATCATCATCATCATTATCAACATCATTATCAACCTTTCCATTGTGGCCAAAACCTCTCAAATGGTATGCACTTGTGCTCTCATTTACCGATCGAGTTTTTGTGATTTTTCGAAGAGTTGGCATTGGCATTAGGCTTGGATCCTCCTCATGAATACATTTATGGCCGCAGGGCTGAGAATCCTCACCAACAATCACGCTAAGAGGATAAAACCTCACAGACCTTTTGATACCATTGCTGTTCAATTTCCCTCTTGAAGCAGGGGTTTTGCTCAAGCAAGATCTCGAGTGCGAAGCCGCCGAAGAGCATGCAGACTTGGATTTAGGCTCCAAGTTCACATCTTCCACAGCTCCAACATAACACATTTTGGCTTTCTTTACGTTATCAGAGTTGAAAATCGAGTTGAGAAAGCTAGCAATGCGACCTCCTGGCGAAATGGGCTGCTTCACTTTCTTCAACTCCTCGTAGATTTTCAATGCCTGTAACTTCGTCTTTGTGAAACCACCTTCAATCTTTGACTTGGGCTGCTTCTCGGAATCCCAATACTCCAACTTTGTCTGCTTCTTGGTGCTCCGCAGCTTCGGTTTCGATTTCGGTTTGTGTTTGTCGCTCAACTCTGTTTCCGAGGACGAGAAGGTTGCGCCAGAGCTAGACTCCGAGGAGCTCGAGGCTGAATTGTAGAGCACAGAGCTGTGAATGCTCCGCTTCTCCATCCAATCGTCGATTCGACGAAGATTCAGCACCTCCTTTTCCTCTTCTTCCACCCAAGTGCCACGCTTAGCAGAGCTAGAAATGCTCTGTTTCTTGAACACGCATGTTTCTTTGAAATGAGCTTCTTCGGCGTTGGACTCGTCGATGGAACGGTAAACAGCGTCGAGGAGAGAGGAAGAGAAAGATGGGGTTCTTCTCCTTTGTGGGAATAACATGTCTTCTCGCAGAGATCTCTCCCTTCTATACATCTTTTACTCTGTACAATATCAATTTTGCAGTGCTGTAGATGAAAACACAGCTTTTATAAGTGGAAGCAGAGAAAAGGAGAAGAACAGAGGAGGTAACAAGGACTGTGAAAGGAGAGGACAAAGGCTGAGGTTTTAGTTTAGTTTAAGGGTATTGAAGAGCTGTAGTGTTTGCTTTGAGAACGTCAAAAGCTGCAAGGGATATTAATAGAAGGCAACTGGATCATGTGGAGGAACAGAGAGAGAGAGAGAGTGTGTGCAGAAATTCCCTTTATAGTTATTGAAAACATGTTTCGTGCTGTGTTTGTGTACGGCTCTGAGAAAACATAGATCTAAGCAAAATGAGCACTTTGCAGGAGAGGGAAAAAGGGAGCAGATGATAGATCACACGCTTGGATTGGACTTTGAAAAAGAGTTGTTTAAAGTAAAGTAAAATGGAAGTAATCCCATGACGAAGCTCTGAGTGTTTGAATGATCAAACTCCATTTGACACAATTTATTTTGAACAGTTTAGGCTAATATCAATCGATAGCTTTAATCATTTAGGCTTTATTCTAACGTTCATCTTCACATCATGTACTCTAAATTCTCTTTTAATTAGTAAACTCAACACACGAACAATATTCTATTATAATTATGATGGAATAAAGTTGGGAGAGTTAAAATTAAGACCATTGCTATAATAATTTAACTTATATTTTAATAAACGACATACTAGATCTACAAAGTGCCTTGCAACAAAAAAAAAAAAAGAAAAAAAAAGCCTCCAAACAGTCATTACAATGTTAATTAAAAATAAAATAATGTTAGGTACGATTATAATTTATGAAACCGTCATGCTTTTTTTTTAAAAAAGAGTGAAATTTATTATTAAATATATATATATATATATATTTTATATGAAGTTCATATTTATTCACTTTTTTTAAAAGAAGTACGTGACGTTTATATATTTTATAACTGTAAATATCAGTTTTTTAAAAAACAATTTATCATATTTTGATATAGCAGTTCAGAATCTTCAGATGCTAACCATCTCTCATTTTTCACCCACCGTTTTAGTTCCTACTCGTACTTCGCCCCGACTGCACGTTTTGTGTCATAGCACACACATAGTGATTACACATGTTTTCTCACTAACAAAAGTGCATATTAGGCCGAGTCCCTAATATAATATAATCAATCAAGATTGGCCTATGCAAGAGCAATTGCAAGAATGGTTTTTTTTTCACCCCATTTCTCATTACTTTATTTTATACTTCTTCTCAAAGAATTATATTGGTCAACTATGGATTTATAGTACTGTCTTTTTTGTAATTTTTTTTTATATAAGATTGCTATGTAACAAGCAGGTCTCATTTTGTTAAGAGACTTCCTAAGCTAAAAAGGACGCTACACAAGACTATTGCAATATTGTTGTTGATCTTGAAGGTTTTGTTGACGTAGGCAGCTTAAGAAGTCTAGACACAAGTAATTGTATTTTATAAAGACACACTTATACTGTTTTACAACATAAATGGAAACAAATTATGATCTCCAATGTTGAATATCCTTGAGAGTTATGATCTCCAAGGTTTTATTATTGGTGATACTCCATCACCACCATAAGTTCTATTGGCTAAGGGCTCAGAGCCTCAACCAAATCCTCTCTTCTTGAAGTGGTGCCGATCTGACAGATTGGTCAAAAGATGGCTTACAGCTACCTTATCGGAAGAGGTTCTTGGCATCGTTGTTAGTCTAAATACTGACAATGAGATATGGAGTGCTTTTGTGCATGCCTTTGCTCGAGTCTCTTCATATTGGAGCCCTAAGCAAAGGCTGACCTCAATCACAAAAGGAATTGACGCCTTGAGTGGTTACTTGAGAAAGTTTAGATGATTTGTGATGAGCTTATTGCTATTGAAAAGCCTATCTCTAAACATAAAAAGTCATGGTGACTCCTAAATGGCCTTGGTAAAGACTTTGAAGTCTTTACATTCACTATGCTTCGCCCTCCCATTCCTACATATTCTGAAGTGGTCACATTGTTGGAAAGCTACACCGAGAGATACAAACTTGACACACCTGCTCTTTCTATGGCCATCTATAGACAGAAGTCCAATAGGAACAAAAAGTATCAAGGCAACTCAGGCTCATTCAGCTCTAAAGGGAGAGGTTTTGTTCAAGGACAAAACAATGGTTCAAAATCCTTTAACAATAATCATTCACGAGGACAATCTAGCAATAAAAGTTCTAACAAAGAAGAAGTGATCTGTCAAATCTACAAACGAAATCATACTGGTCTTAAGTGTTTTAATCGTTTTAATCATTCATTCACCTTTGACAATATTCCTCAGGGTTTTGCAGCTTTTAAAATTGATGAAAATCAGGAATCCTCATGGCATCCTGATATTGGGGTTACAGATCATATGACGACTAATCAAGGTAACCTCTACTCCTTGACTTCTTATAATGGAGCTCATGGAGTAATGGTTGGCAATGGAGATATTCTCCGCATTACTCATGTCGGCCAAGCAAGCATTCGTTCACATGATTCTCACATTCAGTTAGATAATGTCTTGTTAGTGCCTGATATTAAGAAATATTTGGTCTATGTTAGTAAACTAATTATGAATATCCTCTCAAATTTGAAGTTGGTGGGCTTGGCTTTGTGTTAAAGGACAAAATCACTCAGAAGATAGTGGTGAAGGGAAGGAACCAATAGGGTCTATACACTTTTGATGTCGCATCCCTCAATAACACGACAAAATCGGTTTATTTTTCTTCCTGGTTCCGAACTGCAAATAAAGATTGCTTGCATGTACGACCGGGACATCCAAACCTCAAAGTTTTAAATTATCTTTGTAACTAGCAATTTATTTCTTTTTATCCCAAGTAAAAAATTTCAAATACTTATACAAGTTGTCAAATGGGAAAATCTTGCAAATTATCATTTCTTTCACGAGACTCTACTGCATCTCTTTCTTTTTACAAAGTTCAATGTGACCTATGGGGACTAGCCCCTACCTTTTCCAAAGATAAATATCGGTTTTATGCAATCTTTGTGGATGAATTTACCAACTTCACTTGGTTAATTTCCCTTCGACACAAATCTGAATTAACTGTAGCCTTCATCCAGTTTTACAAGTTTATCACTTGTCAATTTGATGCCAAAATATGTATCTTCCAAACAGATGAAGGGGTGAATTTGCAGCCAAGGATCTCACAATTTATTTACAAACAAACGGGATTCATCACCAATCTGCCTGTCCTAAGACTCCAGAACAGAATGGCAAAGCGGAAAGGAAGCATAGAAGCATCACAAACATTGGACTCACTTTGATGTTCCATGCTAAACTTCCTTCTCGTTTTTGGTTGGATTGTTTTTCCACTGTCGTCTTTCTACTTAATAGATTACCTTCTTATGTGCTCAATATGGATTCGCCACTTTTTAGACTATATGGCAAGCATCTAGATTATGCTACTTTTCTAACCCTTGGCTCTAGATGTTTTCCATACATTGGAGACTATAGGTCAAAAAAGCTAGAACCAAAGTCACTGCCATGTGTGTTTATTGGATATAGTCTTAAACATAAAGGGTACAAATGTTTTTTTCTACCTACTGGTCAACTTTACATATCAAGGCATGCTTGTATTTGATGAAACTATCTTGCCTTACTCTCAACCAGCCAAGCTATATGATCATCACTCTATTGATGGAGAACTATCTAGCTTTACAGATTGGGGCAATCAACTTGCTCCAACACACGTGGCTTCCTCTTCTCCTCAGCCACCAGCTTCTGCCTTTGCAACACCTATGCCATTCACAAATATTGCAAAATCAACATTACCCTCTTCTGCTCAAATGGATATTGCAAAGGCAGTATGTAACACCCCTTTCCCGTAGGTTAGGAGTTTCATGTGTTTTTTATAAAATAAACTCGATAAGACATATCATATTTAATAAATGAAATTAGGATTTATTTCATAAAAATATTTGTCTAATAAAATGTCTTCAAAAACTTAAAAGAATAAACTGAATAAAGTTATATCATAAAATCAATTTTATTCTAACTAAATCAATTGCTCCTTCTAATCTTGACTTGCTTGCTCATATTCATCATCCTCACCTAGGTGGTTAAAAACATGAAAACAAATAAAAATAAGTCGAAAACTTAGCAAGAAATCCATCACAACGTTAACATAATAAACATAAGGTTTTCATAAAATTTTTCATGCTGAGATCTTAAAATTCATGACTGTTCATATTAATGTTTATGCTATGCATGACTGATTTATCTGAATTAACTGACTAATTTGACTAAGCTAACTGAACTGACTGGCCAACACACTTAATCTTGTGTACGAGGTTGTGCACCAGCCCTACGTCCCACGGCCGCGAGGGGAGCCGCTGATAATATTTTGGCATACTATGGTGGACCACGCTTGAATCCATGACTTGCACATCCATCCTGAAACTGAGCTGAATTGGTACCATGCATATGAATGGCCATTTGATTAAACAGATCTGATCTTATCTTGCACTTGAACTTAAGATAACTTATGTGTCTTATACATATGAGATGCATGATATAATACATACATAATTATAATTTTTAAATTTGAACATGATGCAGAATGACATGATCGTATGCTATGCTGGATGACATGTTTGTATATGATATGAGTGGTGCATAAATAATGGCTGTCAATGAATTGGCCTGAATAATACTTATATATAAGCTGAACTATGATAATCTTAATTTGTGATCAAATTACTTACCTTGTTGCGCTTCTTCTTGAATCTCACTTCATAACTCGTCACCTATACACAGTATTAAATATCACTAAATCTGTCTAGGAACAACATGTACTAATATCCTACTTAATTAAATTCATAATCTAGAAGATAGTCAAATAAACATTTTTGTTTAACTCCATAATCAATATATCTTCATATTTTAAATTACTTAAATACTAATAACATATTATAATTTAGTAAAATAGTTGGGCTATTTTAAATAAATCATAAAAATCTCAATTCTTAAAATAGGTTTCATTTCTTAACATAATTATTCAATCTTATAAGAAATCTAATAAATATTAATATTGTTTAAATATTCTTAACATAATAATTTTATTAAAATTCTACTAAATAGACAAAGGAATATTAACAAAATATTAAGCTCGATAGTATATTTTAAAAAAATATATTTCAAATTCTTTCAACACTTTCTTATAAAAATGAATATTTGACTAATATATTTATTTAAGAAAAACTCACTTTTAAAATATTAAACCCAACCCATCAACAAAAAAATACTCAAGCCCATAAGAGTCCAAGCCCAAGTAAAATTACAAGACCCTTTAAAAGTAAGCCCAACATTCAATCTTAGGGAAACAAATACTAGTCGTATGGGCTTAGGGCCCAAGGCCCGTAAGAGTCAAAGACTCCTGGAGATCTAAAACACACGGAAACAGAACAATGAGAAAAGCCGTGCTAGAGATGGGGACTCACCGAGTGGAGGAGGAGCACGTGGCTGAGCTGGGTGAGACGACGGTGGCTGGGGAAATACTGGCTACGTGACTGGGTTCTCCGGGCAGTGGTGGTACGATGTCGAGAGAAGAAAAGAGGGAGCTCTATTACTCCGAAACAACAGAGAGAGAGAAGAGGCTGGTGGACGGTAGTGGGCTTACCGGAAAGGAGTGGGCTCGACGGGGCTGAACTGGTCGGCGATTTCTATGGCCGTGGAGAGGTGGTCCATCGAGGTGGCTGCTGGTTAATGGGAGGGAGGTTGCGGTGGTGTTGGTCAATGGTGATGTTGTGGGTAATGGTTGGTGCTGTGGTGGTTCACGGCAGAGGGAGAGGCTTGTGGTTTCTCTGTTTTTCGGTGGCTGCTTGATGGTGGTTGGCAAAGGCTGTGAAGGAGGGAGGCTGCGGTGGTTCTGAAGAAAGATTGCGGGTTGGCAGCTTACAGGAGATTTGTTACGAGGCTTAAAAGGTTCTCTGTTTATTTTGGAGGCTTCGTGGGTTTAAATAAAGGGAAAATGAACGTTTGCTGATAGGATTTAGAGTTAGTTTTCCATTAGAAAATTTATTCAACTAGCAAGGAGATATACATTGAAGTTTAAGGGTGGAGATAGGAAGAAACAAGGCAGAAGAACTCTAGTGGCCTTTGCACAATTCGGATCATAATAAAATATTAAAAATAAAAAAATGATAATAATCTTATTAAAAGAACAATGTAAAATCTGATAATTTTAATAACACTAATAATAATAATTATTAAAACTAATAACTGTAAAATCTAATAATAATAATAATAATAATTATAGTTATAAGAAAAATACATAAAACCTATCTTATGGCCTAATCTTAGGATCGGGTTGTTACACAGTACCATCTGAAATTCTTGTTCCAACCTTGGCTTCTCCCATTATCTGATGCGGCTCCTGTTTAGCATCATATGCAAACCAGATCTAGGAGTAGAGTTTACAAGCCCAATCCTCATTATGCAAATTTGCACACTATCCTGGACATCCCACTAGAACAAAAAACCATCAAATCAGCATAGCGCCAACCTGGCTGAAATGCTGCAATGGAAGAGAAATTACAGGCCCTTGTTGCAAACAAGACCTGGACTTTAGTCCCAAGAAAATCATATATGAATTTCATAGGGTGTAAATGTGTATATAAATCAAAGCCAAAATCAGATGGTACCTTGGAGAGGCTTAAGGCAAGGCTTGTTCAAAGAGGTTCATCCAAGTTGATGGTTTAGACTACTCTGAAACTTTTTCTCCTGTTGTCAAACCTACAAGCGTTCGGGTTGTTCTCACTCTTGCCACCATCAAGCAATGAGAGCTTAGGCAACTTGATGTTATGAATGCATTTCTGCATGACAAACTAAATAACCCTATTTACACGCACCAACCATCGGGGTATGTGAATTCAGATCATCCACTTCATATGTGTCAGATACATCGAGCATTATATGGCCTTAAACAGGCTCCTCAGGCCTGGTTTGATAAACTCAGTGACTTCCTCCTACAACTTGGTTCCTACTCCAGCTCTGCTGATCCAAGCTTGTTTATTTGTCATTCCTCACATGGTTTTCTAGTTCTCTTACTTTATATAGATGGCATGGTGGTAACTGGAGATAATCCTCATAGAATTCATTGGTTAATTTTTCAGCTCAATGCACAATTCTCCATTAAAGATCTTGGGTTTCTTCATCATTTTATGGGTATAGAAGTCCATCACATTGGGAGCAACTTGTTTCTTTCATAGCATCGTTATGTCCTGGAACTTTTAATTCGAGCAAATATGCACGAATGCAAACCTCTTGCAACCCCATGTCCTCGAAGGGCAAACAACTTGACTCTTCTGCTGACCTGTTCCCAGATCCTACTCAATATCAGAGCCTTTTAGCATGTTGCAATACTTAACATTTATCAGAACTGACATCTCATATAATGTCAATTATGTTTGTCAATTCATGCAAGCTCCAACAATGGCTCATTTTTGTTGTGAAAAACAATGAAAATAAAGCAAATATAAGCAAGAAATAATCAAGTAATCAATTACACAACATGAACTTACATGGTTCGACAACGTGCCTACATTCATAGAGTTTCAGAAGATTTTATTATATTGAGAAATCACAAGGTACACTGTTTGGGGTGATTTTTCTGTGAAACATGTACAACCACAATGTTCAAAAAACATATTTATAGGTTACGCAGCGAAAACTCTAATTTTCAATTTCCTGTGATATTCGCTCGAGCGGCGTGTCTAGCGCGCATCGAGCGAACTTTCTGCCTAGTCTTTGCTCGAGCCATTTGTTGAGCGACTAACAAGCAAACTCTCTACTTGACCTTTGCTCAAGCCATCTGTAGAGCGACTAACGAGCAAACTCTCTGTTTGCCTTCGCTCGAGCCATCTGTCAAGCGACTAACGAGCGAACTCTCTGCCTGGTCTTTGCTCGAGCTGTTTGTTGAGTAAGGCTCAACCAAATTGAGCCAGGCTCCACAAACCCAATAATTTCAAGCTTGTCAAAAGAATTTTGAGGTATTTTCAAGGAACTGCTACTCCTGGTCTACGAATCTAATCCAACAGCACACTTGATCTCTATGGATTTTCTGATGCTAACTGGGCAGGCTGCCTTACCACTCGTAGATCCACTTATGGTTATTGCACATTTCTTAGGAGCAATTGCATCTCATGGAGTACTAAGAAACAAACAACTGTAGCAAGGTCAAATGCTAAGGCTAAATACAAAGCTATGGCAACCATTGCAATTGAATTAACTTGGTTGTCCACTTAATCAAAGCACCTTCCTTGCATTGTGACAATCTTAGTGCTTTATATATGATTGTTAATCTAGTTCTACATGCTTGAACAAGCATATAGAACTTGATTACCATTATGTTCATGAGAAAGTGGCCCTTGGTTCCTTAGAAACTCGATATGTCACTTCTCTTGATTAAATTGCAAATATCTTTACCAAACCACTACTAAAAGCTCCATTCAAGATTCTGAGAAACAAACTTGGCCTCTGCTGTGTCCCACGACCATGTTCGAGGGGGAGTGAAAATTCCATTCAAGATTTTTGTCTGCAAGATACAAGCTTGCATGATCCTAGCACTATTAATGCAGAAGATATTCCTAGAACTATTAGTAAGGAAATAGCTTAGCTAGCAAAATGTATTTTAGGAAATTCCAACTGTGAATATCCTTATGTTCTCCCAAATTGTTGCTTTGTTTACATGATAACAGTCTCCTTGTACAGACCCTCCAAAAAGGGTTACACTCCATATTTGTAAGTTTGCTATATATATATATATGAATACTAGAACTCTCTCTATCTCAACCTGTGAGATAGAAATTCTCAAAAACTTCTTCAGACATGCTGTTATATATTAACAAGTTCCATATTTTATATCTGCCGAAAGTTTGAATTGTGTGAGATAAGATAATTTGATTGGCATCTTTTGAATAATTGACTTTGGTATAGTCTCTACCATGAATATCCATCTTAATCATTCACTTTATGGTACATGCATTCCCATTGTGAGTTAAAGGCAACCTTTCTATGTCACAAGGCTAGCTCTATGCTCCCCACATCACAAGGCTGAAAATCCAATCATTTATTTGCTAGGTTTTGAAAGACGAGACCACAAAAGTACCCAAATATACGTGTTTCTCCTTTACCCTGTACTGTGCATGCCATGCATAAAGTATCGGCATAGTCCAACTAGGAGAAAAATGGAGGAAGTTTGGGCTAAAATTGAGAGAGAGAGAGAGAGAGAGAGAGAGAGAGAGAGATGCATCTGGTTGGTGGGTGAAAAATGATGAATGGCTAGACGTTGAACAAAATAAGTAAATGGTGGAAAAATTAGGAAATGGGCAGTAGTTCTGATTATGGTCAATTTTTTCGAACTTTCTAAACTCATGACATTGCATGACTTTGTGGAATTTCCCTTTTAATATAATATATGCTTTAACTTGGGCTCTGATTTTCCAAACATTTATTCTTGATCTCTAGGTTGAGTCCTGAGCTAAAAATCAAAACCAAAACTGATATTTGCTAACCTAAAATTTAGAAAAATGAAATGAAAAAGTTACAAAAAGATATAAGTTACATTAAAGACCATAAAAATTCCACTAATTTACTTAAATTTGATGCTAGTATATTTTGGCATTGAACTAGATCACATTTTATTTTTCTTGTAACCATTTAAGGACAATCCACTTTCAATATAGGTATAGTTATAGAATAATACTAGGTACAAGCTCATAATAGACAAGTCACGCGTAACCCTTTTGTAAAAATGTGGGTCCCACTTAAAAAGAATATAAATATATATATTTTTTACATTCTTTGAGGTGGAGTCTATATTTTTACAAAAATTTGTATAAAATTTATCTATTTAAAATTTATATAAATTATTTTTTATAGATAAAAATAAGTTAAATTGAAATAAGTTATGGAATGCAAATGTAAGGGCAGGCTCGGTTTGTGTAATTTTTATTTAAACTGAGTTGACCTCGACCTTACCACCATATTATATTATATTTTTATAAAAAATTACTTATTCATTGAATGAGTTTGAGCTCGTTCAATAGATGTTTAAGTGTGGCTCAATAGATAATTTTATTATATTTTATAACTTTATCTATAAACTTTAATAAACTAACTTTGACTTTTTTTAAGTCCATATATATAAATATATATATATATATATATATATATATATATATATAAATAATTTAGGAAATCTTGATCAAACATTCCCTAGCTATGGAGTGTTTAGGTTTAGAATCTTGTGCAATTCTATTTTAGAAATAAGCCTACGTGGCCGAATAGTAGACTGCCCGGTAACAATTTTTTTTACCCAAATTATTATATAATTTAAATTGTGAATTTAAATTTGTATATATAACAATAATTTAAGAACTAATAACATAATTTTTATGTTATTAGTTTTTAAATTTGATAGACTTATTTACAAAGGTTTAAATTTGTATTGCATTAGCATCCTAGGTCAACCTTTATATGGGAGACCAATAAAATATAAGAGTCTAACTTAAACAATGTGAGACTTAATAATATATATATTTATATATACATAATTTATATAAATATAAATGTAAATATATAAGTGGGGGCCGAGTAGGAGAAATGCGAGGTTGGGTTGGACCCAACCCGCCCCCCACCCTTGCTAGAGGGACAAATGCAAGGCGGGTAATCCCACCACTTGCATTTGGCGGACAAGAGTCTGTCCTGCCCGTGCGGGGGCTGGGCAAATGGGAGGTGGGGCAGTGGGGTGCAGCACCCCGCTGCCCACCCTAGAAGCCTGATCTTATTTTTAGAAAAAAAAAAAATCCTAGAATCCTTTTTTATTGTTAGAGTATTTGTTGGGATTATAACCAGCTTTCTCTTATAACGAGATTGAAAGGTCTAGAAGCCATTTGCATGTTTGGATACTTAGGGTGCGTTTGGTTGTTGAAATGAGTTGAGTTGAGTTGAGTTTAGATAATAAAATATTGTTAAAATATTATTTTTAAATATTTTTATTGTTTTGAAATTTGAAAAAGTTGAATTGTTTATTATATTTTGTATTGGGATTTGAAAAAATTGTAATAATGAGTGAGATGAGATGAGTTTGGTTAAGGAACCAAACGAAGCCTTAGAGTATTTTAGAATTTTATAAATATTTGTGAAATGTTCTGAGTAAAAATGTTGTATTAAGTTTTGAAAATAGGAGAGAAAAAAGTTAAATAAAAATATTATAAGGTTAAGAAATTGTTTTAATATTTTTTTTAAGTTTGTAAATATTATATTAATTTTGTATTTTATTTTGAAGCTTGTAAAAATTTATTGATTTTTATATTTGAATAATGATTAGGTAATGATTAAATAAAAAAGTTTAACATTTAAAATTAAAAAATATTTTATCTTTGAATAATATTTAAGAATAAAATTTTGTGAATTCTCCTAGCGTACAAATATGTCCTAAGGCCATGCTTGAATGCTTGACCCCTTTCAGTCATAACACAAATTAGGATATTAGTTGAGTCTTTGAGATTTGAGAAACCCAAGTGCCGCCACTCTCTCTCTCTCAAACTCTCTCAGAAATCCTCCAAATCGCCCCTTCTCCTCTCTCCTTCACCCTCTCCTTCACTCCTTTCTCTTATTTTCTTAATTTATTTTCTTTCATTCAAGGCTGAAAAGATGGATCTACAATTCTTCGGCACCCCTGTGAGGCATGAGTAGCACAAGATGCTTCCTAGGCTGATTGTTGGGAAGATAGTAGAGGATCACCGGATCATATCGTTCAGATCCGACTATTATGGCTGATTTCGAAGTCTACTAGAGTAGATTTAAACTGTAATTCGTCATTTTTACATCTATCGCTCTAGTTTCATTGTTGTTTCCTTTTGTTTAGTTAAAAAAGAAAAAGAAAAAAAGAAATCATCTCTTGAAAGTTTTGTTCGTAGAGGTTAAGTTCTCTCCTCCTATAGAGGGTTACAACAATAGTTAAGATCATACCAGTTACAAAAGAATTTGTATACTGGCAGAGCTCCAAATATAGTAGCTGACTTGTGATTTGGAAATTTTCTTGTATGTATCTTATTCATGGATGTAACTTTTTTTTGATGAATTAATGAAGTCAATTTTCCATAAAAAAAAATGAGGATTTCAGCTTATCGAGAGCAATCTTGCTACGTATAACCCGCGGTGGGGAACTGCTAGGTAACTGAGTTGCCATGTCAACAAAAGTAAAAAAAAAAAAAATTTAAAAACCAAGAAGACGACATAAGTGATAAGAGAGAAATGACCAAACCCATTTCTTGGAATGGTTCGGCTAGAAACGTACTGCTAGACCTTTGGAGCCTTTGGAGCCTTTGGAGTTTGAATGCGTAGGTCAAAATTTTCAATTCCTCTCTTACATTAATTTTTGGTTAATTTCAATCGTGGTTCAAGTTTCCGAGTCATGCAAAAGCCAAAGATCTAAGCTTTTGTGTTGGTGAAGATCATTTCTAAAGTGGGCCAACCGGTTTAGATATTTTGAACTGCAATGTTATAATACCAATGTTGGGATTAGACGAAGAAGCTCGACGCCACTCTTTGGTTTAGTTTTCACGAAGACAACAACGCCTTCCGCGATGGCCACTCTGTTTCGAAAACACAACAACGATGGCAGACCTAGATCAAGAAATTGATTCTTTTCTCAGTGTTTTTCTCAAAACTTCATATGATGTTAGAAATACTAGATCAGAATGCACAGCGGAAGCGATATTACCTCGTTGGAAATATCTCGGATCTAGTGCGGTTGTTCCACGGATTCTCCAGCATCGTTATTCGTTCACGATCTTCACATCGATGGTGGAGTGCGCTACGTGGTAAAACCAGAGCAACACTCATACGTTCCACAGCCTAAATGCTATGACTAGAGAAAACCATTTGAGAGAGAGATCGTTCTTGGTGCAAGTCCGTAATTCAAAGAGGTGAAGAGCTATGTAAATAGCCCTTCTAATTGTAACCCCCGGCTGGCCCTTAATGGCCAGCCATCAAGTCTCATGAAGTGGTTCTTAAACCACTTCATAACCTTCAAGAGAAGGCCAAGGGGTGCCCACTATGGGTGTCCCTTTCTTACATCTCCCACTCACACATAGTGGGCAAGACCCCAGGTCTGCATCTCTCAATATGTTCTCAATCTTGTTCATACTGGCAAATAGACCGTGCGACCATCGAGCACAGCTGTAAAAGAAAAAAATGGGAGCACTATACCAAATCTCTCCAAAAGAAGACCAGCGTAGCAACATCCCTAAAAGTGTCTCGTTATACCCCGACTCATTTGGTCACATCAGACTAAGCATCCCTAATCCCTCTCGAGTCTAAATGACTCAGAGCAATGCTCAATCTCCAAAAAACATGATGTACTCACAACTATATTGCAACTCCCAAGAAGCAACATAACTTGCCGGCAATGAGTACACATCATTATCGATGTGTTACCAAATAGTCTTCCCTTCGCACTCATGTCATTTAGTTTCAGTCCAGTCGCTTTCCCAGCAATGCCTCTTTAGACCGCATCATTCATGGCCATAGATAACATGCCAAAGTAGCAGACGCTAAAACATCAACCTTGTGACATAGTCAAAGGTCTCCTAAGAGTATAAATAAATTAAGGTCATCAATTATGACCTACAGGACTCACACGGTGAGGAAGTAGGAAATTATTCACTCACCTCTACTGTTGGTCGCAAAAGCACATGTAGTATGAAATACATGTTACAGTGGAGTTCTCTTTCGGAAGAAAGAGCGTATATCTAATATCAATGCACCGTACAGATCTTAGTCTAGTCGCTATCTCAGCGCCTAACCCAAGTCCCTCAATTTGCTTGCTATCAAAGCGACAAAGAGGATCTCGCATCTGGCTAAACCACAGGCTGCATGGATTGTGGGTAACCATGCACGGTCCTTTTAAATATGATGGACCTCATCTTAGCTCCCACTAAGGCGACATATCTTTTGTGTCTTACAACTTATCCCTCATTGGACAAGTACCGAGTGACACATTGTCTCATCTTTGCTCGCTACCCATTTGTAGCGCCAAAGGTGATCGCTCGTGTGAGTGAGCAGATCTAAACCTGTCGATATACCTTTTTCACCATAATCACTAAATTTATGGTGAATGTGTGTGCTTACCAAAAATGCTTCTAATCACGCCACATGATCATAGAACATATCAGTATCATGTGCACAACGAGCAATACCATGAGATAGAGAGAATTCACATGGTCAATTATTAAACCACAACTCTCAAGTGATGTTTAATGACTATTTCTCCCTATGCGCATTCTAATGTGTAGTAACTTTCCAAAACATGCTCCTACCAAGAGACTCTACTTTTACATATAAAAGTAATTTGCACAACCATGAAGTCAGCGATGACTTATCGCGAATCTCATTTAGGTCAAATTCATAATATAAACCTTAGATTCTAATGAACAAGTCCAACTGTGAATTTTTAAGAATCTATAAGGTAACCACAAATGTCTTTCAGCAAACTTAATTTGCGACTTCAAGGTTTCATATAAATCTCTTGTACTCAACAAAAAACATGTAAGATAACCATAATTTATTTTTCATTAAGGGTAAAGCGATTAGGGCCTTTGCCCCAAAGACAATTATAATAGTCTAGTCATTACTTTTAACGACAATCGCACCACAAACTTACTTAATCAAGTAAGCTATTTTTACCCTCTAACAAAATCTTAACCTCTAACTCCCATGAGCAAACCATAATGGAAACACCAAATAGTATAGGCAAAACTAGATTTTTTTAGTATTTTCCATCTCATTAATTGTCTATGAATTTTGAACAAGAGCTCATAGAAACTATTTTTCTCATAAACAGTCTCACAAGACATGAAGCCTGAGCTACTTTTCACAAACCCATGTCCATCACCTTGTAGGATGGAAAACCTCTTATTAGGCGACAATAAATTATCTAAGACAACCAGTTCGCAATATCTCTTATGATAACACTTTTCTAATATTATCAACAACGTTCAAAGAACCCCATTTTTTCAATAGGTCGTTTAATAAAAAAAAATGACTAGGTACATTGGGTATCTTTGAATAGATGGTTCGTTTAGGCCGCATGTAAACAGCACCAGCAGCATTCATTCGCTTTATGCACCAAAATAGTACTAGCAATAATCATGCGCTCCAAGTATTTCATGCCTAAACATTACAAAAGCTAACCATCTAATTCTCCTATGAGAATCAGCTATTTAACACCTTCAAGAAAAAAGTTTCAATAAATATGCGATCAACAGCTATCTAAATGCAACTCAATTAGTGCCAAGAGATAGATCTATACCTCTATCAACTCCACTTTTCCTTTATCAATTAGATCAACAACCCCAGGTTGAATCATATAAGTGAAGCGAATCTAAAATTCTATGTTGGGATTCCTACTATGTGAATTCAATACCTTTAGCGGAGCTATATTACAAATATTCTCTTCTAATCTCTAAACGACGAGAGAATATTGATATAAAGCTACCACACTTTTTATGAGGATCCTTATATTCTATAACTTTTGGGAGTCACTATCACTAGTGGTACACCACTCA
Organism: Cyclocarya paliurus; assembly: GCA_029856935.1. Taxonomy (NCBI): domain Eukaryota; kingdom Viridiplantae; phylum Streptophyta; class Magnoliopsida; order Fagales; family Juglandaceae; genus Cyclocarya; species Cyclocarya paliurus. Next base: position 11,000,753 of record CM056946.1, read on the forward strand.
AATGTATACTCACACTAGTTGTTGAATTACTCCCACTATTTTCGGCGATCTTTTATAAAGAAATTTTTGAAAAAAAATAAGGTAGTGTGGAAACGTAATGAAATTTTCTTTCCAAAAAAAAAAGTGTTTACAAAAATCCACAATTCCCTACCCTCGTCGAAAATACGAGTAATTTTCTTGACTCAACCAAAAAATGATCAAACTTAAATCCTCTAGAATTCACATTTATACAAAATAGTCACTCAGCCTTTCTCAAAGGCGAATGAACTCAATCTAAGGACGGAAAATCAGAATTAAGGCCGCAACACCATATTACATCAACCCAAGTGTGATATAAAAACGGTTTTGCGCCATAATTTATTTATAACTCCATTCTCAGCAAGTCATTAAACTGCGAGATAATTATTCTCATCATATAACTCATACGATTTCGGAAAAAAAAAATATTTTAACTGAAAAAAAATATTTTCCTTAAAAACATTTGGAATCGTATTTATATGATAAAACAATTTTTAATTTTATTTTATTATCCAAGTCCTTAGAGTGCATGTATAGGAACTTACACATAGAAAATACTCATATTGCCTTTTCTCTTTGACTCTTCTAAATAAAGGAGAGGGATCTCATTAGCGAGAAAAATTTCAATTTCTCAAACTTCACACCCATCATCTGATGCCTCCACGGCATATTGTAGCATATCATCTCTCCACTTGAGAAATAATATTACTGAGTCAATGAGTGACCATCAAACACTTAAAACCTCTTGAAATTCTCACTAACACCACTGTTTTCAATTAGTCTTAAATCAAATTAGGTATAGACTTCACTAATATCGCATTAAAAGCGCTAATAAAAAACATCGTTTTGTGCAACAAATGCAGTATGTGACGTTTTAGCTGCTAACTAGCGATATATCCTTATTTCTCGCATACTCAATATTTTTCATATTCTCCAATCCACTATAGGAGAGAAAAGAAAAAACTTTATGAGAAATTATCTTAGCCTAAAACCTATCTTGCATCAGTGCAACCACGAGCAAAAATTTTTTAAGTGAGGCTTAGATAAGTCGTACCTAATTATTTAGACTTTTTGCCATAGTTACCATGCAAACCTCCAAACTGCTTGGTATTACATTACTCTCAGGGGTTGCTCCAAAATTTATATATCTGCAAGAACCTATTTGTTCTCGCTAGAGAGAAAAAAAAAAAAACTTGAGCAAGATTACCAGTGCTAATATCACATAAAGGTGCACTGATAAAACCTTTAAAAAATGAATGTGCCAATCAAGAATGTCCTAAACAATCTTGCACACTCAAATTTTAATATCCTTACTTGTCAGACATACTAGCAAGTAGAGAGGATATATGTTTTATCTGTGAGTTAATCCAAGTGGCTTCAAGATTATAATGCTCAACCTCAAATATAGGAGCAATTTAATCTTTGCATCACCAAAAATAACGCGCAACTTTTGTTATTACTCACAAGATTCTCAAAGGCAAAATAGTGGTTTAGCTCTTATTTGACAGTTGATCCCATCAACTTCTATAAAAATTGTAGTGCATGCGTCTCACGCACACTTCCAATTTTATTCTAGACCTTTCAAAAGTTTCACAATAATGATGGTCTAAGACTATCTGACACTGATAATAATCTTTATTTGTTTCCAACTATTGCTCATGGAGGAGATTAGTGCGACGATTAAATCGCATAAATAATCTCTAGGTTTTCTTCATGGTTATTTCAAAGTTACTAAACTATGCGCATATAATTTGCACACACATCTAAGAAATTTGCCGCGTTAATCTAAGTCAGAACAAAAATAATTAATACATGTCGCAAGATCGAAAATTCGCTAAGCTTTATAATCATCTCTTGCGCCTCAATGCCTAATTATTAATTTCTTACTTAATTTTCGCGCAAATTTATATCGTATAGGAGATTAATTCTAAATCAATCTCAACCATACTCCCACTAGGATAAGTAATCTACCGAGTCAGTCACATGTAAAAATAATTTATTCTTAGATCGAAGAAATTAATTTGAACCAATCAGAAGCATGGACTAATCAAACTCGGGCTACTTAATCCCCTAGTTTATCACATTCTAAAAGAAAATTCTTAAAAAAATAGTCTAACAATACAAGTGATAAAATAAGCTCATATAATTACATGTAATCACAATACATGTACAAAAAATAATCACATCACATTTTATCTAAATAATTATTATTCACCAAAAAATAATAATATAGGCAAATTATAACATACAATAAAATGCCTAATAAATGCGATAAAATATGACATCACAATATCATGGCATGCATGTATTTAATAATAATAATCATGCAAACAATATTTTTTTAAAAAATATTCATGTGCCATAACAATATGCTAATTTAAATAAAATTAGCTAACACACTAACAATAAGTTTTAGCCCAATGGTTGAGCTTATTGTCCTTCTATGAGGTCTTGGGTTCAAACCACCACCTAAGCATTTTGCCAAAAAATCACTGTTCTTAGATAGTTAATGGGCCGCACCGCCTTGGGCGCCCAAACTCACTGTGGGCCAAAGTTTTCAAAGCTCATGGCCCATACCGGCCAATGGTCCTTTAAAAAAAAATAATGGACTGCTGCATTTTAAATACAAGAACATCGATGGGCCGGATTTAAAAATAAATCTGTTTCTTGCCCAAAACATTTCAGTCCAAGCAAAAAACGAATTTCATATTAAAATGTGATTTTAAAATAAGCCAAGTCAAGCCCACTGGTTTTTAGCTCAGACCCAACTAAATAAAATATAACAGCCCAAAAACAAATTTTGAAACAAGCCCACAGCCCCAAGCCCGTGTAGCCTCCAGCCCGTATAGATGGAAGATAAACAAAAAAAACTTTTTCACTGTTCTTCTTCCTCCTACCCAACGGTTACAAAGTTGTAACGGAAGAAAAAAAAATTTCAAGTAACCGCCGCCACCCTCTTAGCCAGCGCACGGAGCCTACGCTCCTCAGCCGGTCTCAAGTGTGCGCTGCACCTGGTGCTCGCCGCACTCGGTACGCGCAGCACCATGTGCGTGCGACAGCTGGTGGCGCAGCACCTGGTGGCGCTGCCTCTTGTGGCAGCGTACTGTGGTTGGCCCCATGAGCGACTCTGTCCACAACGATGCTTGGATCTACGCACGGCATCGGACTGGTGTCCGCAGCTCGTTGCAACTTATCAAAATGGAGCTGCCGTGCTCTGTGCGCAGCAGAGCTTCGCAGCACCACCATGGTGCGCGTTGCTCTGCGCGCAGCAGAGGACAACGCCTCCGTGGAGGTGCTCGCAGCTCTGCATGTATCAGAGGCGGCCATGCCACTCCGAGGTGCTTTAGAGCAGTTCTTCATGGTGCATGGCATGGCAGTGCTGCCCTTCGTCCGTGGGTTGGAGGGCCGTGCCTTCGCGCGCAGCAGAGGACATCGCCACACTCTTCTCCCAGCAGAGCTTTCTGCGTTGGCCTAGGTGCAACTCTTAGCACAGTAGATGCAGGAGGTGCGATCTTAAGCGTGGCAATGTGGCACGCTTTGATGCGCACCGACGTTGCTTGTTGCACCATGCCGATGGGCTGTGGTCCATCATGGCAGAAACTGCCGCTTGGCCTGGTGTGCGACAGTGGTTGTCGCGCACCCTGGGCAGCGCAACCCCCTCTTCAGTGATTCAAAGCAATCACTTTGGGTGTGCAGTGCAGTGCACTCGTTAGTACCTGTGGTGGTCACAGCACCGAGATGGTATACACGCACGGCAACCGTGCAGCAGCACCCAAGCGGTGCGTGCTGCTGCCTCTTACAGCACAAGTACGTCAAGATCTGGGCCGACATGTGGACGGGTCCTTGCTGATACGATTGGGTGGTTGCAGCCATTCCACAGCGGCGCTACCACTCGTTGGTCAAAAAAATTCTCATCGTGCATAAATATTTCAGTAAATGAAATTATAAATCGCACGTCAAAAAAAAATACAAATCGAGAACAACCTATTGGGCTCTGATACCAATGTTAGAAATACTAGATCAGAATGCACAGCGGAAGCGATATTACCTCGTTGGAAATATCTCGGATCTAGTGCGGTTGTTCCACGGATTCTCCAGCATCGTTATTCGTTCACGATCTTCACATCGATGGTGGAGTGCGCTACGTGGTAAAACCAGAGCAACACTCATACGTTCCACAGCCTAAATGCTATGACTAGAGAAAACCATTTGAGAGAGAGATCGTTCTTGGTGCAAGTCCGTAATTCAAAGAGGTGAAGAGCTATGTAAATAGCCCTTCTAATTGTAACCCCCGGCTGGCCCTTAATGGCCAGCCATCAAGTCTCATGAAGTGGTTCTTAAACCACTTCATAACCTTCAAGAGAAGGCCAAGGGGTGCCCACTATGGGTGCCCCTTTCTTACAGGTTTAAATTTGAGCAATGCAGATGATTTACAGAGGTAGAAGGAGAAACATTTGTAGATGGTTTACTCAGAATGAGGTAGAAGAAGAAAGAAGAGAAAAATAAAAACGGTATGTTTTGCCTTTTCATTATATCCCGCTGCTACCTAAATGAAACACGGTCATTTCATTCATTGACGTGGAGCTGGTTGGGCGCCATTTACATGAGGCGGTTACCTTTTAACATTTTTCTATCGAGAGTTGCAAGGGAAATATATGAAGAGTCAGAAGCACCTCTCAGACTGGCTTTAGGGAAGGAAAGTGTGTGCCAACCTTGAACATGTATTTGTAGAGACAAATCTGATCTCTATCCTGGATAACCATGCCACTTTTGCCAGGATGAGAAACGGAGAATCAACGAATTAGAAATCTCATAATTTCTTCTCGAGAATAGTCAGGTCAGGCTCAAGAGCGAGAAGGGAAGCAGCTTTGAGAGAACTTTGATCCATTGGGGTAGTGTAGCAAAGAGTCTGAGATGTTCTGAAGAGAGAGAGAGAGAGAGAGAGAGAGAGAGAGAGGGGGGGGGGAGGGATTTGGAAATATGGGAATGATGAAACGTAAAAGCAGAGACGAAGGAAGGCATGAGCGCATATACATCATTTGTGCTGGATAAGACACATATGTACTTTGAAATTAAAAAGAGTGTAGTTATAAAAAGATTTTATAAAAATTAGTTAAAAAATTGACATGATTTTATATAATATATTAGATTTATTTTATAATGAAATTAATTTTATAATTTAATATATTATATCAAATTACATCAATTTATAAATTTATTTTATAATTTTTTTTTTTGTAATTAACGTATTTATCTTTTAGAAGAAGACACCTGGAATAATTGTATTTAAACAACTTTATCAGAAAAAGGACCACGACTCTTTGAAATTGTGGTCATGGGAAAGGACATGATTTCAAAACGTACAGCCCACGGCCCCACATTGCTTAATTCCCATGTCCCACGGTCCACCTGACCATTACGGACAAGAGAATTAAGAATTTAAGGCTTACTATGGGGACAATTATCAAGAATACCAATGGGCGCGTGAACCTATCTTAAGCCCAAAAGGCTTAAAGCCGATGTGAAATCCTAAGTTAGACAAGCTAGGCCCAATAAGCACCCCAATTTGTTTGGTCAGTAAAGATCTGGATTTTTTAACGAAAATTATGTTTCGTTATAAAATTAAAATTTTAAATAGATATGATTCAATATAATATATTAAATAATAAAATTATTTTTATTATAAAATAAATACAACACACTGTCACTTATTTTGAGATTGTCATCACCATAAAAGGCATCGGGACAAACATATACGGGTAATAAACAACAATATATCTTTAGTGAATGATAGTTTCCGACGAAACTTTACTGCCACATTTGGAATGAGATGGGATACAAAATTTATGAATGATAATGATATAATTTATAAATAGTAATAAAATTATTTGAGTTGAGATGTTTTAAAGAATTTTTAAAAAAGACAATAAAATTTGAATAAAAATATTATAAATTTAAAATATTGTTAAAATATAATTTTTTATTTCAAGATTTGAAAATTTTGAATGATTTTTTATATTTTGTTTGAATTTTAGAAAATTTATAATGATTAGATAAAAAAATAAAAAATTAAAATTAAAAGTATTTGCGTTTGTAGTATTTGAATGTGGAGATGAGATGATATGAAACAATATTGCAATCCAAACGAGAGTTGCAAGCATATGTACCATTAAAGCTTTGTTTGTATAGTAAGATGAGATAAGATGAGATGTGAATAGTAGTGAAATTATTTGAGTTAAGATGTTTTATGAAGTTTTGAAAAAAAAGAGAGAAAAAGTTGAATAAAAGTATTATAAAATTAAAATATTGTTTAGAATATAATATAATTTTTATTTTGAGATTTGAAAAAGTTGAATTATTTTTTTGTGTTTTGTTTAAAATTTTGTGAAAATTATAATGATTAGATAATGATTATATGAAAAAAATTAAAAATTAAAAAGTATTTATATTTATGATATTTAAATAAGAGTTTTGCTATGTACAAGTATGTTTGCGTACTAATCTGTGTACTAATGATATTGTCTTTATATTCTAAATTTAAATTAACATTATTTTCAATAAAATTTATTTTCTGACCAATCATATTTAATAAATACAAATATTAATATACAAAATTATTTATAACTAAATTGTTTTTTAATGGCCTCCAAATCATGCCCAAAATATCTCTGGTAGGTCCCTATACCAGTACAAGAGTGGCTTATTGATGGACTTTAGGCCCTGCCTCGTACGATTAGGCTTGTTTGGGATTTTAACGAGATACAAACGTATCTTATTTTTAAATTAATTATTATAATTTTTTAAAACTAATTATTACAATTTTTTGATATTCTTAAATAAAAAATAATTTTAACCTTTTTAAATTTTCAGATAAAAATAATATTATAAAATCATCTTCTTACAATATTTTAATTTTATAATATTTTTTATTTAACTTTTTCTCTTTCATTTTTCAAAACTAAAAAATTAATCAATTCAAACTATTTTATTATTATTTATAAATAATTTTACTATTATTTACAAAATCTTTATCTTATCTCACTTTTTAAACCAACCCTAAATTAGCTTTTGATGTAAATAGTTCTATAATATAAAAAGAATAAGAGATGGATAATGGTAAAGTAGTAATACTGTAATTATTCATAGCCCTAAATTAGCTATTTACCTGATGCTTAGAGCACTAGCATTGGCTTTGCCAAATGCATCTCCAAACTTTAGCCAATATCACCCCTTTTTACAATTGCTTATTCTATTTATATTCAATCTCCACATTGGATTAACTATTTACCCTCTATATAATAATAAAATATTATTAAATTAATAATTTATTTATTTAATTTATTTGTATCACATTTTATAATTCTACCAATTGAATATTAATAATAATTATATTCTAATTAAATTAATATTAAAAAATTAATATTTTAAAAATTCATTTAATGTTAATAATATAAAATATTAATTAAATTCATCTAAATTTCTTAATTACAAATCAAATAGTATTTTAATTGAAGTGATAAATTAATATTTTAATGTTTTCTTGAAATAAGAAATTAATATTTTAATATTTGGTGAATCAATAGTGATTCTCTATCTTTGACCAATCACTATAGCAAAAGTCTATTTTATTTTAGACTTAGCCAATCCAATGTAGAGTATTTCTAATATATATTATCTAAATTTTAGACAATCTTTAACTTTTGCCAAGTCAATGCTAGTGCCCTTAAGAATAAAGGACTTGACGTTCGTGTCGTATTCCGTAGGCCGATACCGACACGGTTTGACCGTTCATGTCCTGGTGGTTTAAGCAACAACCAACAAGAGAAGCTTCGTAGTGGTCCCCACCGCATTACAAAATATTTTATTAAAAAGAAAATTCTACTGTCGACAATATGTCAATATCCATCGAATCGAATTTTAGTACTGAATTATTTTTTATTTTATTTTTACTTTGATGTATTTTTTAATGAGTTTGTATATTTTTTTAAAACAAAATTTAAAAAGAAAATTTTGACATTCGGTGAGTACATTCAGGTTAGATTTCGATAGATGAAAAAATTTACTCAACCTCTTACTATTCACACCACACTCCATCTTTTTTTTAATTTTTTTTTAATTTTTTTTATCAAATATATTTTTATATGAATAGTGAATAAAAAATTATAAATAGTTTAAAAAAAATAAATTCAAAAAAATATTAAAAAATATTAAAAAGTGTGGAGTGTGGAGTGTGGGGAGGATGAATAGCAAAACCCTTTTTTATATTATTTTTATTTTAAGATTTAAAAAGATTGAATTTTTTATTATATTTTTATATAAAAATTTGAAAAAATTGTAATGATGAGATGAGATGAGATGAAATGAGAAGAGAATATTTGTGTATACAAATTGAGCCTTAATAACTTCCTTAGGTGGATGTGTTATAATTATTAGATCAAAAATTCTACTTAACCTCCTACTATTCACACCACACTCCACACTCCATCTTTTTTTTAATTTTTTTTTAATTTTTTTTATCAAATATATTTTTATATGAATAGTGAATAAAAAATTATAAATAATTTTAAAAAAATAAATTCAAAAAAAATTTAAAAAAATATTAAAAAATATTAAAAAGTGTAGAGTGTGGAGTGTGGGGAGGATGTATAGCAAAACTCCAAAATAAAAATAATTTAGCGATAACTTTGATAAACTCCACTAACATTTTCCTTTAAAATATAGAGACCTAATACCTTTCTTGAATCATGGTTTTTTATAAGTTTTTTTTATTAAAATATATTTTTTTAGTTTAAAGAAATACATCCACAATATGTAAACTCCGTTGGCCTATACTATTTACGTTGGTTTAGTTATATAAAATTAAATTATTTCATCTCATATAATTATTATAATTTTTTCAAACTCTCACACAAAATATAATAAGTAATTTAATTTTTTCAAATTCTAAAATAAAAATTATATTATAATAATATTTTATTTAACTTTCAATAAAATATTTTATCTTACCTTATCTGAACTACGTAATCAAATGAGGCCTAATGTCGAGGGTTCACAAATTATGTCTATATTTCTCTACAGTACAAAAAATACTTGATTTCTCTTTACAATGTTTGAATTAAAAAACTAAAAATAATTTTAATCTTATTTTAAAATTAAATTAATACTATTCTTCGTTTAAAATCTTTTATTCTGAATTATGATAGGATATATTTTAAACAGTTTATATATGAGCTACTTAATATTTATCACGTAAAAAATATAATTAAAGAAGAATAAAATTTAAGGCTAATAATATTTTGGGAGAATGGAAAGACGTCGTAGCAATACCTTTTTACATACTTTTATATAATGATATTTTAAATCAAGATTATTTATGTAAAATGAGGTTACTTTTATAAGTTATTTTATAAAAATACATTCTATTTAAACTATAATTGTGTAAAAAATTCATTTAAATTTTAAAATTCATCTTTTAGATCAAATTATTATGTAAACACTTGCTTGAGAATAATATAATTTTTCAATCTAAAATTGAAGAATTCTACTAAATACAGTTATTTTTGTTTACTCATTTTATTGATGTGATTAGTCAAATCAATTATTTTATATTAAAAAAAAGTGTTGCAGTCAATTATATTAATAAAATGTATAAAAAATATACAAAAGTGATTGCATATAAAATTTTTAAAAATTAAATTAATGATAAATACAGTTTTAAAATATTGATTGTATCTTTTTTTTTTATAAATAAAATCTACATTAAAATACTGATTTTTTCCGCGCGTGAACGGATGGGGTTGCGTTCCAGAAGTATTATTCCAATCCAAAGCTCGACCATTCTACCGCGTAAAAAGAAAGGCGATCGACGATCAAAGAAACCTCCGAGTCTTATAGAAAAAGAGAATCGCAGAGCTTCTCCATCTGCTTCGATTCAACTGACGGAAAGAGAACAAAGAAAATTTATCTCGATTTTCGATCGCCATGAGCTTTCTATTTGGCAAGAGAAAAACTCCCGCAGGTTTGTCATCGCATCTTTCTTTTTCTTCCTTCTTCTGATTGTTAACAACGTGATTTGCAGAAACAATTGTTATTATATGCCGGGTTTGAGATTTATGAGTATAATCGAAACCTCATTTTTGAGTTATTTGTTACTTGTGTTCGACTAGGAGTCGGCTTTGTTGTCGGAGTTGGGCTTTTCATTGTTTGATCGCTTTGTCGGGAAGGAGACTGAATGAAACGGAATACATTTTTTTTTTCGTGTTTTTAATATTTCGGCTTACTTCATCCCGATCCATTTATTTGATTTTGGTTATTTATGATGGGATTCCAATGTTGTGGATTGAATTAATGATGAACGTTATCAGTTGAGTATGTTTTAGATTGATTCTCTGCTACACATCACAATCAAAATGCAATGGTCCCGGCTCGCAAAGTATAACAATATTGCTGTCTACATTTTGTAATCCAACTGATGCTGGGCTGCAGAATTTGCCAAAGGCAAGCATGTATTTGGTTTTTAAAAAACCTTTTAAACTGGGTTATAATCGGTTTGATGGGTCCATAGTTTGCGTAACTTCACATATGAACTTCCATATTTTCATGTGCATGCCCCGATCAGTTGGGTTTGGTTGTCTATGGCTTCATTTTGGGTGTTGCTTATGTGCCTAGGTGTATGGTAAGTAATTGGGGATGGTGCATTGCGTTTTAGTAGCCCGTGGGCTTTATTTTGAAACAGTTAGTCGTTTATAAAATGAATTTGTTCATGGTTGCTGCATTCTTTTTTATCCTCAGAACTTCTGCGGGAAAATAAGAGGATGCTGGACAAATCCATAAGGGAAATAGATCGGGAGAGACAAGGTCTACAATCGCAGGAGAAGAAACTAATTCTGGAGATAAAGAAAAGCGCCAAGCAAGGGCAGATGGTATGTTATCTTTGCCTACTACTTCTGTATTTTTCTTGTCACACCAGGATAGCATGTCTAATTTCCTGCATCTCCTAGTAGTTGCCGATTCCAGTTTATGTATTTATATTGTATATAGATTCACTCATAGAATTCGTACTTTTTCAGCATATTTTTGTCCTTGGGACCTTTATTTTCTGTAGTTTGAGTTTTTTTTTTTGTTACTTAAGCTGCAAAGGGAAAAAAAGAGAGACAAAATGAAGTGACATGATCGTCTCTTGGTAAACAATAATACTTCACGAGCACTTTCATTTCTCAAACTCTTCCTAATTGTATTGCAAGATCCAACCCCCACCCCCACCCGCGCCCCACCTCACCCCCCCCCAAAACAAAACATGAGACTAATGTTGAGCTTTGGAGATCACTGGATCTCCCAAGCCAATACTAAAGTTCATATCTTACACGAGATTTTGGGATCTCTCTCTCTCTCTCTCTCTGTATTTGTATGTAACAGGAACCTGTCAGGCCTCGAATCCATGATGTCACCTTCCATCCTATTCTTACACTGGACGAAGTGCTATTTGCACTAGAGCTCACTGATTCTCAATTTTTCTAGTCCACTGCTACTTTTAGATTCCACTTGGTTACCTTTATGTGTATGGGATATGTGAGGATTCTCTTTCACTTTCATCAAGCTCTCGAAGCAGTAAACTTGTATTGGTTTTTAACTTGCAAACTTATGAGCACTTTTTCTGGCACAGTATTTTTGTCTTAGGATTTCCAAATTGGAGGCTGATATTGAATCTGGTTTTTTCTACAAGTTTTAATGGGTTTGGAGGCCACCCCTTTCAAATTTATCTTTGATTTGGTGTAATTTTGTTCCAGGGAGCTGTGAAGGTGATGGCAAAAGATCTCGTTAGAACACGCCATCAGATTGAAAAATTTTATAAGCTTAAATCACAACTCCAGGGTGTATCTCTTAGAATCCAGGTATGTTATACTTTCTGTAATATATTTTGATCACATTAATGACATGCTTTTATTCCTATACTTTATCTTAGTCTATATCTAATAGCTCGAGGCCTGTTGCTTTTTTTAATCTTTTTCAAACATGGTAGTAGATATTTTCTTACTTTCTATATGGGGGCAAGCCAGCATCCATATGATTTTTAACAATTTAAGTTTGTGTTTGGGATACCACAAAGTACTAAGGCCAGCTAGTTTATAAGGTTGAAAATGTAACTAGAAAAAGGGAGGTGATATATGTTGCATATGAGTGTTTCAGTTGCTTTTTCTTTTCTTTAATTTTTTTTTTAAAGAAACTGGAAAGAAGATATTTGTGTAAAATCTAGCTTGGATCTGATGTCTTCTTCTTAGGACATATGAAATAAAAGTATCTGTTATAGTGCCTTTTGGTTTGAGGCTTCTAAGGCTTGTAAGTTGACAGAATTCTTGAGTTCATCCTGATTATAAAATTTTCTTTTACTTCTAGACGTTGAAATCAACACAAGCCATGGGGGAGGCAATGAAAGGTGTGACAAAGGCAATGGGCCAGATGAATAGACAGATGAACTTACCATCATTACAGAAAATTATGCAAGAATTTGAAAGGGAGAATGAGAAGATGGAATTGACGACTGAAGTGATGGGAGATGCTATTGATGATGCTTTGGAAGGGGATGAGGAGGAGGAAGAAACAGATGAACTAGTGAATCAAGTTCTCGATGAGATTGGAATTGATGTCAATCAAGCGGTACTTTTATCGTCTTCTCTTTTTTTTGCCCCTGTCCTCATGATTGACTTATCAAATGAGGCTTGTCTACTGTAGTCTCGAAGTTAGACTTTGGTACATAACTATAGGTTGACATGTTCTAATTTGATATGCAGCTTGTTAATGCACCATCATCTGCTGTTGCTGCACCACCAACCAAGAATAAGGTTCCACAAGTGGAAACAGTGAGTAATGATGACGGTGGAATAGATAGTGAGCTACAGGCAAGGTTAGATAATTTAAGAAAAATGTAATTTTCATGTCTTTTGTATACTATAAACTTCGGGTCTGCTGTATAAAGTGAAAGTCCATCCTGTGACACTTATGAAAACTGTGCCAGAATGTATCAACTCGGGGTTGAAATGAAGTGGTGATTTCAGTAAAATTACATTAGGTAAATTTTATACATAAAGAAATGCATGATATGAAAGCGATGACAGACATACGATTGCTTGGTGAATCAGAAGGACGTGTTCTTGTCTTGTGATTCTATTGGTGTTTAAAATACCTGGGGTTATGTAAAGTTATACCTGAGTTTACACGATTCATGGGATATTGGTAGATAATTTTTGAGATAGCGAATGATTGTTACTTTCCGATTGTGCTGAATTGAAAGATGCAATGGGAAAGGTGTGGAGTGGAATATAAGTTTATTAACATTGATGAGTGGTAATAATTTGAGGTTTATAAGCCTTGAATGCTTTTTAGTGCAGCGTGTATACCTCTACTGCAGTATGTCAATCCTCTTGAACTCTTCAATATTCCTCCTTAATCTGGCTAAAAAAAACTCCCCTTTGTTCATATGTATTTTAGGATGAATCTAATTCTGTGCAGTCGGGTGCCTTCGAATGCATAGCAGTTTACACAACCAGTGAGACCGTTTCTGATCCAGGATGGAAGTGAGAACAAGAAATAGAAGTAGAAATATAGCAAAACAGAGAAGAGAAGAAAACCAGAAGAGAAGAAAGGAAGAAGAAGAAAAACAGAGGGGGGGGGGTTGGAAGGTGGCGGCTATAACAAGCTCTCAATTCTCAATTCAAAACCTACTGTTCTAATGTTCCTTACAAGTCTTTAAATAGTAGGGTAATACAAAACCTAAATAAAATAAATAAAACATTAATAATAGAAGATGTCCTTAAATAGTAGGGTAATACAAATCCTAAATAAAATAAATAAAACATTAATAAAATAACAATAATAGGAGATGCCCTCATCAACTCTCCCGGGGTGGGAAAAAACTCGACTCTATCAAGTTGACAAGTCACACTAAGGCTGCAATCAATCACCCAACCATAAGCTAAGTGGTTGAGCACGCTTCTTCCAATAGCTATAAACACGTGTGAGTGGAGGCCTAAGTCTAGTATCCCTACCAACTTCTCCGGAACAGGTGGCTGGTGACCCGGGCAAATGAAGATCCTGCTGGCTCTGATAAAGTTTCAATAAATCTGGATCAAGCTACTGGAGTGTCTCTCTGGGAATCCATGTATAGTCGGAATCTGGTCGATCTACCCAACGAACAAGGAAATGCTGAACCTCTCCATCATTGGTCAACACAATCTGTTCATCTAGAATAGCATCAATTTTATCTTTGTGTGCTGTGATAGATGGTATTGGATTAGGAGTGACAAAAAGTTCAGGGTTAGGGTCCATAGATGGAGGTAGAAAAGGATCACTGGAGGGATTGAAATGGCCTTTGTAAGCAACTAAGTCCTCAACATTGAAAGTAGAGTGGTAACTAAAATGTGATGGAAGATCAATGACATATGCATTTGGACCAACAAGCTTTAAAATTTTAAAAGGACCAGCATTATGTGCCTACAATTTGTAAGCGAATCCAGGTGGACACCGTTCCGGTCTAATTCGAATCATAACATAATCCCCAACCTTAAATTCAACATGTCATTTATGCAAATCAACTCGAAGTTTATATGATGCATTATTGGCCTCAAGTTGTTTATTGATCTCAATATGCAAGTCATGAAGATGTTGAACAAATGAATCTGCTGACACAGACACATTAGCATGCGGAGATATGGGAATAAAGTCTAAAGGCTTCCTAGGCTTGTAGCCATGAACAACTTCAAATGGACTCATACCCATAGACCGATTCACATAACTGTTATATGCAATCTGAGCTGTAGGGAGGATCAAATCCCAATTCTTAAGATTTTCCTGGACCAGACATCTTAATAAGTTGCCAAGACTGCGCTTAACAACTTCAGTTTGACCATCTGTTTGAGGATGGTAAGCAGTGGAGAATTTCAATTTAGTGCCAACCATATGCCATAGGGTTCTCTAAAAATGACTAGTGAAACAAACATCCCTATCTGAAACAATAGTCTTAGGAAGACCATACAACTTGACAATCTCATTAAAGTACAACCTAGCAACCTTAGGCGCATTTGAAGTTTTGCTACAAGGGATAAAGTGAGCCATTTTCGAGAAACAGTCCACTACAACAAAAATAGAATCATACTTCTTTGGTATGCGTGGAAGTCCAAACACAAAATCCATACTGACGTCTTGCCAAGGACAAGTCTGAATCTTGTTAATGTTGATATTGAGCTTGATTCTATGATTGTTTTTCAATGGGTGATGAATTCGCATTGTGGTCTCTGGTATTTTGAGGATTTTTGGGAAGAAATTCTTGAGATTCTTGATACTTTGAACTATTCAATCTCTCATGTGTATAGACAAGGTAATGCGCCTGCGGATTTTTTGGCTTGGATGGGTTCTGACGGTAATAGTATGATATGAGAGGATTTTTCTTTACTTCCTCATTTATTAAAAGGTATGTTGAAGACGGATAAAATGGGGCTTCCTCACGTTAGATTTGCTTAATTTTTGGTTGATGCTGGTTTTATATTAATATTAGTTTTGGTTATAAAGTATAAGGTTGTTTTTTTTTTTTTTTTTACTCTTGGGTTTTGGGTGTTTGTTTATTCCTATCTTGTAACCCTTCCAAGTGCTTGTTATTATCACGGTATTCCTCCGCCATAAGTGAGGGTTTATGAATAAAATTGGGGAGGGGTCACTCTTGGACATGTGGCCCCAACTCTTTCTAAAAAGAAAAAACAGGACAACTAGGGACAGGTTGGAGTGTGTAGAGACCAATATTTTGTCGCTTTTGTTTGGCCAATTGACAAGTGTTACAAGTGCTCACTATCACGTCCAAAATGTATGGCCAAACCTCTAGCATGAATTTTCCAAACTATAAAGTCCCTAACTGAAGTCCGAGAGATGCACAACTTATTGGTTTTAAAAAGATAACCAGCCTCCAGATGGAAACCATCCATGGTATCCGACTGCCCACTTTGCAAAGCGAGAAAAATATTCCTAAAATCAGGACAAGACTCATACTCTTCCTTAAGTCTTTCAAAACCTATGACCTTGACATTTATGATAGACAAAAGGGAGATGCAGCGGCTCAAAGCATCAGCTGCTTGGTTCTCAACACCCTTCCTAAGCTTCAAAGCAAACGAATAAGCCTGCAAATATTCAACCCAATGGCCATGCCTAGAATTCAATCTTTTCTGGGAGTTAAGGTAGCAGAGGGCCTCATGCTCTGAATAAAGAACAAACTCATGGGACAACAAATAATGGCGTCAATAGCGCAAAGCTTGTACAACCGCGTACAGTTCCTTATCATAAGTAGAGTACCGTTGTTTGGCATCATTTAACTTCTCATTGAAATAAGCAACAGGGTGGTGTTCTTGGCTAAGGACTCCACCTATTCCTACCCTTGAGGGATCACACTCGACCTCAAAAATTTTGGAGAAGTCGGGAAGTCGCATGACAGGAGCTTCCGTCATTCACTTCTTGACTAATTTAAAAGCCTTAGCCGCTTCCGATGTCCACTGAAATTTTTCTCTCTTCATGCACTCTGTGATAGGAGCCATGATTGTGCTAAATCCTTTAATGAAACGACGATAAAAGGTAGCCAGACCATGAAAACTCCTGACGTCATGTATAGTCTTGGGCTCAAGCCAACCAACAATGGCCTAAATCTTTGTGGGGTTGGCAGATACTCCTATAGAAGACACAATGAATCCTAGGAGGACAACTAGATCTGTGAAGAAAGAGCATTTCTTCACATTAGCATACAGATTTGTTTCACGAAGGGTGGAACAAACTTGTGTGAGATGGTCTAAATGTTGTTCCTTAGTCTTATTGTAAACGAGAATGTCATCAAAATAGACGACGAGGAACTTACCCATGAAAGGCCGAAGAGCTTGTGTCATCACCCTCATAAAAGTACTCAGGGCATTGGTTAGTCCAAAAGGCATGACTAACCACTCATAAAGGCCATCCTTCGTCTTGAAGGCAGTTTTCCACTCATCACCCTGGCGAATCCTAATTTGGTGATACCTACTCTTTAAATCAATCTTAGAAAATATTATGGCACCAACCGTCATATCCAACATATCATTAAGCCTAGGGATAGGAAATCGATACTTCACTGTGATCCTATTAATGGCACGACTATCAATGCACATCCTCAAAGAACCATCTTTCTTAGAAGTAAAAAAGGCAGGAATTGCACAAGGACTTAAACTCTCATGGATAAAGCCTTTGGGAAAGAGTTCACCCACTTGCCTCTGGAGCTCAGCATGCTCAGTAGGATTCATCTTATAATGAGGCAAGTTTGGAAGAGATGCTCCTAGGACAAGATCTATGTCATGTTGAATATCTCATAGAGGGGGTAAGTGGTCGGGGAGGTCCTCAGGAAAGACATCCCGAAACTCCTAAAAACACGACTGGGTCTCATCAGGGGCCACTATTGGAGACTCCAATGGAACCTCCATAACAACCACAAAAAACACAACAGAATCACCCACGAGTGCACGTTCAAACTTGTGACACCCCGTTTTTACGTGTATTTTAATTAAATAATTACGTGATTTATTTTTATAATTGATTCTCTTGTTTTAAAATTTATTGAATTTTTTGTTGGTTTATTTTATGATTTTTTTAGTTGTGGAATTTATTTTGATGTGCTTTCTTAATATTAATTATTATTTTGCATTTAAATTGATCTTGTTGACTATAATTCGTCAACCTAGAGAATTTCACACCTAATTAGACACTCCAGCGTGAACAAAGGAGTTTAACTAGGATATTTTCCCATCCTAATACTTAGAATCGTGATTGACATGAATATCTTAACATGATTGTTCTTGAAATACATAAATTATATTAGAGACAGAATGTGACTTGAATATGAAAGGTCAAAAGTCATGACATAACACAACATGACATTTTTAACATAACATACTTGTAATATAGAATATTACATTACATGACATACACGACATTCCATTTTTTTCTGATATTATCTTGATGAATTTTTATTGTAGAAATGAATAGTATTCACTAAGTAAGTTCCCAGGAAAGATTAATCTTTCCTAGACAGAATTTCTAGATTCCTAATAAAGATTGGAGGGTCACGATGGATACACTTAGGAATTTTCAATCTCCTTAGACAGAACCTCCTTAGATTGTACATATCCATACTACTTGCAATGTATAGCAGTACGTGACAAAATATCTTGTATAACAGATGAATAATTCATGACAGAATAAATTATGTGTAACATATAAACATGTAATGACTTGGCATAGCACATATAATAACATACATACATATACTGTAGTTCATTTACTTATCACAAATACATAGTAAACTGTTAGTAAGTTAAAAGCTAACTTATATGTTTTCGCGTTTCTAGGCAAAACTCAAGCGCGATCACGAGGGATTGAAAGTAGTGATGTTTAAAAGTTAGAACTTAATCACTAAACAATTAGAAATATGAAAAAATGAACTTAGAGTAAAATTACCATTTTATCCTCTATATGTGGGAAAATAACCAGTTTACTCCTAACTTAAGGATTTTGCATCTTAACTCCAAAAATTACCAAAATTTACACACCTCATGATGTAAATTTTGTCCTAAAATCAAATATCTATTCAAAAAAAATTTAAAACTAAACACAACCAATAAAATTCTATAGAGACCGAAATTTACATAGGCTATTTCCTTTATTTTTGTTTCTAACTTGTTTTGATCAACCTCTTGATCCATGACTTATAAAGATGTGATCTTCAAACCAAAATATCACATAGTTTAAAAAGGTGTCCTAAAAAAGATCTAAGTTTGAAACTCAATATCACATGGTTAAAAATCAACCAAAACATGAATTTAGCCAAGAACATCATCACTTGGCCTATCCGAATACCTCATTCCATAAAGATTTCATATATTTGAAACTAACATCAAATATCTTCAAAACAACATTATATCATGTACATAAGAAGCTTAGGATTCTCAAATAAAAATATCAAAGCCATTGCAATAAGATTAGACCATAAAAGATTTAAACTTTCTTAAAATAGAAACTGTTTTTCCTCTTCCAGATTTGAAGTTTCTAAATCTAAGAAAATATTTCACCAAAACTTTTAATCATGCAACAAATCCTCAACCAATAATCATATACCTATATTAACAATACTCCATAATAATTTCGGACCAAGATCAATCTATTAATTTTGTCAAAAACTCCAAAATATGACATACTTTCTAGTTATCGCCCAGAATGACCTTTCTGGGTTTTAAACAACATTTGATTAATCAAATGATCTCCAAATAGAATAAATAAGATATCCACATAAACTAGACTCCAAAATAAACAACTTTCATGAAGGAAAGTTTGTGACAAAATACTTACAAAAGCTTCAGATAAGGCGTGAAAAACAGTTCATAAAAACTATCCGAGAGTATTTTTTTGTATTCTAACAAAATAAAGTGTAAAGGAGAGATGATTTTCATTGGAAGGGGCTGAAGGGCTATTTACACAAGTTTTGTAAGATGATAGGTCTAGAATGGAGCTTGAGTATTGATCTTTTCTTCCAATAAAATATACAAGATAGTTCTTCAAGGTTAAGTGTAGAATTGAATGAGTGAGGTGTCCCCTTAGTCATTCACTTCAAGAACATTCTATGTCCTCTTGAATAAATTTGATAAGTCATGTGGAGGGTGAAATATCTTAGTCAAAATCAATGCTAAGGTGGCCAATTTCGTGGACCTTGATGGGCTTAAATCGAAAGGGCCTCAATTCTTGAGTTTTAAGAGGGTTTGGGTTGCTATCAAGCCCAAATCTGATTTCTCTTGGCCCAATGAAATATCTAAACTTAACTAAATTGGATAATGATGTTCTAACACAAATTTGAAGGATTAATAGCATGTGAAAATAATTTAATTAAGTGATTAAATATGATGCTAGAAACTGATTTAATAAGGTTTTGGATAAAACCGTATAAGATTTTTGGTTTCCATCACGCTTATGGATTCTTAGTTGGATTCCAACCATATAGGATTTACTATGGTTTCTAAAGACAATAGAAATTCCATCATTGAATTTCTAGCGGCTGTTACAACTCTAGTGTTTGAGAAAACAATAGCATTTGCTCTTGATACCAAATATGATGTAGGATATATAGAAGTGAGAACAAGAAATAGAAGCAGAAATATAGCAAAATAGAGAAGAGAAGAAAGGAAGAAGAAGAAAAACAGAGAAGGGGGGTTGGAAGGTGGCGGCTGTAACAAGCTCTCAATTCTCAATTCAAAACCTACTGTTCCAATGTTCCTTACAAGTCCTTAAATAGTAGGTAATACAAAACCTAAATAAAATAAATAAAACATTAATATTAGAAGATGTCCTTAAATAGTAAGGTAATACAAACCCTAAATAAAATAAATAAAACATTAATAAAATAACAATAATAGGGGATGTCCCCTCTGAGGTCAGTAGATGTCCTTGTTTAGGTTCATGAATACATGATGATCTTGCATAGGCCATATTTCTATTTTCTGTTATGTTTTTTTATACCATTGATTACAAATCTGAGAAATTGGGTCCTAAGCCAATTAAGAAACTTGTGTTATAGGCCAATTATAAGACGGGTGCTGAACACTAGAAAAGTGAAAAATGTATGGGATTGCGATGATGGAACTTAAAGCTGGATTGGCCTAGCTTTTACTAAAACCTATTAATGTTATGTATATAATCGACCTCCATGGTTGACTCCTCGGCTTAATTATGAAACACAAACATCTTGTCCCACCCAGTGCAACTTGCTTCCTATCTATATTCTTTGTTTGTTATTATCATCCTGACAGGTCCACAGATACCCACCACACACGAAATGTTATCAGAATTACCCTTCCCAATGGGAAAAACAATATCCATTAAACTGGGCTGCCTGAGTCCTGCACATTTTCTTGGGAATTTGCTTGCTGTGTATACACGACATGTCGCTGACACCGCCAGCCAACGGGTGACCTACAAAGCGGGCAATCAGAATGAGAGTAGAGCCACATATCTATGCACGGAGCATGAAAGGAGTGCTTGCACTGCGGCAGTTTCCGCACCTCTTCACCTTCCTCGAAAGCTGATAAGCAAACTGCACATTCACAATCATTCAGCTCAACGCCTTGTTCATCAGCTGCCACTCCTTTCTTGTACTTGAAGCTGGACAACAAGTTCCTGTTGGGGTTTCCACAGCTCTGACTGGTTGAGATCTCCACCAACGGGCTTCTTCGTCTTGGTGTTCTCTGGATTTGGTGGCTCCGTGTGCACCATCTGACAATTAGGAGGTTGTATACGGCTAGCAACAGAGCGGCGGTCGCCATCACCACGAGGCCATAATATAAGGTAGGTAAGTTGGATTTTGATGGAGCAGGAGGTGGCTGTCTGAAGGGGCTTGCAAAATCACCCATTCTCTTCTTCTTCTTCTTTGGTTTGTGAAAAAATGGCCAAGGAATGAAATTTTCGAGGTTGTAAGCATAGAGGTTGCAGTAGTTACAACAGGACAGGGGATCTGAATGCTACGAGTGCACTTGTCTTAGAAGACAATTACATCGTTGTTAGTACTAGATTAATAATTGGTAGTTAATCTAAAAGACGTGTTGGTTAGGAAGCCAAATATATTAATGGTTTGTAAATGTATGAGCCAAAGAATGAAAGACAAAGTAATGGACAATCACTGACTGAATTGTAGATAAGCAACCTGTAACTGTCTGTCTCCCTTTCACGGTTTATTGAGAATAATAGTATGGCTGCAAACTGCTGATTTTTATTTTTTATAAGAATAAAATTCCTTCTTCTTTTTTTTTTTTTTTTTGTCCATTTTGGATAACAAAATTGGAAGTACTAGAATTTTCTCCTTCATGTCACTGTCAAGCCAACCAAAGTCATCTACAGATTGCTTGCTACTTTAAGCTTCTTGCAAATTGTTTTGTGCCATGTCACATGAATTTATTTATTGAGTCTCTCTCGACTTGTCACACGAATTTCCCAAGGTACGAGAATAGGTTTGAATTGTTATGGGCTTTACCTTTTGTAATTTATTTAAGAGATCATATGGTGCAACCTCATGAACATAACTTGAATTAGCTATATAAGTTGGAAGACGGACGGCCGTATATATACCAGCTTAATCGACTCCTCTTATTTTATTAAATAATTAATAATCTTTTCATCATATTATATCTTTTCGTAGAAAAAAAGGTGAAAATTTTGATGAAAACGCAAACATGTTTCTTTTTCTCCTTTGGTATCGTAATAACAATTCCTTGAGTTTTATTCAAGCGGATATATATATATATATATATTTATATATGTCACTTCTATTATAAAAGCGGCTATGAGCATGTGAATAGTATGAATAATAGTTTGTGTTTGTGTTATGATCTTGAGAATTAAAAGTTTAATCAAATTAGTATCCAACAGTTTTATGGCTTTTGGATCAAAGGTTGGGTCTTTAACAATTGGTATCAGAGCAGGGATCATGCCATGAGTTCAAGTTATAGAGGGAGTGACCTATAGGCTGGATTAAAATGCCTTGGTACTATGTATGAGCATGGTGTTAAGTTATTGAATACTGATAGATGAGTGAAGTCGTCAAAAGGGAATAGGTTACCATTAGGTCAATGTCGATAGAGTGGGCGGGCCACCGTGGAGATTGGATTTGGAAGTATGGTGGAATGTTATAATCTTAAGGGTTAAAGGCGCTTAACCAAATTAGTATCAATAGTCCTAGGACGGCTTTTGGATCAATAGTTGGATTTTTAATAGTTTGACGGAAAAATTACGTTCTTGTTATTGAGGTTTCTATTTGATGACTAAAATTACCTTTGTCCTTGAGGTTCTAATGTGTTTGATGGGTAAAATTACCTCTTTGTCCTTAAGGTTTGTGTTTGATGAGCTACTTTTTTGTCCATGAGGTTCTAAAATATTTTTTGTTTGGCACAGAAAATTACCAAGGTTTACATTTAGATAATTAGTGCCTCTTGTTTTTTTTTTTTTTTCATCTTTTTCTTATTGTCTATTTTGCGTTAATTAAATTTGTTCTATCTTAAATAAAATTACATTTTTATTCCTGAGATTTCTTTTGGAAAAATTTTAGGTAAATTTGGTCATCTCCTTGTGCTATGACACGCTTAGGATTAGGATAATGTGATTATTTTTAGGAATAACACCACATGATATGAGTTATCTAGAAATAAGACAATTTAATGATTTTTTTTTTTTAGTCCGTTAACACCTACAAAAACTTGGTCCAATCATAAGGGTTAGCTTGCTAAAGAATATCAAACAATGTTCCATTCTTGTTCCTTTCTATTTTACAGTTTCATTAGTTTAATTCAAATTAATATTAAACTTTTAAGATCATTTTCGTATATACAAATAATGTAGACCTAGGCATGAGCCTTGCAGTAAGAGAAAATTATACATGAGCTGGGAAGATCAATTCTATAAAAAAAACAAATTTCATCTCCATAAAACAAGTTAATTATCTTCTTGATAGGCTAATGTGGGAAACAAATACATGCCCGCAGCTATCAAATACTAAACTTTACAATGGTTGTATATATGCCTTCTAACTTAACTTGTTAAGAAACCATGCTTTGATTCATATATCTATCTTTGGTTTTTAACATTTGCCACTATCGATTTAATAATTATTATTATTTTTATAATTGACAAAACTCTAAAATACTTTCACATTGATTAGTTCATTATCATATTAACAATTATTATTGTTCCTTAATGATTCTCAATCTTAATGATTAGTTCTAATTGATATGCATTTTAAAGACTATATTTTCACTTTCACATGGACATATGTGTCTTGTACAGTTTGACCAACACATTGCGCAGACTTTGCTAGCCAGCCCAACTGACACATTGCTAAACAATTTTGAGCATTCGAAAAAAATAAACATTGCTCGGATCACCAAGCAAATCCAGTTAGACGGACATATTGCTCGGTAATTCCGAGAATTGCAAGAAAATAAATGTTCATTGAGGTAACCGAGCAAGGCCGTTTTGACTGATGTATTGTTTGGTTATTCCAACCATCGCAAAAATAACTCTTTTTCTTGGTATCACCGAGCAAGTCCAGTCTGATAGACATACAGGTCGGTAATACCGAGCAATACAAGAATTTAACCCTTGCTCAGGATCACCGAGCAAGGAAAATTTGGCTAACACATTGCTCGACAATTCCAAGTGTCGCATGAACATAATCATTGCTTGCAATCACTGAGCAAATCCAATCTGATAGACAGATTGCTCTAAAATTTTAAGTATCGTAAAAAAATAACCTTGTGGGATCACAGAACAAGATAATTCTGATTGACATACTGTTCAATTATGCTATCTTTAATGGGATATACGTGCCTTGAATGCGGAGTCTTTACTAGTAATATATATATATATATATATATATATATATATATATATATATA
The DNA here is from genome assembly GCA_029856935.1 of Cyclocarya paliurus. Classification (NCBI taxonomy): domain Eukaryota; kingdom Viridiplantae; phylum Streptophyta; class Magnoliopsida; order Fagales; family Juglandaceae; genus Cyclocarya; species Cyclocarya paliurus. Next base: position 11,025,253 of record CM056946.1, read on the forward strand.
TATATATATATATAAAGAAATTCCACACACACATAATCCTCTAAGTTATTATCTTTTTTTTTTTTTTTAAATAAAATAAAACCCCAGATACAAATTTTGGCAGATGCTAATGTGCATTCCTCCACAGAGTTTGGCGTTAAATGGCTAAAGTATATATCTTGACTTGTAGTTGAAGACTTGAAGTTGTGGTGTTGTCTGAATTTGGTCATTTCAAGCCTTAATATTTAATAATGCATGTGCATGACACGTATGAATGAAATGATCTGGATTTTTGACTGGTGGCCATGGCCTGGGCAAATCTAGAATAACCCAAACTTTCTTAATTATTCTTTTTACAGATTTTAATTATTAAAATAGACAGTATATTATGAAAGAAAATCAGTTTTGATTAATTCTTAGGGTTGATCCCGCCAGATCTGTCACACCCGGCACCACCTAAAGAAACAGCCCCTAAACCTAAAGAAAAAAAAAAAGACTTGACAACCCCGTAAACCTTAAAAAAATAGATTTTATTTTGTTATAATTTATAGGAAGTTAAGTGGTCCCTGAAATGGATTCACTATGGTTCAATTGACAATTAGAGTCAAGAAGCAAGCTTTAAAATCGAATGCGTTAGAAAGTAGAAGTGAAAGAGGAAATTGTCCAAAAAATGATGGCAAGATTTAGCAATATATATAGGAGAACAGACAAGAAAAGAATGTATTCAAAGAGGGAAAATGTGCGGTAATATTATATTATTTTTTTATAATCTTTTTGTTTTAATATTATATATATCTTGTGAAATGATGATGGGACCTCCTTAATTTATGATGCAAATAGTCTCTGGTTCTTCATTATCTACACAATCTTTTGGTAGAAAATAAGGTTGATTAAAAATTTAAAAATTTAACTTTTCTCTAATTGTTCCGATTTCGATTGTCAGAGTCAGATTTTTTTTTTTTTTTTTATATTTTTCAATCGGAGTTGGAGGTGTCATTGGACCAACTTCAAATCCTATCCGATCTGACTCTGGTTTTATGCTCCGAATCTGACTTTGTCTTCTTATAAAATATGTATTTATCTATATATATTATAAATACTAGTATAATTATATAGCTATATAATTAGAACCAATATAGTTAAATTCAATAATATATTAGTATGAGTTAATTATTATAAAATAATATATTTATACTATAATATAAATAGACTAATGGTAGTTTAGTATATGTAAACATTATAGTATTACTACCGTACATAATCAAGTCTAGAAATAAGTTGGACACTAGTATTTAAATCAGTTTAGTATAATAAGTTAATAATACATATACTAATTTACTAAAGTATAATAATATGTAATTAGACACTAGAAAGTCTAGTATATAATTGAGTTAAAAATAAGCTAGACATTAGTATAATCACATGTAATTAGACACTATAGTATAAGTCTTGTATAGAATTAAATTAGACACTAGTATAAAAATAATTAATAAGTCTAGTATAATAGGTTAATAATACATAATACCAATTAACCAAAGTATAATAACATGTAATTAGACACTAAAAATAAGTCGAGTGTAGAAATAAGTTATAAATAAGTTAGACTTTAGTATAATATAATAGCATGTAATACTTAGTATAATAACATGTAATTATTGGAAGATTGACTATGTTATGGACTGATGAAGTGGATGTGGAGATAGTGAACTATACACATAATCATATTAGTGCCTATACAAGGGATGATGACATTAAAATAAGCTAGCTTCTGACTGGATTTTATGGTAAGCCAGAGTCAAGTAGAAGAAAAGATTCATGTGATCTTTTGGTTCCCATAAAGCCTATAAATCAGTATGCTTGGTGTGTGATAGGTAATTTCAATGAGGTTTTGTCCCAAGATGAATCTCAGATGAATGCTTTTCGTGAAGCCTTGGAAGACAATCAGTTACATGATCTAGGATAGAAGGGAGAGAAGGTTTACATGGAGTAATTTGCATGAAGATGAATCTTTTGTAGAAGAAAGATTAGATAGGGTTGTAGCCAACTTAGTATGGCCTAAGGCCTATCCAGAAGCAAGAAGGGTTAAATGCGAGACAACAAGAACCTCTTACCATAAACCTATTGTTTTGACTATCAGCGAACCTAAAAAAGGGAATGCAATATTGAAAAGAAGATTTAGATATGAAGCAATGTTGAGTAAGTGTGGGAAAAGCCTAAGCAGATGGAGTAATGGGAAGTTCAGAGATAATGGAAAGCTGATCAAGGTAAAATCTGAACTTTTGTAGGGCTTCATGGTGAAGAGGGTCCACATCATATTGAAGAAATAAAGAGAATGAGAGCTTAGTTGGGAATTCTCTTTGAACAAGAGGATGTAAAGTGGAAACAAATGGCAAAAAGAACCTGGTATCAATTAGGAGACATAAATACTAAGTACTTCCATGCTTGTGCTACAAAGAGAAAGAGAAAGAGCAAGATTAGAAGTATTACTGACTTAGAGGGCAGGGTGTGGGAAGAGAGTGAAGATATTGAAAGAGATTTTCATAATCATTTAGGAAAGCTACTCACATATGAAGGCCCTTCCAATGAGAACATTGAAGACTGTTTAAAGGAAATCAAATCACAAGTAACTCTAGAGAGGAATTATAAACTCCAAAAAGAAGTGACAAAGGAAGTGTAAATGTAAAAGTGGTTGGTTAAGATTAGATGACTAGGATGATAGAGATTTGTTTAAGTAGTTATATTGTTGAGTTGGATGAATGTTAATATATATATATATATTTTATCTATATCTATAAATATTTGAAGTGTATCTAGAAATTATTAGATAATTTTTTAGATAAGTCAAGGGTGTGTGTATCCGAAATTTAAGGAGTCTGAAATTATCCAGTTGAATGGAAACTATATATGCTGAGAAAACTTAGCGCCAGGTGTCAACAGATGCGTCAGCAGATTCATTCCCAGTAGAGTCCTCCCGTCAGCAGAGTCATACTACAGATCAGATTTCTACCAGATTCAATCCGTCAGCAAAGTCCTATTGCAGATCAAACTCCTATCAGATTTGTTCAGTTAGCAGAATTGTACTACAATTCAAATTGATTTTCATATTGTTTATTTAAGGGATCCTATTGGTTAGGATCTGTAGAGATTTAATTTTAGATATTTTTTTAGAGCACTTTCCAATGCATATTTTGGTGAGAAAATTTCTTTGAGAATTTTCATATTGTTTATCTCAAAAAGTGTGATCGTGCTTCATGTTAGAGATTCAATGATCGTGATTCAGCCACTGGAGTTCCAGGAGAGAAGTCAATAATTTGAAGATCGCTAGAGGTTTTGTATGCTACTGTGGTAGAAGAAAAACGGGTCATTTGTCTAGTCAAGTAAGAGAGTCAAGTTATAAAGATTTTGTAATTGATAATTACTTTTACTTGATTTTCAAAAATAAGATTGACTTTCCTGGGTTTGGATGCCCGGTATGGTTTTACCTTTGAGGAGTTTTTCAAAGGGTTTTCCTTCGTAACCAAAATTGATGTTATGCAATTTATTTATTCTACGTTATTGCTTAATTATTAAATTAATTGCATGCTTGACAACTAACTAATTTGTTGAGTGAATTGGTAGATATTTCCATTACGATATAGGGGTACGTGGATAATTTCAATTGGTATTAGAGCATGGTTCACTTATTTGAGTGTGATTCATGTCTCCCTGTTTATCATGTCATCGTTGTTATATGTTCCGCCATATTTTGATGGGGGAAAACTATGCATATTAGAAAGTTTGTACGAGGGCTTTTCTCAAGTCGTTGGAAGAGCGTGTGTGGTATGCAGTTGAGTGAGAATGGACTAAACCTGAGACAACTATTGATGCTTGGATAAGAGATGAGATCACCAATTGCAATTGGAATAGCAAAGGATTTAATGCTATAACATAGAAGCTCAACCAAGGTAAGTCCAAAGGTAAATTTACTCCTACTTGTCATTTTTGTGGTATGCTTGGCCATATAAGGCCATGTTGCTTTAACCTGAGTAAAGTTAAGAAAAAGGAAGAAGAAAGAAAATATACAAGTAAGAAAAATAATTTAGAAAATAAGGTCAAAGAGTTAAGCCAACAAATAAACACCATAAGTGCCAAGGTATGTGAGTTATCTTAATTTTGTTTTGGCAATAAGGATAAGACCACAAACAATTGTGATGATGTGGAGATGACCTCAAAATTTAAAGCAAAGTGGGTGGTCAAAGAAGATGTCGTGTCACATTAATTGATAGGACTACTTGTGATTCTTGCATTCCTTGCATATAATTAGTTCAGGACATCCATTTCACATTATTTTAGTTGTTTGCGTTTTTTTTTAGTTTAGTCGAGTTGTCTTCTATTTTTGTTTTTGTTTTTGTTTGGTTTGGTTGAGTTGTCTCCTAGGTTGTTTTGTAGTTGAGAAAGGTGCAAGCTTCGTGTGTGTACTAAGTTTTGAGTATTCAGGTAATCACACAATCAATTGCTTGAACTGAAGCATCTCTATATTTTGTGTAGCCAACTTTGTGTATGTTAACCTTATAGTTCATCTTGAAAAAGTCAAATTATAAGGTACTGTGAGGAACTCATTTTCACATTCTTTATTATTATGTTCCATATTTATTTAATAGGTGCTCATCAAAGGGGGAGTCTAAGCCTTAAATTGACTAAAACTAGTTGAACCTAGTACTAAAAGCAAAAGATCTCCCCTTGCCGAACATAAATGTTTGATCCATATAGAAAAAGTTGGTGTTTATTCATTGCGGAAAAAGACAAACACTTTACACGGATCTGTCCCTTAAGTCATTTTAGAAAAAATCATTGTTCTAATCATTGTTGAAAAAGATGAGCAATAAAAATGGATATATCAAGAGTTGTGCAAACTTGTATTCGGAGGAGATACTTTTTCAAGTATCTAGACCCTATCATAAAGTTTGACTTTTAAGATGAGAGACAATCTCTTAGGAGTATCTATGGAAAGAAAAAAAGGGAAAAGAATGAAAAATTCATATATATGAGTCATTGAAGTAAGCATCCTTACTCATATACTCACATGAACTTTGATATTGATGAACTTATGAGGTGTGTATAACCATTGTGGTTTGTTGCAAATGAGAGAGTTCATTTTATTGTTTTTGGTTGTGTGAGTGACACTATGCTTGGACTTGTGATGCACTTAGGCATGTTCATTGACTCAATGATTATAATAAAATTAAAATAGAAACCAAGGGAAAAGAATTTTCGAAAATGTGTTTTTGGGTGAATTAGTTTTATTTATTTATTTATTTTAATGTTTGTTTGTTGATGGTTTGCTTGACATATTTGTTTGTGACAAGTCTGAAAGGGGTGGTTTATTTTATTTCGGTGTAAGTTATGGCCTAATTGTATAAGTCCTAGTGGGACTATGTGATTTAGACCCATGCATGGCACAGATGGGCGCAACAAGTGACTTAATCACTTAGATAGATCTGTAGCCTCGCACACGGCTTAGAACCCTTGACCCCCTGATGCTCTCTATCACCCACACTCACGGTACCCACACTCTCCTTGTGCCCTAGCCGAACACCTCCTCTTACTCCTATCGGATTCGAGTTTGTCGCCTACAAGGTAAGTACCAAATTCTCTTCCTTTATCTCACAGATGGTTTATTTATGCATGGATTTTGGGATTTTCCTATGGTGTGATTGTGATGTGCTGGCGTGGTATATTGGGTTTTGGATTGATTTTTTTTAATGTTGGATTGTCTATATTTGCTCGAGTATTTGGTCTATGCTGATTTTCATGTATTGATGATGGTTTTTGGGTGGGTTCCTGCATTCTACCTCTTGGTTTTCAATTAGTACCCACCAAGTGTTTGGTTTTATGTCTCAACCAGGTTACCTCAATCATTTGCTCACTATTTGACAGGCATTACTACTCATACATTAGGTTTATTAAAATGCATGGTTGAGTTAAGATGAGAGGGAGTTTTTTGTAGTGTCAAATCAATATCTTTTTTAGTGTCCTCATTTCAGCACACATACACTTGATATTTATTCTTTTGATTCTAATAAGTTGGAGTTTTAAGCCTTGACAGATTTGTGACAAAAAGGGGAAGATTTAAGTGTACTGCTGAGAGGGGGTTGAGTATTGTTTAATGTTGGGTTGTCCATATTTGCTTGAGTATTTGGTCTATGCTCATTTTCATGTATTGATGATGGTTTTTGGGTGGGTTCCTGCATTCTACCTCTTGGTTTTCAATTAGTGCCCACCAAGTGTTTGGTTTTATGTCTCAACCAGGTTACCTCAATCATTTGCTCACTATTTGATAGGCATTTCTACTCATACATTAGGTTTATCAAAATGCATGGTTGAGTTAAGATCAGAGGGAGTTTTTTACAGTGTCAAATTAATATATTTTTTAGTGTCTTCATCTAAACACACATACACTTGATATTTATTCTTCTGATTCTGATAAGGAGAAGTTTTAAGTCTTGACAAATTTGTGAGTAAAAGGGGGAGATTTAAGTGTGTTGCTAAGAGGGGGTTGAGTAAAAAGTGAAGGGTAGTAGCAACAACAACAGGCAGGAGTTGAAGTTTATATTTGATATTTTAGTTCAGAAATTGTTTTAAACAATGTCTTGATTTCTTGCTTATTGAACATGGTTATTAATGATGACTATAACAAAATTTTAGTAGGATTTGATTACGTCTAACCTCTGATTTTGTTGAGACTAATTTCAATTAATGTTCTATGTCATTTCTTCTCATTAATGTATTAAGATTTTCTTCACAAGATCTTGATCTACTGGTTGTTTTTGTTTCAGGTACACGTTACATTAATCAACTGAGTATGTTGTCACCAATCCGCCAAAGTGGGAGATTGTAAATGTAAAAGTAGTTGACTAGGATTAGATGACTAGGACGATAGAGATTTGTTTAAGTTGTTACATTGTTGAGCAGGATGAATGTAAATATATTTTATCTATATTTATAAACATTTGAAGTGTATCTAGAAATTATTGGATAATGTTTTAGATTAGTCAAGAGTGTGTATATCCAAAGTTCAAGGAGTCTCAATTTTCCAGTTGAATGGAAACTATATTTGCTGAAAAGACTTAGCGTTAGGTGTCAACAGAAGCATCAACAGACTCGTTCCCAGCAGAGTCCTCTCGTCTGTAGAGTCCTACTACAGATCAAATTCCTACTAGACTCATTTCGTCAACAGAGTCCTACTGCAGGTCAAACTCCTATTAGATTTGTTCCATCAGCAGAATCCTACTGCAATTCAAATTGATTTTCAAATTGTTTATTTAAGAGATCCTATTGGTTAGGATCTGTAGAGATTCAGTTCTGGATATTTTTTTAGAGCACTTTCGAATGCATATTTTGGTGAGAAAATTCATTAGAGAATTTTCATATTATTTATCTCAAAAAGTGTGATCGTACTTCATGTTGGAGATTGAGTGATCGTGATTCAGCCACTGGAAGGAAGTCAATAGTTTGAAAATCGTTAGAGGTTTTGGCTGCTATTAGGGTAGAAGACAAGCGGATTGTTTTTCTGGTCAAGTAAGAGAGTTAAGTTACAAAAATTTTGTAATTGGAAATTACTTGTAATTTGTTTTTAAAAATAAGATTGACTTTTCTAGATTTGGCTGCTCCATAGGGTTTTACCTTTGAGGAGTTCTTCTAAGAGTTTCCCTTCGTAACCAAAATTGGTGTTACGTAATTTATTTATTCTACGTTATTGCTTAATTATTAACCAATTTCTTGAGTGAATTGGTAGGTATTTCTATTACGATACATGAGTACGTGGGTAATTTCAGGAAGAAATAGAAGTTGTTGTCAAAGGTATGGTGCCTCTCAAGTCTCCTGGATGTGATGGATTTGGAGCTAGTTTCTATCAAATGTATTGGGACATGGTGGGGGACGAGGTATGTAATGCAGTTTTGAGTTTTTTTCAGCAAGGAAAATTCTGTAAAAATCTGAATTTTACTCATATTGAATTAATTCCAAGAACAATAATCCTAAATCTGCTAGTGAGTATAGGCCACAAGCCTATGTAATGTACTGTAAAAACTTATTTAAAAAATCCTAGTAAATTGGTTGAAATTGGTTCTGCCAGCAGTAATATTGGCCAATCATAGTGCCTTCACCCAGATAAGTTGATAACGGATAATATAATGATAGCCTATGAGGTGTTACATACTATGAAGACAAGGCTCAAAGGGAGGAATGGAAGCATAGCCATGAAGTTAGACATGTCAAAAGCTTATGATAGGGTAGAATGACCTTATCTTGAAGCTATTACAAGGAAGACGAGGTTTGAGGAGAAATGGATATATTTAATAATAGAGTGTGTAAAGACTTTTACATGTGCAATACTAGTGAATGGAAAACTGAGGCAAAAAATACTACCATCAAGAGGCTTGAGACAAGGGGGTCTATTTATTATGTGTGCAGAGGAATTAACTTCCCAAATCAATCAAGCTGAATGTGGGGAAGAATTAAAAGGAGTAGTTGTTGCAAGGGGAGGTACAAGAATAAGCCATCTTTTGTTTGTAGATGACTGCATTATTTTTTGCAAATCAAAAGTGTTTGAGTGGTCTAAAGTACAACAGGTGTTGGCTTCATATGGGAAAGCTTCTGGTCAGTTGGTAAATCAGCAAAAAACATCCCTATTTTTTAGTTCAAACACAAATGTAGCAGATAAGGCTCAAATTCTACAAGTAGCTGGCTCAGTAGCAGAAGGAATCTATAAAAAGTACTTAGGTTTGCCTGCTATTGTAGGTAAATCAAAGTATACACCTTTTAGATGCATCAAAGAGAGAATCTAGCAGAAACTAAACAATTGGAAGAATATGTTTCTATCTCAAGCTGGGAAGGAGGTTCTTATTAGGGTCTTTCTACAAGCAATCCCAACCTATTCAATGAGTGTTTTCAAGATGCCAAAAAATCTCTTCAAGGAAATCACCCAAATGAATCAACATATTAAAGGAGAGATTATGTAATGATGATTCTCAATGAATGAAATTTATATTTGTTTAAAAAAAAATATAATTAGACACTAAAAATAATATTTAATACTATAGTATGATAACATGTAATTAGACATGACTATAGTATAAATCTAGTATAAAAATAAGTTAGATATTAGTATAGAAGTATATTACAGTGAATGATTTAGTTTTAATTTTTAATTTTTTGGAAAAATTGAAATTTGAAAGTCTACAATTTTTCTTAAATGGGCTAAATATGCAACTAAAAAAAAGAAACTCAAAATTAAAAGTCCAAATTCGATGCCACTCCGATAAGTCGGAATTGGAGTTGGATTGGAGCCTACACAAATTGGAGAATCCGACTTCAACTAAATTGCCGCTCACCCCAAGTGAAAAACCTTCCATTGCCATCTTCAATGGAAAACATTGACATATTTTCAGCTATTAAACCAATCTTAGTGTTCAAATGATTTCAGTGTTTATGAACTTTGTAGTTAGCATTTTTGAAGGTCACTTTGGTAATTATAAGTGAATCACTTATCAGCAAGTACATTTCAAATGTCCCAAAAATGATTGATTTATTATTTATGAGTTGATCAAAGGTTGTTTGGTTTTTGATGGGAAAGAACATGAGTACTTGAAAGACTGTTAGGAATTTAGGAGATTGTAGGAATTTGACATGCATTAGATTTAAAGAAAAAATATCTATCTTGGGATTTTGGATCTCTTGGTTATTCATATTATTCTGTTGAAGTTGGATTTATGGTTGGTAAGGACTCTTTGCTTGTACTTAAAGGTGTCAAGATTGATGACTTCTGTTTTCTTCAAGATGAAAATCATAAATAGTAATATTTTTTTTAAACAATTAAAAAAGAAAAAAATTATTATTCATTCTTTTTTATTTTAAAAAATGCAAAAAATACAAAAAAAAACTAAAAATAAAGTAAGATCCACAAGGATGTGCTTGAACATAAAATAAAAATCTAAACATTCAAAAGAACTAAAAAAAGTTCTCTGAATATCATTTCAATAAACTCCACCACCGTTTCCAATTATAATAAAACATATCTAAAATAAATTTTGTGTTTTGACAAAAAGAGGCGTTACAATTATAAAGATATCTCACAAAATTATATTCACTGACATTATTTCATATGAGATATATTAGATCTATTTTACAATAAAAGTATATTTATAATCAAACATACCACATCAAGTCACGTCAGTTTCTGAATTTATTTTTGTGAAATTTTTTTTTTATAATTAAAACATTTCCTTTCACAAAACCCATCTCTAAAAAAGTTGTCAAAGATTTAAAAACTTCTAGCTAGCTTCCATTTTTGGGAACAAAGAAGTAGATTTTTGGATATTGTTCAAGATGATCCTAAAAAAATTGTTTAGGGAATGCAATAATTGAGCAGCTCTATGATATGATGATCCTAATTCATGAATTCATATGTCCAACTAGATATTACAAAGCAATACTTGTACATTGGCCCCACCTCAACTTCTCAAAAGCATGTTCATTATTTAACATTTATTTTCACATGCTCCAACGTTATTTAATTTTCAAAAAAGTCATGGCCAAAACAAGTCCGCAGCCACACATGTTTTTAATTTTTATTTTCACATGCTCCAAGCATAAACATGTTTTTCTCGTAAAATTAGCATCTATGTGAATAGAAATAAATCGGTGTATAAAGCATCCTTAGATTCTGATTGGATAATGAAATTAAATGAGATGAGATAATTTTAGATGAAAGTTGAATAAAATATTATTAGAATATTATTTTTTATTATTATTATTGTTTTGAGATTTGAAAAAATTAAATTGTTTATTATATTTTATATGAGAATTTGAAAAAGTAGTAATGATGAGATGAGATGAAATCATTTCTATATCCAAATGGGACATAAAATGTTTATATAGAATAATTTGATTTAAAAGATAAATTTTTAAATTTAAATTTTATAAATAAAATTTTACTATATAAATAATATAAATATCATTTAGACACCGATCTAATAATAGAATAAGATTTTTTTTTTTTTTTGAAAGGAAGAACTCTTTAATAATGCAAACAAAGTTGTAATAGTTTGACAAAGATATAGCTATGACGAGGATATTGACAATGAAACTAAAATGCTATATTTAGATGTTGATATTTTTTACCTTTAGCGTAATAATAACTACAAAAGTAGCAATCCTTATTCGCTGGACAGCCAGCCCTGGTCAAGAGTAGGTTAGGCCACGCGGAGACTAGATTTAAGTTAAGATTTATAAATAGTAAAATAAAATATTATTAGAATATTATTTTTTAATATTATAATTATTTTTAAATTTAAAAAATTAAATTATTTATTATATTTTTGTGTAAAAATTTAAAAAAATTATAATGATAAGATGAGATAAATTGACGTGAGTTTTGAATTCAGTGACTTAATTTGACACAAAATTTGATCAAAGATAAAATAGATAAAATAGTCACACAAAATTTGACTATAATTTGGAGTTTTTGCTTGAATTTGAAATTTTTTTGAGACAAAGATAAAATAGATAGGTATTACAATATTTATTAAAAATAAATTTGAAATATTATCAAAATATTCTATAAATATTATTATAGAGATAATTTATATAAATATCCCTAATCTCTCCAAATAATTAGAAAAAATAATTTTTTTCATCAGTTATTATTCACTATCTCATATTTCATATAAATAAAAAATAAAAAAATATATATATTTTATATCTTAATTTGGATAGCTCAAAAGTTGAGGACATTTTTTATCAAAAAAAAAAAAAAAAAAACAGTTTAGGACATTAGTTGATGGAGGAGGTGGATGTTGCCAAGAGAAGACAGTGCAGATCGTACCTCTGTTTCAGTCAACTATTCTGGGCGCCAAACTCAGCCCACGTTTTCTTTTTTTCTTTTATATTATAGGTTACATAACAATGCGTTGGGAGTCTGGGACCAAGCACCTGAAGTTGTTTACTCCATAAACAAGTCTGCTCCTCTTTTCATCTACCCAAGCAATCCACTTAACTTCTTGTAACAGTGCCGGGCAGGGAAAACTCTTTACATGGAAGGAGGAAAAGGCGTGGTGGAGAAGAAAGGAACAAACGAGATTGTTTTGCAGATTCTGGGGACCGAAGAAACTTACGTTACGAGGAAAGAAAGCAGAGATTCCAAAGGCTCTGCATTTAGCGAAAGCAGCACCTACTCTTTTTCAAGGAATTCTCCGCTTGGGTCTTCGCCAAAACGGGTTGGTGATACAAATGTTGAGCCAAAAGAGCTCGACGACCTTAAGAACCGAATTCAAATGTCCACATTTACAAGCCCGTCTTCTCCTTTACCGAGTCCGATTCTCAAGCCTCCGAAGATCCCAACGGACAACTTGACGCAAAGAAAATCGCTTGCGCGGTCGGCTTTCTCCAAGCCCAAGTCGAGATTGGTGGAGCCAGCGTATGCTGGCAAGGCCAATTTGGACTCGAAGAAGGCGGATGCAACGTTCTCCAATCGGAACTCGCCGAATGTGGCTTCCCCAAGTCACAAAGTCAGTGTTACCACTCCAAGGGATACCTTGAAATCGACACCGATCACTCCCAGAACGCCGTTGATCGGGTCGCCGGGACCAGAGGAGGAAGATGACGAGGAAGTTTACAAGTCGGCCAATCTTAAAGTGGGCGAGAAAATAGGTAAGAAGCTTAAAACGACGGTTTTGCTCGAGTGGACTGCATTTGTGTGTATCATGGGGTTTTTGATTGCGAGCTTAACTATTGAGAAATTGCAAAACAGTGAGCTTTGGGATCTGTATTTGTGGAAATGGGGTGTGCTGGTGTTGGTAATCTTCTGTGGTAGATTGGTCACTGAATGGTTCATTAATGTTTTGGTTTTCTTGATTGAAATGAACTTCTTGCTTAAAAAAAAGGTTTTGTATTTTGTGTACGGGTTGCAGAGGAATGCTCAGATTTTTATTTGGTTGAGTTTTGTTCTACTAGCATGGGGATTGTTGTTCGACAGGGGAGTAGAGAGATCCGAGGAAACTTCTCGAGTTCTGAATTATATTACCAGGTCTCTTGCTGCTTTCGTTATTGGGGCAGCTATATGGCTTGGAAAGAGTCTGTTAGTGAAGTTACTGGGTATTTCTTTCCAAAGCTCGAGATTCTTTGACCGGATTCAAGTATCGATATTTCATCAGTATATTCTTAGGACCCTTTCGGGACCTCCTTTGATGGCGATGGCAGAAAAAGTTGGGAGCTCGGCAAGTTCGGGGCGTTTGAGTGTCAAGAATTTGAAGAAAGAAAAAAATGAGGGAAAAGAAGGGGGAAAAGAAGAGGTGATTGATGTAGACAAGCTCAAGAAAATGAAACAAGAGAGAGTTTCTGCTTGGACCATGAAAGGGTTGATTAGTGTCATAAGGGGTTCTGGACTTACTACCATCTCAAACACTCTTGACAGTGTGGATGATGATGAGGGTGAGCAGAAAGACGAGGAGATCACTAGTGAGTGGGAAGCAAAGGCTGCTGCTTATCGGATTTTCAATAATGTGGCTAAGCCTGGAAGCAAGTGAGAATATCATATTCTGAAAGCTTCTACAATTTTCTGCCCCCACCCATGATTTTCACTGTTGAAATTGTTGTCTACAGGTATATTGATGAGGAGGACCTCTTGCGCTTCATGAAAAAGGAGGAGGTGGATAATATGCTACCACTGATTCAAGGAGCAGTGGAAACAGGAAAGATCAGGAGAAAAGATTTAAAGAACTGGCTGGTAAGTTCTTTATCAAATTTGTTTTTCATATCACTCTACAGGGCCCTTCCTAATGATATTTGAGATTGTTAAATTTCTCCTCATACACCTCTTGATGATTATGTGAATGCTGATGTCATTTCTGAGTTATGTGTGCAAATCTTTTGAAATTACCCAAGTATCCCTGTATAGTAACACAACGTTCTACCAATTCACTCAACAAATTGATTAGTTGTCAACCATGCAATTATTTAATAATAAAAAAAAAAAAAAAAATAAATAAATCGCATAACATCAAGATTGGTAACAAAGGGAAACCCTTTAAAGAATTTTTTAAAGAATTCTTTAAAGGCAAAACCCTACAGGGCAGCCAAACCCAGAAAATTCAATTTTATTATTTGAAAATTAGTTACAAGTAAGTTTCAATTACAAAATTTTTGTCAATTGACACTTTTACTTAACCAGACAAATCACCCGTTTGTCTCTACCGCAGTAGTAGCGACAACCAGAACCTCTGACGATCTTCAAATATTGACTTTTCTCCTGGAACTCCAGTGGCTGAATCACGATCCACTATCTCAATCTTGGATCAATGATCACACTTTTTAAGAGAAACAATATGAAAATTCTCCAAGGAATTTCTCACTAAAATATGCTCCGGAAAGTGCTCTAAAAAAATTCAGAACTGAATCTCTATAGATCCTAACCAATAGGATTCCTTAAATAAACAATCAGAAAGCAGTTTGAATTACAGTAAGATTCTGCTAATGGAGCGACTTTGTCACGAGGGACTCTTCTAACGGGATGCTGACACCTAGCACTTAATCTTCTCAGTAGTAGTAATTTCCCATTCAAACTCTTCTCTAGATAATTACAGAACCCTTGGAACTCGATTTTCACACTTTTGACTTATTTAAAACACTTCCTAATAACTTATAGATAAACTCAAAAATAGATAAAGTTAAAATATTTTACATTTATCCAAATACACCAAATGGTATCCTTGTATAGCTCCAAAAATTCATTTGAGTATTTTTGTCCATCAAGTTCTTAGGCACGTGTGGTTGTAACTCAGACCCTTCGCTCCAATGTGACTTCATATTTACATGTTGTGAGCATTATTAAGAGCTTGATACTTGTATTCTATTTCACAGTAATCAAATTGAAACTCGTGGAAAAATTTCAATCGTGGCTCTTATAACATCATTCTTGTTTGCAGGTGAATGTTTACCTAGAACGCAAATCTCTGTTACATTCCTTGAATGATACGAAAACAGCCATAGAAGAGCTGAACAAGCTTGTTGCAGCGATTGTGCTTATTGTGGCCCTTATTGTGTGGTTACTCTTGATGGGATTTTTAACAACCCAAATTCTTGTCTTCATTTCATCTCAACTTCTTGTTTTGGCGTTTATATTTGGTAACACTGCCAAGACTGTGTTTGAAGCCATCATATTTGTATTTGTGATGCACCCATTTGATGTAGGGGATCGTATTGTTGTTGATGGAGTGCAGGTAACTCCCTAATCATGAGAACCAATCAAATTCTATTAGATCTTGGTCACTTTGCCTTACACATTTAAGCCTCACAGATGGTTGTTGAAGAAGTGAACATTATGACGACAATCCTCTTGAGATATGACAATGAGAAAATTATCTATCCAAATTCAGTTCTGGCTACCAAACCCATCAGCAACTTTTATAGGAGCCCTGAAATGAGTGATTCTGTCGAATTTGCTATTGATGTTTCTACTTCAATTGAGAGTATTGGAGCTTTCAAAGCAAAAATAAAAGTGTAAGTTGCTCCAATTGTCTTTAAGTATGCTGCATTATCATGCTTGATTCTTCTATACAGACTGCTAGAAATTGGCAGCTGGCATATACTTAAAAAGTGATTATTCTGCATACAGATTGCAGAGCTATCAAAACTGAATCTTGGATTGAACAATCCAAGGAGTCAATATACTGGTTCACTGGTTTAACAGTTGGTTGAACTGCAGGTTCAAAAGCAAAGTATTTGGATATTTCATGTTTGTAATAACATTGCTAAAAGATAGGTTTAAGATCCATAACGTTTTTCAAATGTGCTTCAATAAAGAAATGCTTCATATGTACATATATATGTAACATAAATTTGTATTCGTTGATAGATAAGCACCATATGACTGAATTAAACTCTGAAGGTTAGATGGATTGCTAAAAATTCCGCTGTTTTTCATGGTTTTATCCTGATTGATTGCTTGGACAGTATAATTCAAATTAAGAGTTGGGTTCATGGTCTTTTCACTTTAACCAGTGGTTGAGTAAGTTTCTGATAACACTGGTATTAAAGCATGCATAGGTGGGTTCTCTTGGGTCTGGAACATAGAAAAATTACTTTCGAGCAAGAGTAATTTATTTATGGTTTCTCCTCCTTTTACCTTCTAATTTCTATATTATGGCAATCCTTCTTTTTGTGAAGTGGGTGCTCATCTTCTTGTTTCTAATATGTTGAAAAGGAAAAATTATATTTGTAAGCCAGTATGGAGCACACCCTCCATACACTAACATGGTAAGATTTTAATTTCTCTTGCAAATCAAATATTACCGTGTTAGCAGTATGAAGGGTATGTCCTCTGCATTGTCTAGCAAGTAGGAGTCATTGGTAGAAGAGTCTTTAAGATCAGCCAACTCTAATGACAAGCGAATGATTTTTCAATACTGTTAGTGCAGCTCAATTTCTGAATCATGTTTTGTTTCCATTTCTGGTATTATTTAAGTACTTCATTTAATAGAGATGGCTTTCTTGAAAATTCAGGTACTTGGAGAGCAAGCCTCAACACTGGCGTCCTGGCCACAGTGTGTTGGTTAAGGAGATCGAGGATGTAAACAAGATGAGAATGGGTCTGTATGTCACGCATACCATAAACTTTCAGAACTATGGCGATAAGAGCAGCCGGAGATCTGAACTTGTCTTAGAGCTGAAGAGAATTTTTGAGGAGCTTGGTATTAAATATCAACTGCTGCCTCAAGAAGTTCTCCTCAGATATGTTGGGACAGCCCACCCAGCATTTCAACCTGTGCAATGACCATCTCTCTTCTTTGCCAAAATTATTCCTCTGCTGCAAGTAGGTGAGTTTCTGCTCTGATTTTCCTAGCTTGGCATGCGTGGTTACTTGCATCAGAGTTTCAAAATTTCTGATACCAGGGATAAGAACAAGTAGAGTCACTAATTTGGTGAAAAATATTCCATGGCTGTGGATGATTTCCATTTTTTTCTTGATAAAAAAATAGCAATTTTATTAAACTGAGAAAAGTCCTCTGGTATATATGAAATCAACATGAACAACTCCTGAAGCTATGAGGCTTAGTTAGGAGTTTAATAAACTGTACGAAAGATCATATCGAAAAATAAAGTCCACAATAGATGTGGAAGAATATAAAGGCAAACAATCCAATAATCCAAAGTAGTCAAGATTCAAGACTTAATCATGAACAAAGTAAGTCGAACCCCTTCAAAAGTCATCATGGCATAGTGTACAAATTCTTTTTACTTTCATGATGGCCATATGTTAAAATTTGAAAGTAGATTAAAGTTAATCTTTGTAAGATTTTCTAAGTAAATGTCATCACAAATATTTTTGGATTAATGGACTTGCATGTTTGTTACTAATTTTAAATGTTTCTTCTTCCCTTTGTTGAGAACAGGTGCAAATGAAGGGGATGCAGAGAGTTTCATTGTTTTGTAAAGCAAAGAGCAAGATTTTTATTTTTTGTATTTTCTTTTCTTCTTCGGTTGGTTTGCGGCAATTCATCTCAAGTAAGATTGATGATTCAAGCTGGATCTCAGTTCTTACTTAAAGTAAAACGAATAAAACTCCGGCCTGATGAAAGGAAAAGAACATTGGTGTGATTATGAGTTATTGAAAAATAATTTTGGGGAAAATATTTTCAGTTCTTGGCTTGTTTGAAAAGGGCAGAAAATAGCGGTTACTGGAAAATATTTAGCGAAGCTGCTTAGACTGCCACTCCCCAAGGCCAAACACAAACTGTTTCCACTTTCTAGTTCCTTTGAAGGCCAACAAAATAAACAATATTCCTTTTGGGGCGTCAGAAATTTAGCCAATTGGTATATAAATACAGAGTAGATCATACATACAACTCACCAGACTCTTCCTCTTTGGTCGATTCTCTGACTCCTAAGAAATCAGAAAATCAATTCAAGATACAGTTTTTCCATACAGGATATTGCCCCTTGGAATTTTCTAATTAACTCAATACTAAGGGACAAACATGTCTGTTGACTGTTGATAACCTTATCCAATGATGTCGAATGGAGAAGCTGCCACGTCGGATAGAGATACAGATGAAAAATATTTCCACCTCTCATCAACTCCTCCCTCCACAACCTCTCTCTAGTCCATCCATTCCCTCTCAACACTAAAACCATGTACTCAATTTATCTGTAAAGTTTCTCACATAAAGAAGCAGTTGAGTGCAGAGAGGGAAGGAAGAGAGCTAAAGAGTGAAAAGATGGCTTCTACTTCGGCAGTCTCAATGGCAATGCGATTGAACTATGCGAGCCGACAGAGGGTTCCAACCTCAGAGGCCTTCATGAAGCCACTTCCAGTGAGGCACTCAAAGGCGGCTGCTGCTGCTGCTGCATCAAAATCAAGTGGGAGGGTTCAAGTGAGGGCTTCCATGAAGGAGAAGGCAGTCACGGGGCTCACTGCAGCTGCACTGACGGCTTCCATGATGATACCGGAGGTGGCTGAGGCTGCGTCTGGGGTCTCTCCGTCGCTCAAGAACTTCTTGCTCAGCATCGCGGCTGGCGGAGTTGTGCTTGTTGTCATTATTGGTGCTGTCGTTGGTGTTTCTAACTTTGACCCAGTGAAAAGGAGCTGAGAGAGCAATTCCAAGGATGGAATTTAATTTTCATTGGACTGTTTAATGTTTTTAGTGATGAGTTGTGTGTTGTATGTGTAATGTGATTCTTTCAGCTATAATTTGGCCGGAAACTGAGTTCTGAAATTTCACTTTCCTTCTTAGTTCTCAGCCAAGAGACAAATATATAAGTTATATAAAGATTTGATGCATACATTGCTCCCAAAGATAGCAAAACCAGCTAATGTCCCATTTATTGCCATCAGCAACAGAGCCAAAATTTGGCAAGCTTGTTTCATAGAATCCCAATTCGAATCAACAAGCCCGCAGAAGTAAACAGTACTGAATTACATGCAATGAAATTACAGCAAGCAACTCTGAATGTGAATTAACATCATCCTCCAGAAATAGAATGTATAAATTGGAAAACTTCATATTGCTTTTTTGAATTCAACATCAATTCCCAGTGTAGGTTTCAAAGACCAACACTACGTATAGACCGCCAAATCATTATAAGTAAACTGGAAAAGGAATGAAACTCAATTCTGGAGTATGTAGAAGTACCAGTGCCCGTCCTGAGTTTATACTTTAGAGGGCATATACAAATTTGTATCTGCTGATATTTATTTATAGAATAGTTAAGTTCCAGCGGTAGCTTGTCCACTAAGTAATCAATCATCTTGCCAGGAAGAAAACCTCTGCATCTTGAAGCAATTACTTTGGTTTGGAATAATTCACTATTTAGTAAACTTTGAAATCAGATCAAGTGTGTATCTGCTCTCTGAAGAATGGCTCACACTATCTGCATTAACTACAGTAATCTTCACCCTTTGTTCATCACCATATAGTTCCTCTTTGATTTTAAGCCGGAAAAGATACTGGCTGAAGAGTCTGCTTCGGATAATTCCTCCAAACTTTTCTTCATCTTGCTCTTCATACTTCAACAAGTACAACTCCTTCGCCGAGCAACCTAAGATCTCTTCCCCGGTTTCCTGGAAAGCCGTCACCCAAGTCAATCCCGAATGGTCTTGAATTTGTGCTTGAAGAAGGTATCTATAATCGCACTCCTCAAACTCCTGATTGCACCTGTCACATAGCCATCTTGTGTTTCCTGACTTTGTAACTTTCTTATTACACTGTCTATCTCCAATCATCAATGGGCAGGCCATGTAACAGAAAGTATCCGTTTTAATGAAAGATATGGTTGCCTTCACCGTGATCCAATCAGGCTTATCTGATCTTCCAAGACCCTCATCCTTGATCTGTGACACTGTTTTACGTATCTCATTCTTAGATCCTCCTGCCATAATTTCTTTAGAAATAGACACAGAAGCAGCATTTTTCCCCCCTCGATCAAACCAATTTCTCAGGCCAGAAGCCTCAGGAAAATCTGGGTTTATGAAGAGCTGTGTAGCAGAAATTGTCCCTATTGATTTCCCACTGAAGTCATTAACCTTCCCAGATTTGACAGCTAAAACTGGAAAACCCCCAGAATTGATCATCTCTTCCAGCTTTTGACCTTCCCTGTTGCAGAATTCTCCCCAAAGGGTAAGCTCAACACTCCTGCCAGATCCATCCTTCAAATTCAAAATTCTTCTCTGAGTCTCCATTCCATTCTTTCTCAGAATGGGCACTGACGGATTCACAGATATCACAACACCAATAATGTCAAGTATGGAATTGTTGTCAGCACTCTCAATTTCACTGATAGGCCTGAAGGAAAACTGCTGCTTTGGTATAGAATCATCTTCCTCAGGGCACAGCTCCACAGTCGAACTTGTCTCCAGAAATATCTCCCACTCATTCTTCAAATGGTTGAAGTTCTTCTGTGCAGGTTTTAAGCTACCCTTTGAGATCAAATAGACTTTACCGACCTCAATTGCATCATAGAAGCGGTCAACTATGGCATTAAAGCAAGTTGCACGAATTTCTCCACCATCAGAGTCAAGAAGGTCAAAAGAGAACACCTTCCCATCTCCCCGGGCATTGTTGTAACGACGGATGTCCCCTTTTGCGGTAACTCTTGCCTTGATAGCCCAGCGACCCTGGTAAGGATTCAAAGCAGCAATAGGAATTATACGTGCTGGTGCATCATTCTTCAGAATTGGACCATGATTTCTGTAATTTGGAGGTGGCTGGTATGGAGGTTGAACTGTTGGTGGGAAACTTTGCACATTTTTACCAGGATTCAGGGCACTGAAATGGTTACCACCAACCCTTGTGGGGTGCTCTAAATTCTTATTTGGCAATGGTTTTTCAGCTGCTGAACCAGATTCAGTCAGTGATTTTGGATTCCCAATTATCTCACAGTCTGGTATAATAGTTTCCATGTTCAGCACAACAATTATTCTGCACAAAAAAGTGAAGTTAAAAATTCAATCAAGACTTTTAAAGGGGAGAGAGAGAGAGAGAGAGAGAGAGAGAGAGAGAGAGAGATCACAAAAGGACAATCAACGAAAGAGGCAACAATTCTTCAGGTAAATAGTCATAAAATTGCAAAGCAACCAAGTAGTCATTTAACAATTGTTCAAAAGGTTTCACTACTTTTATAATTTCTATTTTCCTTTTCACTCCAACTTCCATATACTTTGGAGCATAAATAATCTCTTACCTTTGTCCCCCACTTCCATTGACTCAAAGATGAAAGTAAGCTAAGTAAGTCTGATCAAAGTTGCAACAATCAAACAAAACAATCAACTGGTTCTCTAAATTTATGTTGTTAAACCCTTTTCTATTTATATCTAACTCTACAGTGCAATTTTCATCATTGACTTTAAACCTTAAGGTAGCAGCTAAAATAATCTTCTCAATTTTTGTTTTCTTAAAGTGTAGTTTCTTCAAGCTCCCATGACTTGCAATTAATGTCAAAACCTAAATGTGCGGCCCATACCAACAAAATCCCAACCAATAACAATATTCTGCTATCCCAACTTACAAGTCTAGCATCTCTGATGCATTAAGTTACTCGAAAATGAAAAATACGTTAGAAGAATTGAAAAATGAAGTCCTGAATATCCTCGAGCTTAAGATTCTTCTTCTCAAAGCATTCACAAGAGAAAATTTCAGAAAATCAAAGCACAAACAACTAATTTTTCTACCACATGTAGATAATCACAGCTCATGCCATAGCAATAACTACGGCAACTAATTCGATACTCAATTAATTCGATATTAAACAAGGGCGACAGGAGATGAGAAGTAAGCGTACTAACTTCCGGTTCTGGACGGGGCTGCAAATGTAATCGATCAACTGGACGACGGAGCCCTTTGTGACACGGCCGGACTTGACTCGATCGTTGAGCTGGGTGGCCAGCATGGCGTGCTGAGTCGAAACGGAGTCGGAGAGCAGCAAACGGTACCGCTCCTGCGTGCTCCCAATGAGCTTGATATCCAGGACCTGCACCAGTGGCTTGGCGTTGACATCACCAGATTCTATGGCGGCGATAGCGTTGGGCGTCAGATTCACCGGCATGGCTCGAACCACGGTAGAAGAGGGAGAGAGGAAAGCCCCAACCCTAAAAATGGGGAAATGAGAGACAGAGAGATGATATTGGCGGGGGACTGGAGGAGCAGGAAATAACTGACCCGACGGTAGAACCGTAGAGAGATCTGTTTTTATTTATTTTTCCCATTATATCTTAGAGACCAGTACGAGGAACCAGTCGCAGAACCGGATATTCTATTTTCGGGGCAATTGATCTATGCAACAACGAGAATGCTAGCGATAGATGTGTATGTGTATATTATTCACTTTTTATAGACGTAAATTAATTTCAAATTCCTTCCATTTATAAGAAATATTTTTAAGATTATAATTTAGGAGTGCTACTTGTACCATACCTCTCTGTCTCCTGCCCCGCATCATGCAGGGAGGGTTTCTAACCCCTTCCCACGCTCAATCCAATGGGTTTATAAATTTTTTTTAAGTCTAAATTTTTTTTCAGATCCAAATTATAATATAATTAAAATTATAAATTAAAATTTATACATTCAAAAAAAATATAAACTTATTAGAGTTGTATTTTAGATTATTTTGACTTCTTAGGTCAATCTTTATATAGGAGATTAAGGTAATACAATAGTCATACTTAAGTAATATGAAACTTATAGATCCATTAACTTGAATTCAATTTCAAGTTATTAATAAATTGTATATATTTATATAAATATTAAAAATATAATTTTTTATATTAAATATGGGGGGTCGGCTGAGGTCAGCCTGCCTCCCACCCTCATAGTGCGGGGTAGCCCACCTACCCATGTGGGGGACGGGGCGGATGGGGGCGGTGTAGCGGGCTCCTGCTACCCACCCCTTGATTGTATGTTTTTTAACTCATATTTTCAAGTTTTTAAATTTTCGGTGGTATATTTTTTAAATTTTTTTACGTATGTATTCAATTTTTATATTTTGAATGCAAAAATTATGAATTTTAAGAAAATATATGATTTTTTTTTCATACTTTAAAGAAGACTCAAGAATTTTAGATGAGATTAGAAGAGAATTCTCATATTTTTAAAAGATTTTAAGAAGTTTTTAAACTTTTCGAGATCAATATTAATTTTATCAAATGTTATTTGAATTTAAGTAATAATGATTAATTTTTTCTTAGAAGGCTTGGGGCCATGGCCCCCTCTAACCTCAACGTGGTTCTACTGGAGGAAGTGCTCGGTTTCTCGTATACAAATGGTTTAAAATTTGAAGAAAAAAATTGATGTTATGAAAATACAATGGGAGACAATTGCTCATACACGACAACGTCCAATATTGAATCCTAAGAGGAATAGTTTGGCAAAGCGCCTTGATAGCACAAATTGGTAAGATCACGTGGAAGCTCTGATTTCGAACATGTGATCCGACCCCTAATCAAATTGATTGAATCATGTGAGAGCTCGGATTCCAAGAATGTGATTCGACCCCAATCACATTAGTGGGATCATGTGGGAGCCCCAATCTCAAAACGTATCTGACCCCTGATCAAGTTGCTTGGATCACGTGGAAGCTTTACTCCGTACCTGATCTCCATAAGTATTGGACCTCGATCAAATTGGTTGGATAACCTGGTTGGATCATGTGGGAGCTTGGCCCCGGATTGCATTAGTGGGAGGATCACGTGGGAGCTTGGATCCTGAGCATATGATCCAACCCTTGATCAAATAGAATGGATAACATTGGAGCTCCTAAGCATGTAAAGCATAGTGCAAAGTGCTCCTCACGAAGGGCGAGCAACAACATTTTACACTTGAGGGCAAGCACTTTGCTCGGAAGTAAGCAAAAGTCCTTGCATCCAGGAGGGCAAGTGACAACAGTAAAGAAGTGCTCGTTCCTTGTGCACGAACAAGGCACTTCTACACTTTCGAGTATGAGCAAGCAAAATTGCTCACAAAAGCATTTGATCCTATGCTAGCTCGAGCACGAGCACTTTGCTTGGAACTCAGCGAGCAACAAGTGCTCAAACCTAAACGAGTAAAAGTGCTCGTCCCGGGGCAAGCAATAACATCTCACACCTGTTGGGTGAGTACTTTGCTTGCGTTGCATGTTCGGGAATTGTGCCCGATCTCCATAAGTGTTTGACCCTCGATCAAAATTGGTCAAATTACATGGAAGTTCGGTTCCCGAGCATATAAAGTATGCTCTTCTCGAATGGCAGCCAAAAGAACTTGCCATAAGAAGTGTTCGTCCTAGGGGTGAGCATTTAGGAAAAAAAGTAAGGTGCTATTTGCAAAAGTGCTCGTCTTGGATTCAAAAACACTTGCCAAGGCAAGCAACAAGGGCTCCTCTCGAATGGCAGCCAAAAGAGCTCGCCCTAAGAAGTGTTACTCTTAGGGGCGAACAACAACATCTCGCACCTGTTCGACGAGCACTTTGCTTAAATTACACGCCTAGGAATCATGCCCAATATCCATAAATATTTGACACCCAATGAAATTGATCGGATTACATGGGTGCATGTAAAGTGTACTAGATCGCTAACACTATCCGATCAAGTCCACGACAAAAATTTCTACTAGGAATGTGGCGCCCCCAACTTTCATGTACGGACAAGCACGAAAATCGAGATGTCGAGATGATGACAATACGGTCACGCACCCCAACGACACATGCCGAGTGTGTGAAATGCAACATGTGTACAATAAATAATACGCAGCGGAATGGTTAAGTCAAATAACTAAGTACCATAGTTTAATACAATACAAGATAGTACTGAAATCCACAAGTCAACATAATACAATTTTCTTGTTCACAAAACAACATCAAATAAAAATACAAATACAAAATAGCCAAATGTCCCTACTCCTCAGGCGGAGCCACATCCTTGGGCTCAGCCTCCTCAAAACCTGCATCAAAATTTACGGACACACAAAATGGTACCACAGGTAAGTAAAACCCAAAAATACTCCAAAACAAATAATATTAACACAACAAACACTATGCATGCACATGATAACCAAAAACATGAAACCCGAGAAAAACATTATTTCTCAAAAATCACAAGTTTTTCACGCACACCAAAAATCACCATTTGGCACATAAATAAAATCTAGGAATAGTTCCATTAATTCCAATTTTAACCGTATGCACCATGGCCTCCCCTAAGGACCATCCACATACTCTGGCTCCCTTCGTCACACCACGGGTAACGACCGTGCGAGTGATACAAAACGAGTGATGCCCAGTTCCGCGCCCACCGCGTACATAGCCAATCATCCTCTGATCCCTGCCAGCACGAAAGATCACGGAGTCAGATCGAGAGCGCTACCATCCCGTCCAAGTCCCGGGCAACAGCCCCAGGGGATGACACTCAGTATATTCCGCTCTCGAGTGGTTAGAGGAGCTCCACCGAGATAATACCCCATCTCGGCTTGGGGGTAATACCCACGCACCCAAAAGCCTTTTTACATAAAATATAGTTTCAAAATACACACCCACACATGCGTGCACAATGCCATGAAATCGACCAATTACCAAACAGAGCACAATATAATCAATACACAAATACTTCGTCTCAAACCATCCACTCCCGAACTCCTCGGACTCAGTCCGGAAACCAACCAGGATATAGTATATATATATAACAGTTTATTACAAAAATATATTTAAATCTTAAAAGTCTTTTGGAGAAATACTTACAGCGCTTTATCAAAATAATAGGAGGATCAAGGAGGTGCAAAAGGTGGCCGGAAGGCAACGCAATAGTGTAAAAATATTGTGGCCGAAATACACTGTATACCCAAATTTCAACGGGGTCAAACGAAGACTTGAAATTGATAGGGTAGGGTCTATGAAGGGTAGTGAAGCTAATGGTATCGAAGGTTGGCCGTGGGTGGAGGCCGAAACGGTGGTAGAAGACCAAAAAGTGCAAATCGGAGTTGTGTTCGTGGAGGTGGCTCCAGCGACGGATCGGGGCCGAAAATGGGTGGGTTAGGACGGCAAGGGGCCGATGATGATGTGGTGAAAATTTGGAGGCTAATGGTGGCCGGACGGTGGCGGAAAGGCGAAGGGAAGCTCACGGCTTCGCACAGCTAACGGCGGCGTTAGCCGGCCTGAAAATGAAGGGGTAGGGTCGTTGGCGCACGGGGAGTCCGGTGGCATCGGCGGTGTCGACCACGGCTGTCGGCAACGGCGACTGGGAGGAGGGTGTTAGACCCCCACGTAAAATCACCTCTAAAGTTGCACCTTGACCATATGCACACATATTGCTCGAGCGGAGTGTCGAGCGGGTGTCGAGCGGAGTTCTCGGGTTGCATACTCACTCGAGTGGACTGTCAAGCGAGTTTCTAGGGGAGCTCTCGGGTTGTAGTCGCTCGAGCGGAGTCGAGCGGAGTGTCGAGCGAAACTTGGCTCGAGCCAAGGTCGAGCCACAGTCAAGCCAACCTCAAAAATGGCATTTTCAGCATAAAATCAAGCCAAAGTTCGACCCCCATGCACCACCTTAGCTGAACCATTGGCTCAAGCATGTCATGGCCATGTGGTCCATGCCACTACCTTTATTTATTTCATTTATTTTAATTATTTTATTTCATTTATTTCAAAGGGACCTATTGGGGGTTTCCAACTTGTTTTGCTTATAAATAGGACATCTTTTTCTTGCTTTAGGATCTTTTGGCAAAAACCCTAGAGGGAGAACTATTGTTTGAGAGATCACCATCGGTTCTTACCACTTGGGCTTTTTGGGTGAAATTCGTGAATCCCAAAGAGAGGATCATTCCATGCAATTCGTGAATTGGAGTGATTCAACTATCTTGTCTTACAACTTGGTGAAATTCGTGAATCCAAGTTGTGTTTATCTTTATTCTTGTTACTTTTATCAATATATGAGGTTTATTCAACATTTGTACAATTCGTGAATCATTTGTTGAATTTATTTTATTGTTCATTCAAGTTCATCTTTTTGTTCTTGAGTGTTCATCTTGTGTTCTTGGAGATCATTGCATTTTTGGCTCATTCAATCCATTCCATCCTCAATTTCGACCACCATCGTTGTTTGTCAACTTTTCATAATTAATTCCCTTCTTCCACCTAGCCCTAGCCGAATTCCCACTTCCATTTGAATTTGAATTCAAATTTTGGCACTCTTGCCTTATTTGAATTAACCCTAGCCGACCACCTCACTTCCTATATTAGTGCTTCCATAATTTAGAAACCCTAGTTGACCACTTCAAACATCACATTCCTACCTTAGCCGAAACACTCTTCCCATATCAATTCAAATTCAAATCTCGGCTACACTAGCCTTATTTGAATTGGTCTTTGCCGCCCACTCCACTTGCCATACTAGGGTTTCAATACTTGGAAACCCTAGTTGACTCATTCCATACTCTTGGCTGGCCATCATTCTATTCCAAATCATATCCCTAGTTTTTAGGAAACATTCATAAAGACTCCCACTAGCCATACTCGACCAACCCTAGCCGCCCAACACTCTTGCCCTAATTCCAAACCCTAATCCACCTTACAGCTCAAACCCTAGCCACCTCATCTAAACCCTAAACCTATCTTCCATCTCCCAAACCCTAATCCAACTCATCCACATCTCTTCCAAACCCTAGCCACTCATCTAAGACTCCAACCCTAGCCCATCACTTCCTGATCTCGAAATTCCCCTTAGCCACCATCCAAACCTTAGCCTATCTTCACCATTCCAACCCTAATCATCATCCAAGTTGTCCCAACATCAAGGGCAACCTTCAAGCCATTCCACAGTACATCAAACCTACCAAATCATCACTTAGAGCACCCGAACTCAACATCTTTTTCATCACTAAACACAACACCTTCATCAACCTAGGAATCCATCATCACCATTATACGTGCAAGGCCAAGCAAGAAGGCTTGACACTCGGTCACCATCACTACCAAGGCGAGCTCGTGGACTTAGTGTTTAGGGACAAGACCGGGGTCCTTAACATTAATTGGTGCTTTCATTGAGAGGCATCTTGCTTGGTGTTCTTGAGAAGTTTTCACTTCTCCACGAGGTAAACGACGCGTTAACCCAAACTTTGTGAATTGGTTGGGGGAGACTCTCGTTGGATCCCATTTGTTTTTGTTATTACTTGTGAAATTGGAGTTTGGGGGTTGAGGTAGAGGACGGAGTAGTGTTCTTGAAGGGGTCGGCTACCCTTGAAGGTAGAGGACCTGAGGTTGGACCGTTTACAAAAGGGGTTGCCCACCCACAAAGGTGGACAACTCAAGGTTGGACTTTTGAGGCCTTCCTACCGTCCAAAGAAGTACAAGTTGCTGTCCAAGCTACCCCAACCAGAAAAATTCAGTTTGCAAATTAGTTTGCAAGTTGTATCAAGTCGAGAATTTGCAAGCATCATGCAAGGAGGCAATCAAGAGCCCGAGGGGCCACATGTCTCCAACCGGGGACGTTTTGAAGCTTTGGAGAGGCATAACTCAATAATTGATGATGTCATTGATGAGATCAAAGCTACCTTGGCCGACATGAGGATGTCCTTGAATACAACCAGCCATGACATTGAAGAGAATAGAAGGGCCATGGAGACCATGAATCGGGAGACCAATGCAAGCCTTGAGAGGCTTGAGAGAAGATTTGTAGAGACTAATGGTCAAAGGCCACCCCCTAGTCCGAATATGCAAAGGCATGAGGCTTTTGTTGATGGGGCCGAAACAAGCTTCACGGGTTCCATACGTGAGCTACCACAACATGAGCTTAGAAGAGGTGGAAGAATTGAAAACAACCGAGTGATTGTTGAAAGATGGATCCCCAATGTAGACCAACGCACTAGACCTCCTAGTGTGAGAGAAGAGTATCGAGATGCAAGACTTGAGAGGCCATCAAGAGAAGAAGATTTTGAGGCCGAGTTTGAGCATGAACATGAGCATGAGAGGCCTTATGGCCGTGGAGACCATTATGATGGAAGAAGAGGCCACCATGGCCGAAGATATGATGTTGACCACCACCATGATAGAAGAGGAAACCGGGCTTATGACCGAGGACCAAAGAGGCCAAAGGTGGATTTTCCCAAATTTAATGGGGAGATCCATATGAGTGGTTGGACAAGGTTGACCACTACTTTCATTCCTATGAGGTACCTAGACATGAGAGGGTATCTACGGCTTGCTTTTATTTGGAGGGAAAAGCAAGTAAGTGGTGGAGATGGATCTGCGACCAATATGAGAAGGATGAAAGGCGTTTGGGATGGACGACCTTTGAGAGGGAATTCTTGTTACAATTTGGCCCGTCGCCCACCATCAATCACCATGGACAACTTGCTAAGTTGAAGCAAGAAGGGAAAGTGCACCTTTACATTGAGGAGTTTAGGCAACTCCAAACTTTAGTAAGAGGATGGTCGGATGAGGCATTGATTGTCACTTTTGTAGATGGATTGAAGCCATGGTTGGCTAAAGAGATCAAATTGAAGCAACCTACAAGGCTTCAAGAGGTAATGAGGATGGCGGAAATCCTAGAAGAGAGCACTAATATGGAGAAACGCCAATCTAAGGACATGGGGAGCAAGATTACTACACCCTTGCAAACCAATGTTCCTTGGAAGAGCAAGGAGGAAATGGAGAGTGCTTCTAAAACTAAGCCACTTGAAGTGAAGAAACTTACAAGGGAAGAGGTCCAAGAAAGAATTAAAAAAGGCCTTTGTTTTAAGTGTGGTGAAAAATGGGGCATAGGGCACAAGTGTAGATCGGGACAAGTGTACATGTTGGTTGATGAGAGAAACAATGAAGAGGATGATGGATACTTTGTGGAATCATCTAGCCAAGAGTCCGATCAAGAGGGGGCCAAAGTTAGTAAAAAGGATGAGAAAGTCGAGTTGTCCCTCAACACCATAATCGAGACCCAAAAGCATACCTCCATGAGGGTGATGGCATGGATAGGATGTTTTGAAGTTCCTTTGTTGGTAGATAGTGGTTCCACACATAACTTTATCAACTCCAACATTGTCACCAAGGTTGGGTTGAATCCAATTTCTATAGAGCCATTTGAGGTGAGGATGGCGAGTGGGGACAAGATGAAATGTGAAGGGCTAGTAAAGGAAGTAAAGATGAATGTTCAAGGAGTGAGAATAGTGGTGGACCTTCATGTGCTTCCTTTAGTAGAGCTTGATGTGGTATTGGGCAATCCATGGCTTAAGAGCCTTGGGAGGGTAGTGCTTAACTACAACAAAAGGACCATGGAATTCAAGCTTGGATCCAAGAAGAATGTATGGGCAACTTTAGCATCCATGGAAGCCAAGTTGGGTGAGGTCTCCATGTTAGAAAAGTTGGGCAAAGGTGGGGCACATTGTTTTGTTATGGAGGTGACCAAGGGGGAGAATGAGGAGAAGGAATGGAAGTTTGCAAATTTTATCCTTGAGGGCAAGGACAGTCTTAAAGGGAGGGAGATTGTTAGACCCCCACGTAAAATCACCTCTAAAGTTGCACCTTGGCCATATGCACACATATTGCTCGAGCGGAGTGTCGAGCGGGTGTCGAGCGGAGTTCTCGGGTTGCATACTCGCTCGAGCGGACTGTCGAGCGAGTTTCGAGCGGAGCTCTCGGGTTGTAGTCGCTCGAGCGGAGTCGAGCGGAGTGTCGAGCGAAACTTGGCTCGAGCCAAGGTCGAGCCACAGTCAAGCCAACCTCAAAAATGGCATTTTCAGCATGAAATCAAGCCAAAGTTCGACCCCCATGCACCACCTTAGCCGAACCATTGGCTCAAGCATGTCACGACCATGTGGTCCATGCCACTACCTTTATTTATTTCATTTATTTTAATTATTTTATTTCATTTATTTCAAAGGGACCTATTGGGGGTTTCCAACTTGTTTTGCTTATAAATAGGACATCTTTTTCTTGCTTTAGGATCTTTTGGAAAAAACCCTAGAGGGACAACTATTGTTTGAGAGATCACCATCGGTGCTTAGCACTTGGGCTTTTTGGGTGAAATTCGTGAATCCCAAAGAGAGGATCATTCCATGCAATTCGTGAATTGGAGTGATTCAACTATCTTGTCTTACAACTTGGTGAAATTCGTGAATCCAAGTTGTATTTATCTTTATTCTTGTTACTTTTATCAATATATGAGGTTTATTCAACATTTGTGCAATTCGTGAATCATTTGTTG
The DNA here is from genome assembly GCA_029856935.1 of Cyclocarya paliurus. Lineage (NCBI taxonomy): Eukaryota > Viridiplantae > Streptophyta > Magnoliopsida > Fagales > Juglandaceae > Cyclocarya > Cyclocarya paliurus. Next base: position 11,056,412 of record CM056946.1, read on the forward strand.
AATTTATTTCATTGTTCATTCAAGTTCATCTTTTTGTTCTTGAGTGTTCATCTTGTGTTCTTGGAGATCATTGCATTTTTGGCTCATTCAATCCATTCCATCCTCAATTTCGACCACCATCATTGTTTGTCAACTTTCTATAATTAATTCCCTTCTTCCACCTAGTCCTAGCCGAATTCCCACTTCCATTTGAATTTGAATTCAAATTTTGGCACTCTTGCCTTATTTGAATTAACCATAGCCGACCACCTCACTTCCTATATTAGTGTTTCCATAATTTGGAAACCCTAGTTGACCACTTCAAACATCACATTCCTACCTTAACCGAAACACTCTTCCCATATCAATTCAAATTCAAATCTCGGCTACACTAGCCTTATTTGAATTGGTCTTTGCCGCCCACTCCACTTGCCATACTAGGGTTTCAATACTTAGAAACCCTAGTTGACTCATTCCATACTCTTGGCTGGCCATCATTCTATCCCAAATCATATCCCTAGTTTTTAGGAAACATTCCTAAAGACTCCCACTAGCCATACTCGACCAACCCTAGCCGTCCAACACTCTTGCCCTAATTCCAAACCCTAATCCACCTTACAGCTCAAACCCTAGCCACCTCATCTAAACCCTAAACCTATCTTCCATCTCCCAAACCCTAATCCAACTCATCCACATCTCTTCCAAACCCTAGCCACTCATTCAAGACTCCAACCCTAGCCCATCACTTCCTAATCTCGAAATTCCCCTTAGCCACCATCCAAACCTTAGCCTATCTTCACCATTCCAACCCTAATCATCATCCAAGTTGTCCCAACATCAAGGGCAACCTTCAAACCATTCCACATTACATCAAACCTACCAAATCATCACTTAGAGCACCTGAACTCAACATCTTTTTCATCACTAAACACAACACCTTCATCAACCTAGGAATCCATCATCACCATTATACGTGCAAGGCCAAGCAAGAAGGCTTGACACTCGGTCACCATCACTACCAAGGCGAGCTCGTGGACTTAGTGTTTAGGGACAAGACCGGGGTCCCTAACAGAGGGGCCGAAAACGACGTGTGAGAGGAGAGAGAGAGAGTCGGGGCTGCACGGGAGAGAGAGGAAGAAAGAAGAAAAAGAAAGAAAAGAAGAGAAAAAGAAAAGAGAAAGGAAAAAAGAGAGATCCAGACTTTACATCATGGGGTCTCGAAATAATTCAACGAAGAGGATTTTAAAACTGACAATTAAATAAATTAAATCAAACGCAGTGAAATGCATTAAATAAAACAATAAAAATTTAGAAATTAAAAAACAAACCAATTTAAATTAAAGATCAATTTAAAACCAAAACAATAATAAAAAAAAAATAGGAAAGCCCAATAAAATAATTTTCACAATTTAAAATATTATAAAATAATAAAATAAAACCTCTAAAATACTAAAACAAGAGAATCACTCATTAAATTATTTAAAATAATTATTCCTTAAAATACACTAAAATACGGGATGTTACAAGGAATCTCCATCATAGAACCATCATGCTAATCACAAATACCTACAAAAAATCCCCATGTCCTAACCATTGAGAGGATGGCAGAAATATCCACCATAAATCTCTATCTCAAACCCACAGTAATGCCAGCGCCATGGGTCTCTGGTGTAAAAGTGAAGATATTTATTTTTATTTCCACCGTGAGCCGTGTCGTGGGTTTTTGGTGCGAAAGTGAAAATATTTCTAGTTATATTTATCGCGGGTTGTGTCATGATCAAATTTGGTCACGTCAACGTGGTCATCCATCTCTACTGTGGCTTGCGCCATAGTTGACGAACAAACATGGCTTTGTAATTTTTCTGGAGAAGAAGAAGTCTAAATCAGAAAGAGAAGAGAAAGACCCAAAGAATGAAGATCAAGAAGAGGGTAGATGGAGAGTGGGGAGTGCGAGAGAAGATGAAGATAAAACTGGTTGTGGATATTTCTGATTGTCATCGGCTAGTTTGATTTTGATCAGGGCTTTTTTTTCTAATACGATATTTTGTAGGGTTTTTAGTCAGTTTGGATATGTGGCAGGGACATTTTAGTCTAACCGGGTCCCTTGCAAGGGCACTTTGGTTAGAACAGCATCTATAGCAAGGACATTTCAATCAAACATGACATTTGTAGAGGGACATTTTGGTCTAAGTCATCACTTGAATTCTCAATCCAAACTCCTTTTTTTATTATAAATAGATAAGATATTATTTTTTATAAAGATTAAAAATTTATATTAATATTTTCACTTTTATGGTCGATAAGAATGATGGAAAATTTGAAGGATAATACACAAATTTACTTATTTATATTAAATTCATGACTCTGCACAAAATACTACCATTAAAGATAGAACTAGAATTTTTTGCGTGAAAGGGTCAACATACGAAAATCTAAACACATAGATATATGCTCTACTCTATATGCATTTGCATGCATGCATGTACAAATTTCCCTAATATGGTATGGACGTGCACAAAAGAAAAATCCATAATAAAAAAGAAAGAAATAAATAAATAAATAAAGTTAATCTTCCGCAAATCATACTTTAAGATGGGCTTTCAATGGTATTTTATGATGAAATTTTTAATGATTTATTTTTTAATATAAACTGTCAAACAATCTGTCAGAAACTCATCTTCTATTTTAGTTTAGACCTTTTTTTACAAGCTTTATGGTAGAAATAAGATTGGTGACAATAAAAACAAGAAAAGTCAGAACTAAATGAATGAAATTCTTACGGCTCAAGGGGCTAGTGAAGTTGCAAGCTTTAGGGGTTTTGCTATACATGATCCCCACACATCACATACTATATTTATTTTTTTTGTTATTTTTTTTTTATTTTACTCTTCCTCAACTAATTTAATTCTTCTATTCATCATCTATACACCACACATTTAGTAAGAGAAAAAAATTATGTACAAAAAGTGGTATGTGAGGATGATAAGTAGATTTTTTCGCTAAGATGCATGCAAGCATTGGCTCGGGCACAAGCTGGGAATTAGTATATATGTCAAACTTAGTAAGAATAAAGTTTTTCTATTTGTAAATCGGTGTGGAGGACACACCGTATGTGATACTCCAATACTTATTGATAAGTGATAAATGTAGGTGGCCTATGAGATCCCATCATTTCAAATTGTTTGAGAATGAGAAGTTCTTGTTCTGATAATAGTTTTAATAGAACTCTAATTGTATCATTGCTTAGTTTTTTTGGTGCTTAGTTTTTTTGGAATATAGGTGCAGATGTGGGTTGGGCCTCCCTTGGAGTGTTACAAATGATATCATAGCCTATTCTAACTAGAAATGTGGGACTTAAGTTGTGCCACTTACGATGGACTAACTCGATAAGGACACCGAAGACTTTAAGAGAGAGAGATATGGCAAGTTTTGATTTGCAAGAAATTTTATTTTATAACATTTCTTGCGAATCAAATCGTGCCAATTCAATGGTGCGGAGATGGTGTCCTCCACACCAAATAAAGTTTTTCTTTGAAAAAGTTTCTGTTTGCTTTAAAAAAGAATCAACCACGTTCTGTTAACTAAAATTGTCCATGATCATGAATTCATCATACCATAACCGAGTTTTGCCTAGTTCCATTGGCCTCTTCATAACTAAAAGGCATCGATGATCCTTGAGGGTTTTCTTCGATCACTTTGGAAAATGCCTTTTGAGTGTTTTATTAGCCTGTGCTCGTTGTATTTGCAATTTGTAATTCTAATTTTAAGTTGTTTTAGATGGTAATAGAGACTTTCTAACGATGAACAGCGTTGCTAAATTACATACTACACATTAGGGATGGCATACACTTGCACTCCCAAATATCATACACTTTGCAATTTACATCCCAAATTATTAAATGCTAAATTTTATAAAAAAAATCTTATAAAAAATCTCATTTACAATAAAAAGAACTTTATTGTAAGGAGATTTTTCCCTACTAAGCCTAAGAGACCTGTGAATGGAAAGGAAGCAAGATCAAAAACCCAGCTCGGAGTAGAGAGCCCCTAATCCAGCCCATAGGAAAGTTCCTCTGAACACGACCTCCAGGAGGTATGGTGCTCCAGGGAATGAGACTTGTCTGTCTAAGGACTCCTTGAGTAGTGTCCAGTTCTCAAGTGCCCACCTGCACAATATGCGTGATGTACGAGGAGCCATTGATCTACTGAAAAAAGAAGATATGAACGGACTCGAAGGGAGACAGACTGAGAGAAGGTGGCTGGATAACCATGCCGCATTAATGGCTCCACCACTAAGGCAACACGTTACATTAATGACGCCGTCACAAAGCCACACCACATTTAAAGACTTTGACACAAGGAACAGTACGGAGGACACGAACTTCATAGGAGCAGGCACTGTCTACTCCTCAGACTTGTAGTATAAATAGTATATCTCAAATACAAGAATATCTCTTTGATTCTTAGACTCTCTTATTTATTTACTACCCTTCAATAATATTTACTAACTTTGGTATCGGAGGTTACTCAACGCCTAGATCGCCCTCTCAAAGCCACAGTCTCTACTACCTTTTACAAGACCCCTTTTTGAAGACGTAAATTGTCGAAACTTGACCCAAAAGTGTGCAAAACATGATGTTAACATTTATAATCTAACATACAAAATTAAATCACGTTGATTTGTAAATGTCTAGACTGCAATTTTCATTGTTAAAACCGACATTTTACATAATCAAATTATAAAAAATCTGACATTATACATCCTCTATTAAGGTTTAATTATCAAGATTATATTACTGCTACTTATTAAGTTTGTAAACTAGAATCAATGAAAACACTGGTCATGAGTATCTACGTGCATGGAACCGTGTCTTCCGCATCATTTTTTTACTTGATAACACAAATATTGATCCAAATCTAGGAGAGAGAGAGATCACACCCTTTCTTTCATGAACATGAACCTTTATTAACTCATTTCCAATATGAAACTAGTTCAATTTCGTCCCTTGTTGAACACTAGTGAGGAATCCTCAGAGGAGGAAGACTGAGGTTCCGAGTAAAAAAATAATCTAAAGCGAGTAAAACGTACGAGTACTCTAGAAAGAGGAAAATAGACAAACCCTTAAATCTCCAAATTATTACTTTATATATATATATATATATATTTATCAAATTCCATCCCAAACTAATAAAGATAAACACATGGATATTATCAAAATCAAGAAGTTATTTTCAATTTACAACATATGTCCATCGACCCATGAGGGCCACAAGGCCTCTCCTGTATATAGAGTTGGGAGGGTAGTCAAGTTCTTAGATAGAGGACCTCCGCTACTCATCTTTTTTAAATACCTGCAAATATTCTAAGCAAGTTTACTTGGTTTAACTCAGCAATATTTTCTGCCCTAAATTTGACCTTAACCATAAGCCCCTAAAACACCATAAGGCCCCTGAAAGTCGCCTGTTCCAACAATTAAAACAGAAACTGGTAAAGGAACCACTCATATATGAAATGGACATCCATCAGTTCATTGAAAAAGTATGAATGATTAAACAGAATAATGACTCAAGTCCTCGATACCCAAAATTGGCAATAAAAAAAACAAAAACTACATAAACTCAGATGTTTGAGATAAAAGTATATCACGATGATTACTACTTCAGGACAGTAATATAAAAAAATCGAGGTACTAAGCCACTGGGAGGACCTCAATATCAGCTGCCACCACAGGTGCCCGGAAATGTTCCTCTTCCTCTTTGGGAGTGTGGATTGTAACCAGATCAGGTAGGGGGGTTGTGGGTCCCACCTTACCCTTGGGATCCCAATCGAGCATTATCTTGACCTTGATACCAAGTACCCCCTGTGTGCCAATGAGATATCTCATAAGAACCGGAATCCAAAAGGAAATGATGCAAGAAACAGCCTAGAAATGTTGATTTGGCTAAAGATAACTATCTGACATAAGCATCACAAACTTGCAAGTTGCAAACCTGTCTCAGAAGAACATGTCTCACAGCCGAGTCTATATATTCATTGACTGGCTGACCAGAAGAAATCATGTAGCCGTCCTTGAACTTCATGGACTTTGCACGTTGCGCCCTAAGCTTTCCACTAACTATAACCTGTTAAAAGTAGAAGTATTGTCTATATCATATTCCAAGCAGGATAATAAAATCTTGAACTACAAGGGCTAAAGCTGACCACAAACCTCGCATCCCTTTGCTCCATTTTCCATGACAAATCTCAGTACACCATAGCAGGCCCTTAATGAGAATAATATCCATCAAGTTAGATTCGGTAAACATTATTGGAACATCCACACATGAAACAGACTCAACCAAGAACTAAACCTAAAAATTAAACCAGGTACAATCTTAAAAAGTTCCTGCAAATGAAATGGATCGATACTTAAAACTTTCAACTGCCAATAACCTAATTCTTTCTGGTGACAATAAAATCAGCCAAAACATTGCAAGAATTTCTCCCTTCTTATAACCAGAAGAGATATACTTTTTGTGGGTAGGGAAGGGGGGGCTGGATGTCGTGAAGAAGCATCAGTCAGTAACGGTACAGAAGAATTGACAAAAAAAAAAAAAAAAGTTAGACAAGCTTAGAGGAAGATAAACATTATATAGCGATCCCAAGCATACGATCTAAGCAAGTTCCTTGCCATGTTGGAATGGCCTGAGTCACAATGTCAAAATTGTCATCTTTTGCCACAAAGTGGGTATCGAATTATGACCTACTAGCTTTATAGATGACTGACCATATAACAGGGGAAAAAATTACAAACAGCAATGCTAAGACTGCTGAAAAAAATCAGCTCATCTAAAGGCTTCGAGCTTTGTGCAAGACAACACTATTTCGGAAAAGAAGTGAACTAAGGAAAGCAAATGGAAATTAAATAAATCATGTACCCTCCCTAACGTTACTACAAGAAAACCAGACCATTTCACGAGGAAGATGTCCTGAAGGGAACTTGAGAAATATTACTATAGTCATCTTCCGACACAAATTGGCGTGTAGTCACCAATCTGCTTTGTAGATGACAGAAAAAGCTTGGAACAAAGTCCAAACAACATAAAACACATTTAACAAAAACCAAATCCACTATAATTCAAACGCACAAGCCCCCCACCCCCGAAACAAAAAAAATGAAAGATTGATATTCCCACTTTGAAATAGAGAAAAGCTCAATCATACACGTTATCAAAGCACATACTACAAAAAATTGAATATGATACTAGCATCCTACCATGATACTAATTGATAACTCCCATTCTATGCCATTGAAAAGTCACAATTCTTCACGAAATAGAAATAGAAATAGAAAGAAGTATAAAGTTGAAGAATATATACCTCCGAACAGCAAGACCACCGAGGAGCTTGTAGCGGAGAGACTCAGCCTGGGCAATAGCGCAAAGCCCTCTGTTATTAACTTTCTCGGCGTAAAGCTCCACGCTGTTCTCCGGGAACTTGAACCGCTTCTGTACCAATGAGGTCAGCTCTCTGATCCTCCTCCCCTTCTCACCTGTAAAATAGATCCACTAATTTACCCTTCGAAAATCGGCACAGTTTTTTGATAGGTAGAAAATCAATACAATTAAAAAAATAAATAAAAAAGAAAACATGGAGGAAATCATTGAATTCAGACCGAGAACGTTCTGGGTTCGGGTGGCTCTGATGATGATCTCGGTACGCATAGGAGTAACCCTAACTTCGACTCCGGAGTAACCGTCCTCTGCCAGCTCACGGGTTAGCACCTCATTCAGCTCGGCGAAGAAAACTCCGTCAGCTACGAACTGTAACGACACCACGCAAACAAAGCTTCAAGAAACAGTGTTCTAGAAAAGAGTGAATAACATCCAGATTGATTGCAAAGAAAATTGGACGAGAAAGATAGTGGATTAGTATTGAGTTATTGTCTAGGATTCTTGTAGTTCCATTTGATGGGAAACAAACAGAGAGTAAAGGGATCACCTTTCGCTTTTTGCTCATCTGGGTTGCCATTTTCGGGTTGAGGAGGCGAGATCAGACGGCGAACTGCGAAGTGGCTGCTGCTGTGCAATTTGCAAACCCTACTTTCAGTATTGCTTTCGGATGGAGGAGGCTTTTAAGCATGGGAAGGCGCAAATCGGAGGGTGGAGACAAAATCAGGGTTTTGCTTTGAACGGTTAGGATTGATTTTCTGTTTTATTCTTTTAATTCTAAAATATGTTAGAGCTTTTCTTCGCCTTTTACCAGACTCGAGCATTATTTTTTTAAACTATTATAATTATCACTTAAATACTTCTTTGACACATAATTTCAAGATCGTACCGTGTTATTTCTTTTTTAATTTATTTTAAGGAATTAACTTATATAATTTTTTTTATTTCCAATTAAATATTAAAGGATATAAATAATATAATTTATATTTCAAATTAATTATTAAATGAAAATAATTTTTATAATTTGTGAAAACATTACAAAAATAATAAATTAGAAGGGTAAATTATAAATATAGCTTTTTCTTAATTTTATTTAAAAGCAGACTTAAATTGTTAAAATTTATATTCATAAATCGCACGTGTCTAAAATATTATAATAACCATTTTCATTATATTTTATTTTATATAGGAAATATACATAATTTTACTCTATAAGGAAATTACATCTGTGATTCAAAATTACAAGCCAAACGAAATTCCTGTTGTAAGCTTTCCGTACAAAAATTTCTTTGCAATGACATTGTCTGAACTTCAAAAACTTTCAAAAGAGAGTATCAATCTCTTTATAAAATAGAGGTAAAACCAACTTGCATCCACACTCTATCCTCCAAAATAGGAGAAGTAGACACTACACCCATCCTCCTAACCAGAGGAGGGAGGAACCAACACTACTATGAACATAAGTCCAATAGCCTATTTCACTTTATTTTACTAACAAATAAAACCAACAAACAAATACCAACAAAAACACACCGATATAAAGTCGGGATTACAAAAAACGGAAACCATCAAACAACACCAACAAAACAGAGTCGGGAAATTAAACTTATGCATTAGAGAGAATTCGAAATTAAATAAGGATTTTCCTATGTATAATAGTAATGCTAAAATAATTTCGAAAACTCAATTGAACTTTATATTTAAAAGATATATACGGTTGCACTAAATAATTTATAATTGTTCAAAGTCCGATAGAGAAAAAATAAACTTTTTCAATTTAAGAAATGATATTCATAATCTAATACGAAGGATATAAGTTTTTTTTTTTTTCTAATCTTTAACACATTGTATCATCTTGCAACACATGTCACACTTGGTCATATATCCAACGCTTTCCTCCACTCTGCACATAATTTCATTATAATTATCCAAAGTACATTAGGTGCGGGTTCATCTAAAAATTCCAAACCAATGTCCTAAATAGTTAAAAAAAAAAGTGTAAAAAGAATATATAGGGACCGGAAATTGGCACAACATAATAGGTTAGATCCCATATTCTCTTGGCCAGTAGATTGCAAATGGATCAAGAGAAGACCAACGATAAAGGTAATTTTTCTTGGCTGTCCTCGAAGAGGTTTGCCCAACGTTTCCACTCTTGTTGTGAGAGGCTATCATAGATGGGATTACACTAGTTCTGGATCAATTGTTGTGGTTTAAAAAATTCTCCATCTCTTACTCCATAAACTTGGATAAGGAGTACGTAGACTCGGAATTTTAAGAAAAATATGAATATAGGTGGAAACGAATGATCAACTCAATCATAGCTTTGCAGAAATTTGAGAAGCACGAAAAATAGTATTGCATGTGAGGCTTTGGAGGGGCTTAGATGGTTAACGTTTGAAATCTGAGACCCATGAATAGGCTGAAATATGGAGTGTGGCGGTTGGAACTCCAGTGGTGGGTAGTGTGTGGGGCCCATGCGCCACTTTGGGTAGCTTGTAGGGCACACTCTCCCACCATTTCTTACTCTTTGTAGATTGGCGACTTGAGAATCCAATTGCATGGTGCATGTAGCTTGGAGGTAGTTAGAAAGAAGTAGATTTTTATTTTTTTTTTCTTTTTATTTTTTTTTTATTTTTTTATCTTTTCTAAAGGAGAAAAACACACGAAAACTTTACATTCATGACTTCTAAGTCACGAGAAAGGAAGGGGGAGGGAGGAGCGAGAACTCGTCCTCCACTCAGACCAACTCTTCATCTGGATAGAGAGAAATGGGTTTAGAAGAGATGGTGCGGTTTAGAGAGAGAAGAAGAAAAATATTTTTCCTTCACTTTTTTATTTATACATAAAGATGGCATAGCCGTTGAACTACAACTTAATTGATAAAATAAATTTATTAATAGGTTTAAAATTTGATCATTATAATTATAGGTTTTAAAATTTTTTATTTCATCAAATATTAGCATGACATTGAACAAAAGCGTGATACAATTTTGTCCTCTCTTAATTAGGGATAAGATCAAACACGTGAGATGGAATTAGGCTGATACAAATAGATCACAAGGTGCTTAGATTGGTATAAATTGTGTGTTCATATCATTTACTTATCAATATAATGTAAAATAATAAAAATATTTAATATTGTACAAATAGATACTATCTATTTCAAATGAAATGGAAATAATTTTATTTGGAAGGTGGACTATGAAAATTTCATAGAGAGATTTTTATGCCTTCTAATTGGAGAAGATCAAAAGAGGAGTGGGCTGACAATAGTGTGTATGGTCTAGTCCGTTCACCATTGTTTGGAGGTATTTGCATTAGGATCATGATTTTTGACAATTTCTTGCTCCAAACACTTTATATAATTGTAAAAAAGATAGATACAATATATGGATGTTATAACATTTGACTAGGATTTATCTAGACAAGAATAATATATAATTTTATCGGATCTATATGATGTGTCAATCGCTTTCTGAATTGCGTAAAAAAATATTAGAAACTCCTCGCCTTGTTTAAGAAGGAGATGACAAGTTGGAAGTTCCCCTCAAATATCATATAATCTATAAATTAATAAAACTTGTACTCAGAGACAACTAAAAAAGCTACCCGACCTTCATGAGAAGTCAAAGTAGAAAATCTAGCAATTCAAGCATAGACAAAGAATTCTTTTGGACTCAATCTCAAATTTTAACATAGATTCTTATAAGAGGCATGTAAAGTATTATAGTAAGAGTGATTGAGTCCTCGGAGAGAAAAAGAGGTGGAAGTTTGATAGTCATGTTTTACTTCGTTAGGGGTAAGGAGTGGTAGGAAAATAGAAGACTTTTTCAGCATGGCTGAACGTAGGGATGGAGGTGTTAGAAGAAATATGGGAGAATCTACGACTTACGAAAGATGAAAATGATTTGATTGATCTGGATGGAGAAATTCCATATGAAGTTAGAATAAAGGAGGAAATAAGTGTGGTAGACAAAGTGTGCTTGGGATGATGAATTGGAAGGGATGTTCTCAATTCAACAATGGGGAAAGTGTGGAGGACATCCTTCATGGAGTTCAGATAAAACATTTTTATCGTAACTTTTGCCAATGAAGCGGACAAAGAAAGTTATGGAAGGGCAACCTTGGCTGTTTGATAACTTTCTTTTTATACTAAAGTAGTTTGACGGGTTTACACAATCGCATTTGTTAGATTTTGATCATGAACAATTTTGGATGCAACTGTACAATTTGCCTCTAGCATGTATGAATAGGGAATGTAGGGAACAAATTAGCAAAACTCTAGGAAATTTACTTGAAGTTGATGTCCCAAAGGATGAGGTGGGATGGAGGAGATTCTTACGAATCAAAGTAGAATTATGCCTATCAAAGGTAATAGATAGAGGCCGAACAGTCAATGTGCAAGGGAAACGGATGTGCGTTCCTCTAAACTTTGAGAAACTACCAAAAATTTGTTTTCATTGTGGAAGGATAGTGTATGGCTCAAAGCGATGTTGTTGAAGTGGGATTCAGAGTCTCCAAGCCAAAGGCATAAAGTCCCAGTTGGGATTGTGGCTCCAAGCATATGCTCCCTTAACAAAATTGTCTTTCAGATACACCAAAAAGGGAATGGATCAAGCTCATTACGAAAACCCAAATGTAGGAATGTCCAAACTTAGCAAAGGGAAATCAGTCGGCACCAGTGTTACTCCAACGATGGCAGAGGAGACGATGGACATAAGGAAATTCCTACAAGAAGGCATTAATTACTATAATGTTGATATCAATAAGGATATTAATGAGATTGGGGAGGAGATGGAATATGAGGATTAAATAGGAGATATGCAGGGTTGCATAGATGGAAAGAAACCAAAATCAAGGAGAAAAATTTTGAAAAAATTTTGTCAATGGAAGGGCGGGAAGCTGTGGTATTAGAAGTATCCAAAATTACTAAGGGCCAAGATTATAGAAAGCTTGGAAATGATGGTCCAGTTGGTTGTGAGCTAGGAAAAGCAAACTCATCCAGGCCCACTAAAGCAGATACGCATCATAAAGAACTGAGAAGGAAGACATTTTCAAGTCATGCGAAAAGGAAACCAAGGACGCCCAGCCATGAAAAAAGGTGGAAGCATCATGCTAGAGAAAGAGGTAGTTCCTTAATTTCTAAATCTTGCTACTCTAGCCTGAAACGATCCCATGTTCAAGAAGGAGGTCATGATTTTGATTCTAAGTTTCTCAAAAGGTCACTATATGTTTGTGAAAATGCTGGAGAGAGCTCATATTTGATATTGGCGGTGGTTACTTGTCAACCTCGCCAGTCATAATGATTCTCCTAAGTTGGAACTGCCAAGGGCTTGGAAACCCTTGGACAATTCATGACCTTTGCTTACTAGTAAAAAACAAGAAACTCGATATTGTCTTTTTGATGGAGACAAAGCTTACTGCAAGCAAACTCAATGGTTTAAAAGCTAGAATGGGTCTTGAAGGATGCTTTGTAGTGCATACTATAGGGAGAAGTGGGGGATTAGCCATGTTGTGGATTTCTGTGATAAGTTTTGAAATTCATAACTACTCACAAAGGCATGTCAGCGCCTGGATACTTGATGAAATTGCCCAATCTAAATGGCTTTTCACTAGTTTCTATGGACAACTCGAAGTATCGAGGAGAAGAGAAACTTGGGACCTTTTGATAGCCCTTAAAACACCAACTCAATATGCTTGGTGTATTATATGGGATTTTAGCGAAATTATCGCCCAAAATGAAAAGTAGAGAGGCATACCTCGAAGTGAAGCTCAAATGGCAAAGTTTAGAGAAGCACTGACTCTAAGCAATTTGTTTGACCTTGGCTACATGGGTACAAAATACACTTGGAGCAACAAGCATGGAGATGGAACTTTCACAAAAGAGAGATTGGATAGAGCAATAGCTAATCCTTTGTGATCTGGTACTTTTATAGACTATTGGCTTGAAGGGGTGGTGGCAAGACATTCAGACCACAAACCTATACATTGTGGTTTAGTGATAAGTGCACAAAAACAAGAAAAAAGGAAAGACTATCAGGTATGAAGCTAGCTGAGAGCTCAAGGAGGAGTGTGGAAACATAATAAGGGATATTGGACCACTGTTGATCCCAAATGCCTCTATAGGCAACGTGCAAAACCACCTTAGCAAGTGTGGGCAAGCATTGATAAGGTGGAGTCACCAAAAAGGTAAAAATAAGGAAAAAAAAATATGAATTCCTGAAACTACTATAAGACAAGGAAGGTGAGTACAATGTGCCAGAAATTACACAACTTCAAAAGGAGCTAGGTGTTTTATTTGAGCAAGAAGAAATCAAATGGAGGCAGCATGTAAAAAGAAATTGGTACAAAGAGGGCGGCGATAGGAATACAAGATTTTTTCATGCTTGTGAAAGCTAAAGGAGGAGGAAGAACACATTAAATAGATTGTTGATTCTTAAGATAGGACGTGACCGATATTGAAGGTGCTTTAAAATACTATTTTGAAAACATCTTGAAATCTTCAAACCCATCATATCAGATATTGAAGAATACCTCATGACATTGGATTTCAAGATGACTACAACTATGAATGACCAATTAGAGCAAGACTACACAAGAGCAGAAATTGAAGAAGCACTCCAACAAATGGCATTCTTGAAATCAGCAGGCATAGATGGCTATGGAGCTTTCTTTTTTCAAAGTCATTGGAGTACAATTGGTGATAATGTATGCCATTCCATGCTTAAAGTCTTAAATGGCAAGGGTATGAATCCATCTCTAAACTTTACTCATTGTTTTAATTCCAAAGCTCAAAAACTCAATGCATGTAAGTGATTTTAGTCTTATTAATTTGTGCAATATTTTGTATGAAATTATTTCAAAAGTATTAGCAAATAGGCTTAAGAAAGTAATTTTTGTGATAATCTCTTGTAATCAAAGTGCCTTCATTCCTAGGAGATTAATATAGACAACATCATCAGTGCTTATGAAGTGCTACACTCAATGAAGACTAGATAGAAAGGCAAAACTGGCAGTTTGGCAATGAAACTAGATATGTCCAAAGCGTACGATAGGGTTGAATGGGCCTATTTAGAGGTTTTGATGAGAAAACTGCGCTCTAGAGATAAGTGGATATAGACTGTGTTAACTTAGTCACCTACTATGTCTTCGTCAAAACTGGCAGTTTGGCAATGAAACTAGATATGTCCACTGTCTCCCTACCTCTTCATTCTTTGTGATGAAGGCTTGAGTTCTATGATTAATTATGCTGAGAAAAGATGTGATATTAGAGGGATGACAATGGCTAGGGGTGGAATAATAATTAATCACCTTATGTTTGCTGACGATTGCATTGTTTTTTGTAGAGCTACAGTGGCTGAATGGGTTAAGCTTCAAAATATATTGAATTTATATGAAAAAGGATCTAGACAGGTGCGGAACAAACAAAAATCATCCTTCTTTTCTAGCTCAAGCACCAAGGAAAGGGATAAGAGGTAGATTATATAAGCAATGCAAGAATAGATACAATCCACTTCGGACGAGCTAAGCAAGAGCCCAACATTCAAAATGGGCTTGAAGGATGAATATCCAATTTTGAATAATTCGATACAAGCTATGGAGAGGGCAATAACATGACTTAAATGCGTTGGGCACTTGAAGACTTTCAAATTGTTTAAATCATTTAAATGACTTATTTTATTTGTTTAGAATAATTGGGCTTAAGGATACTTGGCCCACATATATCTTACTTTTATGAACTAGGGTTTTTAGGAAGACCTTGTATTTTGGCCTAGGGCGTATTTGGAAAGTTAAATTTTAGGAACTAGAGTTTCAAGCATTTACTGTAGCGGGGGTACTGTAGTAGCCGCGGTACTGTTCACGCAGCACTATTCATCCAGGGCTATTTTAGGAAGAAAGGGGTTTATTTTGGGCTAAGATTTCAAATAGGTTTTGCATTAAATACTCTTGTAGCCTTATTTGAAGATTAGTTTATGAAATTTGATGAATTATTCATTGTGAGTTAAGTTTTACTCATCTTGTTCTTAATTGAACTTTTGAACTTATCAAAAATAAATCACAACTTTTGTGGCGTTCCTCCTTGTAATCTGGGTTCTTGGGATGAGTTCTTCAACGGGTTTAGATTTTAATATAATCTAGATTCTTGAAATGAGTTCTCATTGGGTCTAGATTCTCTATCTATTGACTTGAGTTTGGCTTTTTTGGGTGAGTTTTCTATTTGATTGTGGGTTCAAGGGATTCCCTTCCCGCTGGTTCATATCATTTGGTATCAGAGCTCGGTTTCCAATCAGGTCTAATTCTATCTTTTATTTCTTGCATATTGAATTTTAGGGCTTCATTGTTCTAGGGTTTAGAGAAAAAAATTGAAAAAAAAAAAAGTTGCTGAATTATATCACTTGGACTGCCAAAATTGTCTTCTTCATTTGGGTTTTGTGTTGTTGATCCTAGGGTTTCAAAATTCTAGGGTTTCTCGCATCTCTAAATTTGTCAATTGCTTGGAATGCTGTTTCATTGATTCTCTTATAATTTCTTTGTCAATTCTTGTGTGTTTGAATTCAAGTGCTTGATTTTTAATTGGATATTGCTGTTTGTGATTGAATTAGAGAAAAGAAAGGAAAAGAAAAGAAAAGAAAAATTCGAAAAAAAAAATTGAACAAAGAAAGAAAGTGATAGCATACTCAAAGGTTGCTACATAGTTACAACAAAGAGAAAGAAATACATTTGTTGATTGAGCTTTATCATCAAAGGGACTGAATACATCTTTCTAGTTGGTATCTTGTTTCATAATTACTCTTTCTCTCAGATAAATTCCTTGAGTCTCGTGTCATTTTATTCATTCCTTTTTTATTGTTCTTGTTTCTTGGATCTATATTACTGGTTGGAATAGTACAAGGTTGTATTGTCTTGATTAAGTTCAATTAGTTCTTAAAGAACTTGAGCGAAAAAACTATTGAGGTAAAAGGCAAGAAAGTGTGAGACTATTATCGAGAAAAAGCCAATTAAGAGTGAAACACGAGTGAAGTGCCATTATTCGAGTGTAAACACATAAGGAAGTGTGTGAGGTTTTTCACTAACATTCTTTTTGTGCAGCATGTAATGATGTTTCATAGGAGTGACTCATCACCAAAGGAGATGGTAGATAACTCAGCCTTTGTGTTGCAAGCCATGCAACAACAATTTGAGCAGTTGAACTTGGTGCTGGATGAAGTGAGGGATAGGATGGATCAACAAGAAGTCCTGATTAGAAATCTGTATGGTGGGAGAGATAGGAGGCGACATGAGTCTAGTATTGAGAATGGGTATGAGAATGAAGAGTATGATGAGGATGAGGAAGACCTAACATCTGAAGTTGGATTGGGTAGACATAGAGGAGTTAGGCGTGAAAGAGGACTTAGGGAAAATCCAAGGGGTCGAGATGAAGTAGATAGGAACCTTGGAAGCATCAAAATGAAAATACCATCTTTCCAAGGTAGAACTGACCCAGAGGTTTATCTAGAATGGGAGAAAAAAATAGAATTGATGTTTGATTGTCATAATTACTCTGAGGAGAAGAAAGTGAAGTTGGCGGTAATTGGGTTCATTGATTATGCTATTATATGGTGGGATCAATTAATAACCAATCGGAGGAGGAATCTTGATAGGCCCGTAGAAACATGGAGAGAGTTGAAAGCTATCATGAGGCGGAGATTTGTACCTAGCCACTACTTTAGAGACCTCTACCAAAAACTACAAAATCTTACACAGGGGTCTAGGAGTATAGAGGATTACCATAAGGAGATGAAGGTGGCTATGATTCGAGCTAATGTAGTGGAGGATCAAGAGGCCATGATGGCTAGATTTTTGAGTGGGTTGAATAGGGAGATAGCCAATGTAGTTGAGTTGCAACATTATGTGGAGGTAGAAGACATGGTGCACATGGCTATAAAGGTGGAGAGGCAGCTAAAGAAAAATGGTATAGCAAGGTATACTTTAGTTTCTAGCACTCCTTGGAAACCAAAGTGGGATAAAAATGATCAAACTGTAACAAATGGAAAGATCGAGCCACCTAGGGGGGAAGATGAGAGTGAGTCTGAAACCTCAAGAAAAAGAGAGAATGAGTTGAAAAATAATTGTGAGACTGAGAGATCAAAAAAAGAGGAGAGTGAAAATGAAAAAGAGAATGAGACCAAAATATCAAGAGAAAGAGAGAGTGAAAAAAAAATGGAGAGGTGGCTGAGAGTCAAGAAAAAAAAGATGAGTCACAAGAGGAAAAAGAAAGAAAGATTGCAGAGAGAAACACAAACAAAAGTGAGCTTTTATACTAACGAATTTAATGACTATTTGCCTAGTGTTCTTGTTTCTTTGTTGCAGGGATATGAGGTCATGATTCCTAGCGGTGTGTTTAGTGGATTACCACATATTAGGGAGATAGAGCGCTACATTGATTTTTTGCCAGATGCGACAATTCCTACTCGACCTCTCTTTGAAGAGCATGAGTCATTGACACACATGAAGGGACAAGGTAAGTTGAACAGAATGAGTGCCAAGTGGGTGCAATTCATTGAGATCTTTCCTCATGTAATCAAGTATAGACAAGGTAAGGAAAGTTTTGTGGTTGATGCTTTAGCAATAAGGTATGTCCTTGTCATCATTTTAGATATAAAGTTATTGAGACTTGAATATGATAAGCAATTGCATGCTAATGATGATGACTTTATTACTATGTATGGAGCGTGTGAGAATGTATCGTTTGGCAAGTGCTATAAACTAGATTGGTATTTGTTTAGAGAGAATAAACTTTGTAAGCCTACTAGTCTTATGTGTGAGATGCTAGTGTATGGATGTGGTTTGCTGGGTCATTTTGGTGTAAAGTGCATTTTAAACATGTGGCGTGACCTTGGATGGAAGTATTGCTTGCCATTCATTGAGTTTGCATCTGATTGGAGTGATCATTTTGGTGCAATGAAGACTTTACATGTGTTTCATGAACGTTTGTGCGAGTATCATTTGCCATTCATTGACATGTTGCATGAACGTTTGTGGGAGTATTGCTTGCCATTCATTGAGTTTGCATATAATTGGAGTGGTCATTTTGGTGTAAGGAAAACAATGCACTTCACACCAAAATGACCCAGCAAACCATATCCATACACTAGCATCTCACGCATAAGACTAGTAGGCTCACAAAGTTTATTCAAGTATCCTCAAGCCCAATTATTCTAAACAAATAAAATAAGTCCTTTAAATGATTTAAACAATTTGAAAGCCTTTAAGTGCCCAACGCCTTTAAGTCATGTTATTGCCCTCTTCCATAGCTTGTATCGAATTATTCAAAATTGGATATTCATCCTTCAAGCCCATTTTGAATGTTGGGCTCTTGCTTGGCTCGTCCCAAGTGGATTGCATCTATTCTTGCATTGCTTTCTTGATCTTCTTAGCTCTTGATTTTGTAATATGCCCATATGAAACTTGCAAAGGATCTTTAAAACTAGGCTTATCTTGGTTCCCATCACAGTAGGGGCAGTTTGAAAAGGTATGAGAAGTATTTAGGGCTCCCTACCATGATGGGCAGATCAAAATTCAACAAATCTAAAAGCATATAAGTGATTGAATATGGTAGAAAATGAACAATAGGAAGACCACCTCTCTATCTCAAGCAGGCAAGGAAGTCCTCATAAAAGTTGTCTTACAGGCAATACCCACTTACAGCATGAGTATTTTCAAATTGCCAAAAACCTTGTGCCAGGAAATTGCTTAATTGATCTCCAAATTCTGGTGGGGAAACAAGGATGGGGAGAAAAGAATTCACTGAAAAAGTTGGAGTAAAATGGGGGAATCAAAATCTGAGGGTGGACTGGGCTTTAGAGAGTTTGAGAGCTTCAATAGAGCTATGCTTGCAAAACAATATTGAAGGATTTTGCAATTCCTGAATTCCTTAGCAACTACAATGTTAAAAGACAAGTGTTTCAAGAAGAAAAATTTATTGGAAGCAAAACTAGGCAGGGTGTCTTTGCTGATTTGGAGAAGTTTGTCCTCTGCACTAGACCTATTGAAGGAAGGCCTTAGATGGAGGGTAGGGAATGGGCAAGACCAAAGCATATGTGATAAAAAATGGTTGCAAATTGCATCAACTTTATGCTTTCTGTGTTCAATCCCTAACCAAGATCCTAGGAGAAAATTCCACAATGAGGGAATTGGTTGATGAAGTTACAAACCACTAGAAGACTAAGGTTATTGGTAAAATTTCGAGCAACAAGAGGCTGCACATATATGCAGTATTCCTATCAGCAAAATGGGAGGGGCAGACAAGAGGATATGGGGCTACACTAACAATGGAGTTTTTACTGTAATAAATGCCTATTATGTGGATTTACTACAAAAGAAAAAGCAGCAGGGGAGCCATCTAAGGGGATAAAGGATGATGACAGATTGAAATACGTGTGGAAAATGGAGGTGCCAAGTATGGTGAATACTTTTATTTGGAGAGCTGGACAAGATATCCTCCCAACAAGATAAAATTTTCACAAAAGGAAAATAGTAGACAGTCCCCTATGTTCAGCATGTTAGATTGAAGAAGAGTCAACATTTCATGTTCTTTGGAGATGTATTGTAGCAAATCGTGTGTGGGCAGATGCAGCTAGCCCAGTATAAAAATGGACCACGAGCGAGAATGAATTCTTGTAGGTTTGGGTGAAATGTACTCAAAAACTTCAGAAGGAGGAGCTGGAGTGGGTTGCAAACACAATGATGATACTATGGCTAAGAAGAAATAAGTTTATTTAGAAGGGAAGATGGCTAGCCTGAGGAAGATTATTCAAGCATTTGATGAACTACAAGCAAAATGTCTTCAAGCTCAAAAAGGTGGAAAGGCAAAACAACCTCAAAGCGTGGAAGTCAATAATAATCCTCAATATAGGAAACCAAGAAATAGATTTGTGAAGGCCAACTGGGATGCAACAATTGATGGTGCAGGCAATAAGATGGGATTTGGAATTATTGTTAGAGATAAAGAAGCAGAAGTTATGGCTGCTATTAGTAATCACAAAAAGGTCTAGACAAAACCTATCCTGGCCAAGTGCATGGCCATGTAGAGAGCAATGAAGTTATGCAAAGAGCTAGACTTCAGGTATGTCATTTTGTTGTCAAAGCTAAAGTCGAAAACTAGTCCTAGTATGGTCAAGTAATTGATGATATAAGATCTTTGCTAAGAAGTAGAACTGACTGGAAAGTTATATTTACTCCTAGAGGTGGAAATTGTGTATGGATTGAAGATGGTCATGAGATAATCTCGAGGAATATGTTAAAAGACAAACTTTGTAATTGATTAATTGCTATTGGAATAAAACTTCTGGTTTCTTAAAGAAAAAAGAAAAAGAAAAAGAAATAAGAAGAAGCAACTCAAGCATGGACCGAAGCTCCTACCAAAATGGGAAAAAAATTGTATAATGTTTTAAGAAACATGTCTTTCTTTTTTCATGCCTTTTAATGTGAAGTAGGTGATGAACTTTAGGGTTTCTTAGTGGATAGATTGAAAAAAATAAAGCAAAAAAAATCTGTCTACTTTCAATAGTATAAGAAGAATTTTTTATTTTTTATTTTTTCCAGTGGATTGATCTTTCAAAAAATCTGAAGGATAGAATAAGAGGCAAGTTTGGAGGTTTCATATGTCAAATAATAACTTCAAATTTCGTCCTTAATAATATATTTAAATATTAAGTCAATTTAACTTTTTCTCTATTAAATTAACTTAAAATTTTCTCAATCTTTGGTATAAATATTCAACCAACAAAGAATAGATCACTAGTATCAGAGACAAGAATAATACCTACCCAAAGGATCAAGATTGGAAAAGTAATCAACTTCCTGAGAGGGAAAAAATTCTTCCCTACCAACCATTAAGAGTAGTGGCTTAATAGTTATTGGGTTACTTCCAAGTAGTTTGGCTACACTAGGTCTTGGTTCAAATCCTAATATTTATTCACTTTAGACTATAAATATTAACTGCCTAAATATTCATTGAATTTTTCATTGGAGCTAACCAGTTTAAACTATAGCTCAATCTTGACTTAAGGGAGTGCCTATGACTTTCTACTATCTAGGCAATTCCTGTACAATCCGCAGCGAGTAGATTGCTATTATAGTAATGCCCATGCAGATATGGAAGCCACTTTGGGTTGTCTTTTCATGCCCTTTTACACAAAAACAAAAAAAAACAAAAAAAATCCTCCCAATTTTGAAATTCCTTCTTCCCTTCCCGACGTTCCATCGACCTAATCCTTGACTTCATTTTCTTCATCTGAGTTGCTATCTTTCTTCAATAACGCTATGTACAGGCGTATGGACGTGGAGGCCTGTGCACCATGCTGACGTGGCCCATTTAGAAAAAAAAAACATAAAAGACAGTTGAAAAGGGAAAAAGGTGACCGTATAGAGTTCTAAAATTTCAAAGAAAACAAAGGCTCGCAATCTCAGTCTCCGACTAAATAGTCTCTTTTAAGGTGAGGCTTAATTTATTTTACTGGCTGTTTGAGCTTGTTATTTCACTCGTGAAACTTTGAATTTTCTGTCCCCAATAGTGATTGGTTTCTAGAAAGTAGTTTAAAATTTGATGGGGACAACTATGTACTACAAAGTACTTTCTTGAGCCAATGGTAGTTGAGCCAATGGTAATTGATTTCCAGAAAGGCTCGCAATATTTTTAGATTTGTGCACCACTCAAATTTTTGTACACCCTCTAAGTTGAATGGCTTTGTGGAGCAGTGTTTGACAAAACATCTTTTAGAGGACATCTTTGTCTATAGAATGTGAAAAAAAATGTGAGAGATCTCTAGAGGTGGACATCGGGCCTCTACTAAAACTAAAAACACTATAAATTAAAGATTATTGTAACTAAATATACACGTATGTGTGTGTGAGGGGGACTTCAAGTCAAAAATTCAACACCAAAATGTCAAAAAAGTAATTAACTAGGAGCCTGCTTTGGAGAGTGGGGAGCAAAGCATGAGGGTGGCTAGAGAAAACAATTGAAAAGGTTCAGGAAGTGGGTTCAAGTTTCTTGGATACCACAAAGCAGATTTTTGAAGTTTTTGGATGTATTTGACTCCCAACTTTGGAAGCTCATAATAATGTTAACACATTCAACTTTTATGTTGTATCTGACATTTTCTTTCTCTTATATAGTTTGAAATACCGATGAACTTTTTTTCCCATATATTTTAGATCGACTATCTATTTCAAATGTAATTGAGATGATGTTTTTCTTAAGAGACATGACAGTAGACATTTCACATATTAAGTAAATATTTCAACTTTTATTTGGAATTGTGAAGATGGAGAAAGAGAAAGTAGATGCATCCGCCATAACACCTCCTCTCACTAATCCATCAACCTAGGTATTGTACACAACATGCACAATTGGCGTATGTTTATTATATATGTAGTTGCTGCCCATTTGGGTTGATTAATATTATGCTCTTTTATGTTAGAACGCGTCAAGACCACTTTATCCAGACTTTTCAAACTACATGCCAAGTAACTACAATCCAATGCCTCCTGTGTGGTTACCA
Organism: Cyclocarya paliurus; assembly: GCA_029856935.1. Classification (NCBI taxonomy): domain Eukaryota; kingdom Viridiplantae; phylum Streptophyta; class Magnoliopsida; order Fagales; family Juglandaceae; genus Cyclocarya; species Cyclocarya paliurus. The sequence continues at coordinate 11,079,370 of CM056946.1, forward strand.
CCTTTTGTGCCTCTTTCAAGTGCCAACTCACACCCATGGAACTCTACTTCTGCTGCCACGTCAAGTACTACTCATTTGAGTAGTTCTGCTGCCTTGTATAGTTTCGCTATAACAATGATGGGACCTCGTCCAATCGCATACCCATATTCATGGAGCAACTAGGTAATCGTTAGATGGTAAAGTAGTTCATGTGCTTTAATTTTATGAACTTGAATATTTGGTCTAATTATTTATTTTTAATTTTTTGTTTTTGAAAAACTACAGCAACACCCATACTTTACTTTGGCTACAATGGATACTTTTGCTATCATGTCTACTTCCGCTCCCATGTGTAGTTCCGCAACCAGCGCCAACTCAAGTGTAGCTATCAGTTCTACTGTAGCTGCCAGTTCTAGTGTAGCAGTTGTTCCTCCGACGACATGAAAACCTGATCCATGTGTTGGCAAGGTGATGTGATGGTGGTTTCACATGCTGTGTCTTTTAAATTATCAGAAGATATATTGTCATACAATAATTTTTTCTTCTAATTTGCAGGAAAATAAAGTGCAACAAAGTAATTTTGTTAAATAAATTAGTGAGACCACACTAGACTCGATGGAAGTTGAAGCGCAGTGTACAACCTTTTTGGGTAATACTGTTGTTACCAAAGAAGCTAGTAGCACCGGATCACTTCATGTGGATCCTATTGATGGGGTGATATCACTGAGGAGTCAAAGGAATGAGTGTGTTTTTAATTGAAGAATGAGTTGATGACTTACTATAAACATTACAGAAAACGATGTGATTTTAGAGTAATGACACAAAGGAGTAGAAGGGAGAAGGATGCAACTATCAAATATGCCACTTTGAGATGTGTTCGTGGTGGCAAGGCACAGACTAGGACGTCAAACGTCTCCAAGCCTCGACCCACAAACAAGACAGATTGCAAGGCAAGGATAAATGTGTTGTTGAAGGATGAGAAGCTGTGTGTCACATCAGTCTTTAACACACAATCATGTGCTTGGTCCAAAAAAATCTAGGTTCTTCAGATGCAATAGAGAAGTTAATTAGTCTATTAGGAGGGTGCTGGATACAAATGATCAAGCTGGCATACGGTTGAATAAGAGCTTCTATGCTCTTGTGACTGAGGTAGGTGGGTTTGAAAACCTACCGTTTGGAGAAAAAGATTGTCGTAACTTTATTGATAAGGCACGGCACCTACGCCTTGGTAAAGGTGGTGCTCAAGCATTATTTGAGTATTTTGGAAGGATGCAATTGGAGAATGATGGTTTTTTGGCCTCATGGATTTGGATGATGATGATAGATGAGAAATGTATTTTAGGTGGACGCTCGTAGTTGAGGGGCATACATCTACTTTGGAGATGTTGTAACATTCGATACTACATACCTGACAAATAGGTATAGAATGCCATTTGCACCTTTCGTGGGTGTAAATCACCATGAACAGTCAATCCTTTTGGGTGCAAGTCTTATTTCAAGTGAGGATACAGAATCATTTTTATGGTTATTTAAAACTTGATTTGATTGCATGGGTGGAAAAGTGTCGAATACTATTATTACAGATCAAGATTGCGCAATGAAAAATACAATCGCCATTGTCTTTCCCAACATGCGGCATAGATATTGCTTGTGGCACATATTGCGAAATGTTCGTGAAAAGCTTGGTTTCCATCCTCAATACCAATGTGGCTTGAAAAATAAGTTGTTATCATGTGTCTATGACTCCCTTACTATCAATGAGTTTGAGAACTCTTGGAACATCGTGAAGGATATGTTCAACTTGCATTAAAATGCATGGTTGCAAAGCTTATATGCGGAGAGAGAATTTTGGGTGCCGGTATATTTAAAAAACTCATTTTGGGCTGGAATGAGTATAACTCAGTGCAGTGAGAGCATGAAAGCTTTCTTTGATGGCTATGTGCATGCCAAGACAAACTTTAAAGAGTTTTTTTTATCAATTCAACAATGCCTTAAAGAAAAAAAATTGAGAACGAAAATCAAGCAGATTTCCATTCATTTAATTTCACCATTCCTTGCATATCACACTTGGCTCTTGAGAAGAAGTTTCAAGAGGTGTATACAAATGCAAAATTTAGGAAGACTCAACAAGAGATAAAGAGAATGATGTATTGTCATTGTCATTTCCAAAAAAATGGATGAAGTAATCGCAACTTACTCAGTAGATGATGAAGTTAAGGTTGAAGATTTCATCAAGAAGATTACTTGTACTGTTTACTTTAATGAGGCTGAGTGTGAGGCAAAGTGTGTTTGCGGCTTGTTTGAGATGTGAGGAATAATATGTAGACATATTCTTGCCATATTTTCTGTTAGGAAAGCTAGTGGGTTGCCGGAAAAGTATATATTGGACCAGTGGTGAAAAGATATAAAATGCAGATATACTATTATTCTGAGTAGTTATGACATTGTTGATCAGAAGCCTGAAATTGAAAGGTAGAAACGTCTATTGAAAATTTGTTATGAAGTAATAACAAATGCAGTGTTGTGCAATGAGCATACTGAGGATATGGTTTCGAAGTTGTATGCGATGAATAAGGTATACCACACCTCAAAGACCCACCACATGGATTCCAATGTTGGAGTTAGTAATGTGAATGCAGCCACGGAAGCAAGGTCTAAAAAAGTTCTAAGTCCCCATGTTGTTAGAGGTAAGCGAAGACCCCTGTGTAAGCGGAGAATGTCGATGATGGAGGAACACGTGAAGAAAATAAAAACTAAGGTTGCTAAAAAGAAAAAAGATACGAGAAAAAGTAGACTAGTGAGTGCTTGTTAATTTTTAAGTTATTGTCATTGTTACCTATTTTTTCTTTGAGTATTTGATAATAACATACCTTTTTACCCCTAAAAAAAGGTATTTGACAATAACGTACCATTGGCTCAAGAAAATATTTAAAAATTATAATTATTTTTTATGTTGTCAGAGGCATGGATTGGACACCAAACTATTAGCTCAAGAATGTACAACAACAAGTAATAGGGATACAAGAAAGTGTACAAACTCCAGCGATGGGGACACAAGAAAGTGTACAGTTACCACTTTGAAGAGTTCATTGTATTTGTATGTTTTTTTTTTATGTGGGTCTTACTTTATCTGCTATTATATTCATAGATGCAACTAGGAACATATGGAACACAACCAGAGATGGCAGATGGAATGTAGCTAAATATATTCTATTAGCAAGATTTTTCTATCCATTATTGGAGTATGGTGTGTGTTGGTTGTGGTTTGTTGGAGTATGTTGCGTGTTGGCTATTCGTTGGAGTAAACAATCATGTGTTGTTGGTGGTTTGTTGGAGTATGTGGTTTGTTAGAGTATACTTGTGTTGTTGGTGGTTTGTTGAAATTTGTGTGTTGCGGGTGGTTTTTCTTGTTTTCTATAATTTACTCATTAATTAATATGTCTAAACTGTTATGCAAACATCTAACTCTAATTTTATTTATCGTATCAGGTACAACAAAAGAATATTATTTTGGGTGTCACGCCGACATTTCACTGGAGCACGAGAAGATTCCCTTGTACATACAGATATGAAAATTAAGCTCACGTTTTGTATCCTAGTATTTGAGCCTGCATTTTGTATCCAAGTACTCTATTTGTGTAAAATTGACTTTGTATCCAAGTGCTCAATTTATGTGAATGATATTTGTTTTATTTATTTTTATCACTAGATTAATGTATTGAGTATAAATTATATATATACATCTGGATGTGGATAAATTAAAGATCAGACAAAATCTAGATGGCCAAAAGGAAAGTATTTCTTTCTCTGTCATAAAAATGATGGGCAGGCATGGAGCATGTTTGCCTGCCACACAATGTTGGGAAGTTTAGAATTTGATTCCATAAACTTGTAATTTATTGACAATCCATTAACCTTGGCAATCCACAAACCTGTAATTTATTGGCAATCCATAAACCTGTAATTTATTGGCAAGTTCATTTCACGCAAATACATACTTTGTTAAAAAGAATTGGCACATTAAAACACAATAAAGTCTCAAGATTGAAGATCACTAATCGCAAATGAAGTCTTCAGTACATAACAACAAAGTCTCGACTTACGAATGCTAAGTTCCAAGTAAATAACTATGGAAATTAGAAAATAGGCACAAAGAAGTGTGCATGCATGCCACATGTCGACTTCTTGACTAAAACGCTGGACTTGATCATTGTGTAGTGCCAACTCCCTCTTCCCAATCTCTTATTCTCTCTTTTGAAACTCTTCCTCCCTCCTTAATGATATTGTAAATCTGGGAATGAAGCCAGGACAAACTGCCATAAGAATGTGCGTATGACGTCTCGACTCCCACGTACGAAAATGCGAGAATCGTGATATCGGGATGATGATTATACGGGTCACGCATCCCAACGATAAGTGCTCAAGTGTGTGCAACAAGTAAAAAGTGAACAACAAAACACAATGGATAATATAAATAAGTCAACTGAGTACTAGAATTGTTTAATACAAATTCTAAAAAATAAAAGCGTTTTAAAAACAATACCATTGTCCCATAAAATATAATACTAATGCTGAAAATACAAACACGAGTGATCCTAGATCACTCCTCTGACGGAACCAAATCCTCAAGCTCAACATCTGCATCATCAACATCAAAATTTACGATACCATAAAATGGTATCGCAGGTAAGTAATAATCCAAACAATGACGAGATAAAAACACATTAATGCGACCAACTATTCATGCATATGATGAAATATGCATTAAACCCAAAATATCATTTTCTCCAAAAATGAATATTTTCCAACGCACGCCAAAATCCCATTTTGGCCCAAAATATTCCATTAAAACATTTTCCACCATTTTCCTTAAAAATGGCCCAAAACAATAATTCATCATTTTCTCAGAAAATGATTCACAAAAATATTTTTATCTAACACACGCCATTTTCTCAGAAAATAACCATTAATCCATTTTTATCCGTATGCACCATGATCTCCCTTAGGGACCATTTGCACACCCTGGCTCCCTTCGTCACACCACGGGTAACGACCGTGCATGTGACTTCTTAACGAGCGATACCCAGTTCCGCACCCAGTGAGTTCGTGGCCAAGCATCCTCTAGCCTCCGTCAGCAGAGGGGCCACGGAGTCGGTACGAGAGCGTTACCATCCCGTCCGATCCCGTTGTCGCCCGACGAAAATCTAAAGAACGTCACTCAGTATATTCAGTTTCCGAGTGACCAGGGAAGCTCCACCGAGATAATGCCTCATCTCGGCTTGGGGTCGTGATACACACGCACCCTAAAATCCATACTCACACATGAAAATCTAATTTTCAAAAATACACATGAACATGAATGCAATTACATGAAAACTCAATTTTCCTTTATAAACATGAACATGCGTGCAGATATGTAATGTACAAGACACGACATCAATATCCAACAACTAATAAATCCCAATATAAACCAATCACACAAACAACTCCATCCTCCATTTGAACCGACCCCCTTACTTCTCGGATTCAGTTCGATACAACCAACCAAAACATAGTAAAATAAGTTAGTGTAAAAATATATTTAAATCTCATAAGTTATTTGGGAAAATACTTACAGTGCTATAAAATAATTTCTGAAGGATCATGGAAGTCTTAGAAGCGGCAACGCAGCAACGGAATAGTGCAAAATGCACTATGGCCATGGTCTAAAAAATAGTGGATTTTGAACGGGGACAAACTAAGACTCGAGATTACAAGGGAAGGACTTAGGGATGTTGGTGAAGCTAATGGTGGTGGCCTTTGGCCGTGAGTGGCGGTGAGGGAGGTGTTTGGAGGCTAAAATGCACAAATCAGAAATGGGGTTGGTTGGGCTTCACAGGTGACGGATCGGAGCTGGGGATGGGTGGTTTAGGTTGCTGGGAGGCCAAGGGTGAAGTGGTAGAAAGATGGCGGCCGGTGATAGTGCCACGGCGGCGCTGTAGCGAAGAGAAGGCTGCTGCTTCAAGCCGTGCGTGGGGACAGACGGCAGCTCGGGAGGGGCTGAGATTGGAGTGGGGTGGTCGCTGGCCGGTGGGGAGAAGATTGGGAGGGGCGGCGCAGGAGCATATAGGTCGATCGGACTCTACACGGCTAGGAGAGAGAAAGAGGGGGCGTGGGGTGGTGGCTAGAGTCGGTGTGGTCGCCGGTGGGTGGGGGAGGCCACGGGTTGGGCGGTGTCTTTGGATAGTGGTGCATGGCAGTGCTAAGGGCTGAAGAGGAAAATGGACGGGAAGAGAAGGAGGGGGTCGCACGCACAGGCTGGGAGAACAGGGTTGAAATAAGGAGGAAAAGAAAGAGAAAGAAAGAAAATGGAGGGAAAAAAGGAAAAAAGGAAAAAAGAAAAGAAAAGAAAAAGTGAGGGAAAGAAATAAGGTCCAATCCTCACAACTTGGGTTACAAAATCGATCCAACAAAAAGGTTTTCAAAACAATAAGTTTAATAAAATAATTCAAATGCAATAAATAGCTTAAATAAAATAAAATAAAAATAAAATCCATCAGCAATAATAATTTTAAAACCCATAAACAAACTAATTTTAAATTAAAGATCAATTTAAATGCAAAACAATAATTAATATTAAAAAAGTATATTAAAATAATTTTCACAACTTAAAAATCATAAAAATAAACCAATGAGAACTCCAATAATTTAAAATAAGAGAACTAATATTTAAATTAATTAAAATACTCATTTAATTAAAATACACTAAAATACGGGGTGTCACAGTGCGATTGTATAAAAAGATTAAAAGGAATGAAGAGAACATGTGCTGAGTATTATAATCATGCATGTGCTGAGTATACAAAGAATGTGCGATTATCTAAAAAAGAATTTAGCTTTCCTCACCAGTGACAAAAAAACAATTGTCACAGCACCCTACATTCTTGTAACATAAACTAAAATAGTTGCTCCTCAAATTTGGGTTTAAGAAAGACTTGTATATTCGGGAGAAAGACTTGAAATTATATTTTAACATCCAACATTCTTGTATATCATTTACAACACCCTACGTTCTTGTAATATCCATTTTCTGAAATCATTTACAGCACCCTACATTAATTATAATTGGTTCGCAAATATAATATTTTGTTATTTTAGGGAAACACAAATGTAAACACATAATAATTGTACCTCAGGGATTTTTTTTCTCTTCAGTAAAAGCAATTGAAACCTCTGCATGGCGTATAACAAATTCCATAGCACCAACACCTAACCAAAGAACTAGAATAGATCAAACAACAATAAACATTACATTTCACAATATGCTTAAGATTTAAGGTCAATGCATATAAATGGTTGAATTTTTGAAAGAAAGTTGAACATCTTATATATAACAAACTATGTCATATTTTCTAGCTATAAAAAACCTCAGTACCAAGAGAGTAGATGGGTCTGTATTTTGGTTTAATTAATTGGATGATAATGAAAAACAATACCAATATATTATAAGTAATCTAGGAACCATGCTATTGTAGTGAATATGCATACCTAGAGTATCATATAAAGGAACACAATAGAGTCCATGAGCATTGCAGGCTTGTATTAATTTTTCAATGTTATTCAAAATTTTCCAGAGAAAAAAATGCACTGTTTCTAGGAGAAACTAAAGACCATGACAACTAAGCAGCAGAGAACGTCATTAATTTGTATAAACACCATTACAACTAAGCAAAATGTATGCCAATAAATGTACAAGTAGGGATTTTTCTCCCGAATATTAGTTTTTTGTTACTTCAGTTATGATTGGTTCAGTTAATTGGATGTTACAAGAATGTAGGGTGCTGTAAATTATATTTTAATAAACAATAAAAAGGATTTAAGAAAGACTTGTCTTAATATTTTAACAACCAATTATAACTAAAATTAAGTTCAAAATCCAACTTTTCACCAAGTCATTCATTGCCATCTCATTTGTATCCACTCTACTAATTGATTTCTACTTTGCAGTACTGACTCCCCAGATCAAACCATCAAGTATTCTTCATACATGCATATCAAATATTGCTTGTATATCTTGTGCACAACAACATTTAACCAAGCAAGCATATTATAATGCATGTGTACTGGGGCTATAAGTCTTTCTATGATTCAGCAAAATTTGAGTTTTACTCATTAAGAAAACAAACACAAACGCACTCCATAAATAAAGGAAAGGGAACAAAAATGAAAACCTAGGGTTTTATTTCAAATCCAAAATGTAAATGATGGAGAACGTACGGTAGTGGAGGCCTCGGCCATTGTGATGAAGAATGGTCTTGTTATTTTGGTCGGGATCAATAAAGATATTTGTCTAATATCACCATTTCCTTTCAGTGAGAAGGACACCCATGGAAAGATTCTCAAACATAGCAAAATCTATACAAAAATGGACTGAGATGGAGTAGCAAGTTACCTAGGACGAAATCGAAACTGACGCATTGCAGAAGATCTAGCACACTTCTAAACGGTGAGTTTCATATTGCAGACCATACTTTATCAACAACGGGTTTTGTATTGCAAACCAGGAAGGGGAAGAAGGGAAATCGAAGGGGGAGAAGAGGAAGAAGAAATTGAAGTAGAAAGGGGAAAAGGGAAATCAAAGGGGGAGAAGAGACCTGCGGCATCTGGCAGAAGAAGAAGAAATGCAAAATGCATTGTTTTATTAATTCTAAACAGTACGTTTTGAATCCTAGTATGAAGTAGTGCACAGGAGCTGCGGACGACGCCTGCATCCAGACTTTTCATCTTTCTTATCCGTCCTTTCATATTTATTTTTTTCATTTTTTATTAAAATGTTGTTGACTAGATCAGAGAATCTATTGCTCCCATCCATTTTCAACAAACATGCACCCCATCAATGGAGTCTCCTCCGTAAGCTCCGCTAATCATCTACTCATGGCCCTCACACATCTAATTTATTGCAATACCATTTAAGCCTTCTTTTTTTCTTTTTGCTATTTTGTCGGTCTTTGACAATTTTTGGTCCTCTTGGCTTTCAACACATTTCTGGTTCACCTATTTTAGGCCTCGCTTGATTACGCATTTCAAATGAGATGAGATGAGATTTTTTATTAAAAGTTAAATAAAATATTGTTATAATATAATCTTTTAATATTATTTTTGTTTTAGAATTTGAAAAAGTTGAATTATTTATTATATTTTACGTGAGAATTTGAAAAACTTGTAATGATTATATAAGATGCGATGAGATATTTTAATTTTATGTTAAAAAAAAAAGCAATAAATTTGTTATCCCATTAGCCTGGATGACCATGGAGATAACATACTAACATGGTAAGTAAGGCTCACATTGTACCGCTCATTCTTCGTTCCCTTCTCGAAGATGTTAAAGGATGAGCTTAGGAAGCTGATTTATCGGGCAATGTGAAGTAGTCATGCATCTATAGTCTCTCCATTATCAACTATGCAGGCTTTTAGCTATAGTACCACACCACAATCTCATTGTGGTATTTGCTAGTCCTATCCTTAGTCTAGCTTCAAGCTAAATAATACTCCATCATCTCTTCTTCTGTTTTTGTTTTCTATGCATTGTGCTTATTGTGGCATAGTAAATTTATTAATTAAATTTCTTTTAATTAAGAATCGATAATATTATATATATATATATATATATATATATATATATATATATATATATATATATACACACACACATACGCACACACTTGACTTGGTTTTGGTCGGTTTCACCATAAAGGAATGGAAAAAACCATCCAAAAGGATTAGTTTTGGTCGGTTTCCCAACTCCCACCCCCTTTTGGAGGGCATAGTTGTAAGCGTCTTTATTACTATCGTCTAATTTATTTGAAAATGGGAAATGCTTTAATTACAAAAGGATTTTATAAATATAGACTTATAAAATGATATAGTTTGATGTAATAGATCAGATTATAAAGTTACTTTTAATATAAAATAAATCTAACGTATTAAATAAAATTACGTTAGTTTGTAAGTTTATTAAAAAACTTATATAGCTATAAAACTTCTTTTTGACAATAATATCAAACAAATCCATATCAAATATGAGCCACCCAATCCTTGAAACTTGAAAGTGCCCAAACCCTTGAAATCCCATCAGGAAGAGTGAGATCAGTGTTTGCATTTGGGCTTTTGCTGGAGTATTGGTTACGTCGAAAAGAAGCAAAGCAATGTAATGTTAGCCCACCATCATAGTCTTACGGATCCTGTATGTAAGAAGGCTAAAACTTTAGGACACCAGAGCCCTATTTTCCAAGATCAGACACCATAGTAATAGTAGATTTGGCGTGGTTTGTTTTATATTAGACGAGATGAGATGAATCGAAATTAAAGTTAAAAATTAAATAAAATATTATTAAAATATATTTTTTTAATATTATTTTTTTTAGATTTGAAAAAATTAAAATTTTATTTTATTTTGTAAGAGAATTTGAAAAAATTTTAATGATTAGATTAGATGAGATGAATTAAAAAATATTGTAAAAACAAACGAGTCTTTAAGCCCTGGGAACATCCCACTAAACAAGAGGTAGAAACGTCCGGGAAAGGCAGTAGTTAATAATGTGAAATGGAGAATGGCCTTCTCCATTAACTTGTAGTTTAAACTTTAAATCGTATGTGGTCGCATCGAAATGTCATATTTTTATAAAAATAAAAAAGAAAGAAGTCACGGATCTAATTCTTGCACATAATGCGTATGCACAGCATAAAAATTGTGTAAAATGTTGGAAATAGGAAGAATGGATGTCATATCATGTTAATTTGACAAATTAGAAAAGAATAGTAAATCCATTACCAGAAATTGGCTCGGCAAAAGTTCTTATAAGTTTTGTTGAGGTTTTTTGAGACAAAAATTTTCATCCAAAAATATTGTAATTTTGTCTTAAAATATATTTTGGAAAGAAAAGAAATTGTCCTAAGGTCGTCACAATATCACTGCCTTGAAAGATCTTTTGGGAAGAAAATTTAAATTTATGTTTTTTGAGATGAAATTGAGCAAAATCGTTCGATAGTGTTCGAACGGAAAGTGTTTTTGGGATGATTAAATTTCATCCTAGATATACGGTCAAACGGTAAAATCATTATGTTCGACCATAAAGTATGTTCCAACGCATACTTCGTGAGTGGTCGACCGGAATAAATTCTTTCAAACGTATTGACATGGAAAAACGTTCAAACATTAAAATTAGTGGTCGAACATATAATTATGTTTGAACGCATTATGTTGAATGTTCGATCGAATTATGATACGTTCGAATGTAGATGTCATGTTTGATGTAGTCAGTAAGCATTTGAATGCTTATTACGTTCGAACAGTGTCTGATTGATGTTCAAATGCCGATTACAGATTACATTCGAATGTTCTGTGTAACTGTTCGAATGGTTTGACTGATTATGTTCAAACGGTTGTTGGTCATTCAAACACTTGGAATTTGATTTTACCCAATAATGAAAAACTAAATACATATACATAACATCTTAAAAAATACATTACAATTTGTTCAATAAACATAAAAGTAGTCTCATAAGTGCGAACTAAATAAATAAAAAAGTATTGTTCATCCTACATAAACAATTATAAAATATGTATAATGTAAATCAGTTGCTTGAGGCCTGAATTGTTGTATAAGCATCTGCATTTTGAGTTGCATATTTCTCCTGAACTCCTCTTTCTGATGTTCTTGTTGTTTCAATCGCATCTCCATGTCTACTTGTGTGCCACTTGCCACTTGATCCTCTAAATCATGATGCCTTGTCCTCAATTTCTCGATCTCAGATCTCGTTTCCTCTAACGCTCTAGAGATGTTAGAGACATTGTTGGATGATGAGGAAGAGGTAGAAGAATTGACACAACGACCCAAACCCCTATAATATCCTGAACGTGGATCATGAACTTTTGTAAAAATGTCAACTTCATTTGTTGAAGAATTTTAATCTGACGTGATTCAGCACGTAAGGCAACTATTTTTTCCTACACATAAGACAAAGAACTAAGATTGCCACAAATATTCAATATGTTTAATTAAAACCAATAATAATACCTACATATTTTATAAATATAAAGTTATTAGAATACAACAAACAACAAACTATATACAATCAAATATATAAAATAGCATTGCCAACTCATTTTTTTCTTTTATAGAGAAGCGGTGGAATTTGAGTTTTCGTCAGTTAATGACTTCTGTCGGTTGTTAGGGAAGAAATTTAAATTTCGTCTCTAAAACTCATTTTTTAGGACGATTTTTATATCGTCCAAAAAAATTGTCCCAAAATCAAAATTTTGTTGTAGCGAGGCCAAGTAATTGGAGCAAATTCCCTTTCTCAATTGCACAAAAACATAGGAGTTAGGATGCTCTATACTCGGACAAAACTCCAAAAAAGTTGGGCGACTCTAGATTTGGTGAGATTGAAATGGTAATCAAATTGATAAATGCAAGTCTGAAGGATATGAATGTATTTATTATTCCAGTTTTAACCCTAGATTTTTAACATCATCTTCTCAAAAATGTATGGTGAGATTGAAATAGTAATTAAATTGATAACACATTTGTATGCGACAATACCCAACAGTATAGACTATTGATGGTGTGGGAAAATAGTTAAAAAACAAAAACAAAAACAAAAAGCTTTTTACATATGAAAGGAGAAAAAGAATATAATAAATGATAATAATCACTCAACAACACCATGGCCCCTCCGAGGATTGCCAATGATTGGTCAATTCTTCTACTTGAAAAAATCCCAAAGGTGGACCTACTTTCAAATTACCAAATATTAAAAATGTATATAAAATAAATTGTACGACATTTTAAAAAATTACCCAACTTAATGTTCACACCTAAAATACTTAAAAATAAATAATAAAAAAATCCAAAAGGGTATCAATAAAGTTGTCCAATAAAAGAATTGAAGGTGCATTATATTGTGGAAGGTGTTCAATTATTGGTTACCCAACAAAGGGATGATGTCAAAGTCATGCAAGTTAATATGTTAAAAGGGCATCTGTGGATCTTTAGGAGTTTGCTCCGTTTGTTTACACAAATCATCTCATTTTATTTCATCTTATCTCATCTCAATCATTATAATTTTTTCAATTTCTTATATAAAAATATAATAAACAATTTAAAAATTTCAAATTCTAAAATAAAAACAATACTAAAAAATATATTCTAATAATATTTTATTTAACTACTATTCAAAACATCTCATTTCATCTGAACGATATATCCAAATGGAGCTAAATTGATGCTTTTCATTTATGGCCAATATTTAAAAAATAAAAGACAAAGATGTTTGCTGAATTTGCAATTATTAAAATTATCATTAGCATTATTAATATAGTTAATTAGACTATAATTGGGACATTTCAAGAATGAGGGAGCGATTATTATAATCATTATTAAAATATTAAATAGGTTTAAAGGGGCAAACTGGAGTTGGGGTAACTTTTCCAAGCCCCTATTATTTGCTGGAAATGCAAGGAACAAAAGGAAAGAAGAAAAAAAAGTAGATTCCCCGGCCAGTACTTTAACATGTTGTGTTAAAGCATTACTGCTTAGTTTTGTCTTGGCTCGGTATATATAGGAAAAGCTGGGTCTCAATTCTGATCATCTTGGAGCAGTAGTACTGGATGATAAAACGCATAGATGCATGTATACAAACAAAAATAAACGAAAATGTTAGGTTCACCGAATGTTGAGTCTCAATTGGGTATTGACAATTTTTTATTTTTATTTAGTGATTAAGAAAGTATTTTTTTTAATAATTTTGTGATTTTATTTAAAAAAAGTATTTAAGAATATAAAAAAATAAAATAAAATAAATTATTGTTCTTATCAGTGGATGTAGCACTACTAAAAAATAAATAGAGCCGTGCTAGCAGGAGGATGGCTACTGATGAGTTATAAATTTCTTTTTATTTTTTCTAATTTTTATATATTTTTAAAAAATAAATTCATAATATTATTTAAAAAATATTTTCTTAATTACTAAATTAAAAAAAGTTAAAAAGCACCCATCCTCGAGATGGATCCTTGGTGAGTTTAGAATTTATTCAAATAGATATGGAGGTCTTCATCATCATGTAGGGTAATATTAATTCCTCAGCTGCATTGGCGGCTTTGATTTGAAGAATGGAGGCAATAAATTGGTCTTAGCTCATGCCTGAGCTCATTCCTTTTACAGCACTGCTACCACTCATAATTAGGAGTGTAAAAATTAATCGAAAAATTAGAAAATCAGTTTAGACTAAACTGAATAGGTGGAACCGGTCTGGGACTGTTCCCTTAGCTTCAAAACTGGCTGGTATCGTTTCGGTTTTGGTTCTATGTTTTTTAGGACCAAATCAGACTAGTTCACTATATTATATATTTTAAATTAATTTTTTTAATATTATATATAATTTTTATATATAATATATAATTATATAATTGATAATGTTATTATAATTTATAACATAAAATTTTAATCTTAAACATGAAAATTTATTTGATCATGTGATTTAAACATAATATATATATATTAATAGCATTCTATGGCTTAATAAATTTTCAACATATTCCTTTTGATAAATACATAATACATTAGTATATTAATTACATTTCCTTAACTTGTTCCTTAATAACCTAGTACACACACAAACTTGTAGTTATGCATACTTGTGTATGGAGCTGTATTGTTAATTTGGGAGCATGCATGGGGCACTTGTCTTCTATCAATTTACACCTTGTAATGCCACTGGGCTTGTGTTGCCTCTAGTTGTTGTTCTTTGCTTAAGCTGTAATTACAGCTGCCCATCCCACTATGAGTGTTTTCCAAGTACTCTAGTTCAACAATTGATACGATTACTAGGATTCTAGGAGGAAATTTGATGACCAAATCACTAGATCACTGAATTCATCTTGTGATATTAGACTTAAACCACTGATATTTTGTTAAATCACTTATGATAAGTTTCCATTTGTTTCATCTCTTTCTTTTCTTTTGATATTGCTTCATTTATGATCCCATTCCCATAATATAGATTCGTGAATTAGTGATTTGTTACTCTTTAATTGGCATCTGTTAATGAACACAATGGAGTGATGGGATTTATGAATGAAACGATTGAATTAACAAGCACTAGCCAAAGTATATTAACATTTTATTATGACAAATTTACATTTTCGAAAATCGATTACGCACCGGTTACCCTCATAAACTGGTACCTCCAGTTTTACCAGTTCCCGTCCAGTTGTTCGGTCTTAAATTTGTTCTAAAATCGGATTGGACCAGACCGGTTACACCCCTACTCATAACGTTCAGGTTTTGATGTGCTAAACTTGATTGCTTTAGATGGTCTAGTAGAGTTTTCGACAACCGTATTTTTGTATTCTTGAAAAGGTAGGTGTTGATGCATTTTTCGGTTCAAACTTGGAAGGAAAAGCAGCTAATGTTGCAATTGATGGCTTATGATAGTGGTTTGAGTGTCGGTATAATGTCCTTACATTCATCTATAAAAGTAAATAATAAATAAAATATAAATGAGAGAAACACAAATTTATGTGGTTCAACATAAAGTCTACGTCTACACAATGTTTGGAGGCAAATCTACTATACTTGATGACTTGTATAATCTCTCATGGCCTCACACCTCTCTCAGTACAATGAAGGCTGAAGACTTTCTTGCCTAGAGGAGGAAGATGATCTCTCTGAAACTCCCAAGAGGAAGATAGAAAAAGCCCTTAGAGACTTTGTGGTGTCTTTAGGAAAATCTCATTTTATCGAGACCTCATGAGAATGGTTGATATCTTGTTTAACTTTATGTCCCTGTCACATTTTCCCTTTGTGTACCTGACTTGACTTCTCTTACTTTCACTTTTTTCAATTCTTGTCTCTTCCTTTTCTTTCTTCTCTCCCTGTCGCCTTTAATAATAATCACATAGTGAGTTGGATCTAATTTATTTTGTACCTAGTAGGCAAAACTTAATGATTACTTTCAACAAAATAGATCATTTCAATGCTAATTTTTCAGTGAAGAGAGAAAACATGTCAAAGTTTTTCCAAGTAGCTAGGCAAAGGGTGGGAGTTTGTGGTGACTCGTGGACCACCCATGTCGATCCAAGTGTGCTAGTGGGACTTGGCGCATTAATGGATGGAAAATACTAGTCTTCCCGTTGCTTTCTACCGCTAGTCTTTACCGTTGTGTTTTTTTTAATTTTTTTATTTTTATTTTTTTACTTAATGATTAAGTAAATTTTTTTAATAATATTATGAATTTTTTTATTTTTTAAAAATATTTAAATGTATTAAAAAATAGATATAATAAAATACAAAAAAAAAAAAAAATGAAGATTCAACTAGCGGGAGCTCCCAGCGGTGGGACTAGCACCGCTCTTAATGGATAGCCAAACCAGTTGGATCAGTATTGACACATGGCGATTGAGCTCTAGAAAATGGCAACTAAGGGTGCAAATCGGTCAGACCGGTCCGGTTTGGTCTGTCCTGCCATTTTCAGTCCATCATTTTCTTGAACCGGACTAGACTGAACACTCATAGGGACTGGACATGATTGGTAGCTATCAGTCCAGTCGGTTCGTTCGGTCTGACCTAAATTATTTTTTTCTTTTTTTAAATCAATTAATAAAACAAATTTATGTAAAATACTAAATTAAAATTAAGTGATTTATTAATATAGATTATGTAACTAACTCAATAAAAAAATATTTTATATGGTCAATGATAATAAATTAGATGAAAATTATATTATTAATTTATATAATTACTATATAATTAACTAATTGATATTATATATTAGTTAATTGATAGAATATTAACAAGTGTTAATAACATATTTTAAATTTTATATTGTTAATAGTGATAGGTTAGAGGAAAATTACATAATAAATTGTACAATTATTATATAAATAATATATATATAAATATATTTTTATTTTTATTTTTCATTCGGTCCGGTCCAGGGTGGAAAAACCTTGGACCGTGGATCGGACCGAAACTTTCAGTCTTCTTCTTTAAAACATGGACCGAGACCGATCGGTCTTAGTCTTGGTCCGGTTCAGTCCGAATTGAAACGATCAGTCTCGTAGGTCCGGATCAACTATTTATCACCCCTAATGGCAACAGAGTTGAGTTTTTGAGAAAATAATAAACAGGTTTGAAAATATATTTTATTTTGATGAGTACGAGAGTACAAACGGTTTGTTCTAGTGTTAAAACTGAGACCGAACGAAACTTATTATGTTGTTGACTGAAATCATGCTAGGGTGGATCGGGGGTGATAGCTAGCCAATCTCGACCTTAGTGATGCTTAGTTGGTGCCACAAAGTTCAATTGGCATGCAGACAGAGCTCAAGAACAAATAAGATCAGAGGAAATGCAGAAATGGAAGAATAGATAAGCTTGAAACCAACGATGATAAACAAATAAAAGCAACAATTATGGGATACAAACTTAACTTGTTTCGGCAACGTGCCTAAGTCCATAGAATTGCAGAAAATTTTATTATAGAGAAAATTACAATCACACACAGTGAGTTACAATATTACCACTCTTCTCACACAATCTCAACCTTACTCTCTAGGGCTTTTTCACTTTCTTAATATGCTTTCACACCTTTGCCTCTTGTGTTCACTCTGATTTGCTGAATGTACTCACAAAAGAACTAACATTACACACACACACACATATATATATATATATATATATATATATATATATATATATATATATATATGGTGAAAATGGCACTAGAAACTTGAAATGACAAAACTGGGTTATTTGCTCGAGCAAATAGCCAATTGAACATTGGCTTGAACGGTCTGTCAAGTGTTGCTTGAGCGAAGCACTAACCCGCAAACACTAAGGTTAGTGCTTCGCTCGAGCCCATTGTCAAGCGCACCTTGAACAAACTCACAAGCTGAGTTTTGCTCGAGCGCCAGGTTGAGCAACAGTCGAGCGAATTCTTTGTTTGTCCTTCTCTCAAGCCCACTATCGAGCGAACCTTAACGAACTATCTGTCCAACCTTCACTCGAGCCCACTGTTGAGTGCATCTCGAGCGAACTCAAGGGTTGAGTTTCGCTCAAGCTCTAGGTCAAGCGATAGTCAAGCAAACTTCTTGTCTTTGCCTTTTCTACTTACAAACCAGGCTCCACATGCAATCCAACAATCTCTCACTTGGAGACTGGTTCTCCACATGGTAGCCACTATTTCCAGTACAAGCCTTATCACCTCTGTAGCTCACAGCTCTCGTCTTCAAGTTAGAAGATGCACTGAAGTCGAGCCCGACTTCAGTCTCTCACGTGTATCGCCCTCAGCTAACACATTCACGAGAAGACTCACAACTCCCACTGCACTGGGAATATCCGGTCTCGAACTAACCTTGGCAACCTTAGCCAATTTCCACTTGCTAGATCTCTTGTCCCATAAGATTTTCTTGTTCTTTCGTGGCTCACCACCTTCTGTCAGCTGGATATAGTTCAAGGTAGGTGTCCACCGTGGAGGCCTAGTTTTCCTGTCAACTTTACGAGCATTAACTGTAGGTGTAGATGTCCCTGGAACACTAGACGCTCTGCTCCCATGTCTCACACATTTGCTCTGCACTGTGGTCTTGGGAGATTTCTTCAAGTTTACATGAGGAACAACAAAACTGACTCCTTTTTGCTTTCCCATTTGATTCATGTGACCAAGCCTGCTCTTTTACACTCATGTATTTTCTTACACATCATTGAACCCTAATGTAAAATATAAAGTGTTAGATCTCTTATCACGCGCCAAGACTAGCGTGCCTTTTATGACCTTCCATGCTCCTCTAGAAAACGCTACTGTATGATCGCTACCATCGAGCTTTCCCATAGAGATCAGGCTTTTCTTCAGGTCTAGAATGTGTTTGACTTGCTGCAAAGTCCACACAACCCTGTTCATAAGTATGATGTGCACATCGCCTACTCCCACCACATCCAGTGCCTCTCCATGAGCCATGGACATCTTCTCAAAATACCAACAACATTGTTCTACAAGATCTCTTGATGTGAAGTGTTATGGAACGAAGCCCCTAAATCCAACACCTAATCGTCCACTGGATTATGCACAGCAAAAATTAAAGCATCCTGTATTTCTTCAGGCATTGCGTTCACATCGTCATCATCAGTACTTTCCTGATTCGAGTAGTCTCCCTTGATATGGCCTGGCTTACCACAACTCCAGCAAGTGATCTATTGCCTAGATCTCATCTTGCTCCTGCTACTGTTCTTGGAGCTTGGTCTGTCGTGTCTCATGCCCTGATAGTAAACATTTAGGGCCAATAGAGTCATGTCACGTATGTCATAGTAATTCAATTTCATCTTGTCGGCTGAATTACTAACAGCCATCCTTATGGCCTCCCAACTATTTGGTAACGATGCCAACAAAATCAATGTTTTGGTTTTATCATCAAACTCAATCTCTACAGAAGATATTTGTGATCGTATTAAACTCATTCAAATGTTGGATAACAGACGTACCTTCTCACATCTTCAGATTAAACCGCTTCTTTATTAGATGCACCTTGTTATTTACCGACAACCTTTCATACATACCAGACAAAGCTGTCATGAGATCCGCTGTGGTAATTTCCTTGATAATGTTGTACGCCACTGATCTAGATAGGGTCAGCTGAAGAACCCATAGAACCTATTGATCTAACAGATTCTACTTAGCATCATTCATGCTCTCGGCTTCAATCCCAACAGAGGAAGGTAAAGCCTTTTCAGTAGAGATAATCCTCTATCTGCAACATCCATTACCCAAAGTTAATGCCGTCAAACTTCTTGATCCCAAGTGCTTTCACTTCATCTCCAACCATCATTTTCTTGCAGACCCGAACCTTGGCTCTTGATACCAGTTGTTGTGAAATCAACGATAACAAACAAATAAAAAAAATCACACGACAAATTAATGTGTTTTGACAATGTGTCTATGTTTGCAGAGTTGCAAGAAAATGGGATTACAATCACACACGGTGAGTTAAAATTGTACCACTCTTCTCACACAATCTCAACTCTCACTCTTTTAGACTTTTTCACTCTCTTAATATGCTCTCACACCTTTGCCAAAAGTCCTGGAAACCGTAAACGGAAAAATTGGATTCTTCGCTTAAGCGGGTGTCAAGTGCACCTCGAGCAAATAGCCAATCAAACATTGACTCGAGCGGTTTGTTGAGCATTGCTCAAGTAAACACTACGGTTAGTGCCTCCAGCCCACTGTTGAGCGCACTTCGAGCAAACTCATGGGTTGAGCTTCACTCGAGTGCCAGGTTGATTGACAGTCCAGTGAACTCTTTGTTTGTCCTTTGCTCGAGCCCATTGTCGAGCGAACCATGAGCGAACAATCTATCGAACCTTTGCTCGAGCCCACTGTTGAGTGCACCTTGAGTGAACTCAAGAGTTGAACTTCACTCGAGTGCCAAGTCGAGCGAGCCACAGTCGAGCGAACTTTTTGTCTGCACCTTTTTTGCTCACAAACTAGCTCCACATGCAACCCAACTTAAGCCCTAGCTAGGTTAGTTGATACAAGAGCAAAATAAGGTCCTTTACAGTTTGCTTTAAAAAATCAGAAGCAACTTCATTTTAGTCACATATAATGTTGATATATATACTAATTATATTATTATATATCAAGAGTTGGTTTCGTTTTGGTGAAATGACTCTTTAAGAAACTAGAATCGACAACCTGATGAAGAACTGACTTATTCTGATCGGTACTCTTAATTTGGTTTAATGGGTAATAGTCATATGTGATCATGCGCGAGTGAAAATTAGTTGGCAAAGATTGCTCTCACTTGGAAGATCAGAGTATAAGGTGACAATTTTATCAATGGGACACACGTTGTATCTTTATCTAGACTCCAAAGATTAATAAGAAATAGGGAACAAGAGTAAGAAGTATAATAAGTGTCCGGAGACAAATATAGATACAATGCACATGTTGACGTGGTGCCACCATGTGTAATAACACAATAGTACCATGTGATCACAAGTACTATTTAGAATGATGTGGTAGTACTACGTGTCACTTCATCATAAATAGTGATTTCGACAAAATAATAATTTGGTCTAAATTTTATGTTCATAAACATTAAAAATGATCATGTGGCACTCCCACATGATTAAAGATGGCAATACCACATCAACTTGTGTAATTGTGTATGCGTTCTTCCCGAGACCTTAGCAATACTCGAGTAAGAAAATAAAAGAAATAAGAGCTAGGGAGAGAAGGGAGAAGTTCTAAGAAGAGGGAGGAGGAAATTGCTCTATTTGGATGCTAAGTAGGCCTACAACCCGGCCTGGAATAGTCAGGTTTGTACTTGATCCGATCTGAAATTTGCCGAGCTAAGGAGTCAACCTGATCTGATTCGAACCAATCAAAATAAATCGGGTTGGACCCGAATGACCCGTTGGGGAAAGCAATGAAGAAGAAACTCGTTTCTTTAATTGCAAAGCAGCAGGAGAAATGGATTCTTGATCTTTGAAGGCGACCTTATTTCATGGAATGGGGTTTTTTGGATCTTCAATTTTTTCCGGTTGCCTCTATCTCTCTCCCCAACTCCGCGAGTTCGATTTGCTTCCTTTTAAAACTCATGTGAAATGGAAGCTCTACCTTTTTCAATGAGTACCTTCTTCCCATTCTGGTTCTCTCTCTCTCTGTCTACGTCTATTTTCCCTTGGCTTTATTTAATTTTTTTGTTTTTGAGGTTTCATAAACTTTACCATGGCGGGTGCGCACTCTTCCATAGCAACACTACAAGTAGTGTTACTTGGCTTCTAACTAAGCGATTCTCAAAACCTCGACTGATTTCTGAACTCAGCAAAGCATAGCATGTTCGATTCTGATTCTAAAACCCTAGACGCTGAATCGACAACCCCCAAAGCTGATGACCTAGAAAACTTAACTTCAACCAAGCCCCTCATTCCCTCAATTGGAGGTACCAAAGCCATCCAAAAGGATCTGGGCCAAGCGGAGATGGAAATTGGGGAGGAAGGGGGAGAAGAGGGAGAGTGTGGGCTTTGCTTGTTCATGAAGGAGGGCGATAGCAAGGAGAGCTTTATAGCGTGGGACTAATGTATTAAGGAGGCTGAGAAGACGAAGGAGGACATTGTCGAAAAGTGCGTCAAGGTGGGTGGGGTGTTGAAGAAGTGTATGGAGGCTCAAACTGACTACTACGAGCCTAAAGGATGATTGATGAGGAGAAATAGACTGAGTTACACAGCCACCCAGAAGACTCCAGATAATGTGAAAATTGTGGCTGCATAAACTCCAGACAACGACATCCGATTCGTGGGCTCCTGGTTCTCCTGCACAATCCTCATTTCCAACCAGAGCAATTACTTCGTTCAATACTCCTAGTGGGCGATCACGTGGATGCACTGGAATGATGGCTATTGAATGGCTTCAGAAAAATCCTTGGCAATTAGCGACCCTTTCTGGAATGCCTGAGTGAAAATCTGAAATCTGAATATCTTGGACTTGGAACTTTGGGCAGCTAGGGTTGGAGAACTGAAGATAAGTGTGATTTTATACTCAGACGGGTTGAAACCAAAATATAAACTCGTTGACTAGTTAGGTTGGAGACCCAATCAGAAATAACCCGATAAATTCGGGTCGGGTAGAGCCATTTAAATCGGGCCCAACAAGTTTTCAAGTCATATGCACAACCCTAATGCTAAGGTTACATTTGGATGCTAATAGTATCTCAGATCATTTGTGAATAGTAGTGAAATAGTTTATAAATAATAGTGAATAATAGTGAACTGCTTGTGAATAGTAGTGAAGTAGTCTAAGATAGTCTAAGCTCCCAAACATAGCCTAAGAGTATCTCATATTAGTCGTGAGTAGTAATGAAATAGTTTATAAATAGTAATGAAATAATTTGTTAATAGTAATGAGCTGTTTATGAACA
This sequence comes from Cyclocarya paliurus, assembly GCA_029856935.1. NCBI lineage: Eukaryota > Viridiplantae > Streptophyta > Magnoliopsida > Fagales > Juglandaceae > Cyclocarya > Cyclocarya paliurus. Next base: position 11,102,301 of record CM056946.1, read on the forward strand.
ATAATGAAGTAATCTGAAAACAATTGTCTTCCCAAAGAGTTGTGCTAAGAGATGAGAAGCCAGTCGGGTGAGCTGCCATTTGAGGAAGGGATTAGCTAGATTGGTTGAGAGCATTTTGAAAAAGAGGGTTACGAGTTTTCTTTGCAGCCCAATCTAACCATACCTTCTTCAATCGTGGACTTTCAGCTCAATATCATTCATAGTCAACCAAAGCAGATATTTCTAGCTACCTCCTAATTAATTCCTTTCATGACCAAACTCTATGAAGGAACTTAATTATTTTGAAAAGATTCTTCGATAGTCTTCGTTGTTTTTGCATATCCTCTTGCTCTTTGCCTAGGAAACAATACTTTCAGCAATTTGAACCTGGAAAATCTCAATATGTGAATTCCAAGTTATCATTAATTTTTACTAAATTACTCTTATCTCATATTCATGAAGTGACATTGAAGATTAATATTGATTTACTTTTAAATAAAAATGAGTAATTCTTCATACAATCGTGAAATACGTCAATGTCAAATAATCGTTTTGAAAAATAGTGAGATCTATTATTAAAAAATTAATTTTTTTCATGTAAATCTCATGTTTTATTTATTTTTTTTCAAAATGATTACGCGGCGATTGCATAATTCACGGTTGCAAATATTTTTTCTCAAAATATTACTATGCATGGAGGCTTCTATCAGTCTATAGTCGACCTTAATTTTCCAAACAACTTCTGAAAGCAGTGGAGCCATTTTATTTTTGGAGGGCCATAAGACCACTGAGAAATAATAAGCATTCTGGAGCAATGTGTAGTAGATCAAGTAATACCCCCCACCATTATGATTCAAAATCTAGACCCATAAAGGTGACCATTTGCGGCAATCACTCGTGTGGGGTCTTTCTCCATAGATCAGGAAAATTAGGGTTGCTGAATCCTGGGGTCCACCAAAAAAGACATGTACTCAATCAGAGAAAAAGAGAGATGCTGAGGGAATCATCAACTTGAACGGTAGTCATAAAGGATATTTATTGGATAAAGAGGATAAAAAGGGAGGAAAAAAAAAAAAAGAGAGGGGGAGAAAAGAACCTATGTAAACTGTAAAGGGATAAGCATGGAGAAGCTCAGTTCCATCTCCCAAAAGGGAGGTTTTTTTGGGGTCCCTTGTCATGTTGTGGGGTGTTACTGTTTATACATTTCTATCTGTCTCTGAGTAAGTGTGTAGCTTTAAACTACCTATGGAATACTTTTATTTCCTTAGTACCATCTGAGGGATTGTCATTGGCTACAATAGAAATAAAATATTGGTCAAAACCTCATCATCTCTCATCTGAGATTCTGTTCTTGTGATGGGTGTGTGATTGGGAACTGAAAAGAACATCTAAAGCTGCTTTTTTCCAATTGTTTCAGAGCATCTTCACAGCAAATGTATGAATGTTCACTTCTCCCAAAACATTTGGAACAAAAAAATCATGAACATTTGTTTCTTTGTAAGGAGAGATAGAAAGAAAAGGAGCAAAAAAAGAAAAAAAAAAGGCCACAGTATCTGAAATTTCTTCCCTTCAGTTCCCATGGGCTAAGCTCTAGAAGAAAGTGAAAAAGGGTATCATGGATGAGTCTTTATCAAAAGCATCAAAAGCAGTTGACAATATTACAGGGGAAAAAAAACCAGACGATATTAGAGGAAATTTGTAAAGATCCATTGTAGATTTCAGCCTTTTTGACAAACACAAAAAGGTAATGGAGTTAGAAGCTCTCTAGTATCTTTTTAAAGGAACTCAAGAAATTGTACATATGTTCACAAGCTAACAGATAAACACTGTTGTTAAATCCATATGCTAGAAAAATGGGTTGGTTGGGAGGAGAAGAAATTGAGAGAGGTTTGAAAACGAAAAAGAATAGTTTTATTACTCGTTACTAAGAACAGCAGCAGCAGCAGTATACCGAAGTATAGATACTTTGCAATTAGATCCAGAGCTACACTGAGTTACAATGAGGCAGATCGAGAAGAACTCCCAAAAAATTATTATTTTTTATAAGAAATGTTAAGTGAAGAACTAGAGACTCATTCACTGATACAATAGAGATCAAGTTACAGAACCTAATTATCATATTCATGCTCTAACAACACGGCATAAATCGTGGAAATCTTTTGTTTTCCACCATGCAAAAGAATTTAGAGGAGAGGAGAGGAGAGTCTCTATGCAGGCCTATTTCGCTTATGCCCAGCGTTGCCATCTGATCTTAAAGCCCCAGTAGAATCTCCCTCTGAGGAAGCTTCCACGGATTTGGTGAAGGAAGTAGAAAGGTCTGCATAGAGGTCAACCACTCTCCTGATATTGTTGTTGAGCTCCCTGATCAGACTCACATTCCTGCTGAGGTTGTCAGGGATTTTAGACTCGTGATTCTGGTTTATTTCATTGATGAGAAGCCTGTTCTGATCCAAGATTTTCTGGACTTGAACAAAGCTCTTCTGAAATGTCTGAAAGATCTTCCCATCGATCTGGGCGCCATTACCAAGTCCTGAAAATGTGTCACCCTCCATTCTTTATAGAGAGTCTGAATTCTATCAAATCAAAACCAGTCCTGCATCAACCACCAAAACGAAAGAAAAAGAAGACGAAGAAGATGAATAAGATGATGATGAGGTCAGAAGGAACAAAAGCTGAGACAGTCTTATTTTTTTTATTATTAAATTATATAAATATATTCATTTCTATAAATACCCATAATCATATCTTCTTACCTGTACATGCTTGCACAGTTACACAAACCAGAAACCCCAGACAAAACATGAGAAGATTTAGCATTTTTTAAGACATTTCATCTGCTGCATATAAGACAAGGTCTGTGCAAGGAATCATGACCTCCATGGGCGGTTCCTTTAACAAGGGATCAGATAACTACCATGAATTATTAATATTATTATTATTACTATTATTATCATTATTATTTTTTATGAGATGTGCAAAAGCAGATCCCATTTCCATAGAAGGGAACCTTTTTTCATGTACTCAGAAAATACCCACCTAAATCTCAGAGCCCCAAAAGAGAACCTCAAATGATGCAGAGAAGATGAGCCCACGAGGGAGTACTGCTCACAGACAGCATTATTAATCTTTACAAGCAAAATTACAAAACCAGAAAAATACGACTAAAAAAAGAAATTAAAAAGAAGGTCCAAAATGTTGTAAAAGAGCTTAAACTTACAAAAGACCTTAGATAATCCAAATGGGTATTATCTGAAATTCAGGAATACCAGAAAACAAGGACCAAATTGGGAATTCATACGTTCAAACCGTACACGATATCTTACAGGTGCAGAAACATGAATGGAGCAGCAATAAAGCCATTACTCCGAAACACAAGAAGCAGAAACTCGTAATATAAATATAATGCCCAAAAACATTTGGAAGACAAAATCCCAGACGCAATATCGCTTTTGGAAAAACAAATCATATTATATTCACAAATATGTTTTTCACGCAAAATTCAAAACATAAAAACCGAAAGCTGAGAGAAAAGTTCAATGCTTTTGCAGAAGAAAATTCACAAAACCCATCAATCCAAGAGCTGAAAAGAAGTAAAAAATAAAAACAAGGACAGTGAACAAGCACAACAAGGAAAGACGAGGAAGAAGAAGATATATATGGGTTTTTTTTTTCCCAAAATGATCTCCAAAAATATATATTCATAATAAAATTTTCGTACCTTGAAAATCTGAAACATTATATATTCTTGGAGAAAACACAGATTGAAAGAGGAAGACGAGGGATTCCCGAGAAGCAGTGGAAAAAGATGGCTGATTGGATCGAATCTCCGGAACAAGGCACCTCTGAATTCTGAGAGAGCTTTAGACAGAGAAAGTTAGTCGAGAGAGAGAGAGAGAAAGAGAGAGAATATGTTAGATTTGACAGTCACGCTCGGACCCCTCTTGTGTGTGTCTAAAATATTCTATTTTTAGCTCTATTATATGATCCATTCTCTATCCCACCTGTTATTTCGTAATTATTAATGTTTTATTTTCTTAGTTTTTAATGTTTTTGTTTTCGTTATTCGATTTGATCCAGTCTGGGAACTGCTCTGTATCTTTTGCTCAGATCCAAAGCTAGCCATGTCTCTTCTCAAGCTGATTTTGATTTCTAGACCCGTGGCATATGATTGGTGATGCATCACGACAAGGACCCCACTTCCCGGATTTCCTATCATTTTGTGAAATGAAAAGCTTTGCATTTACTCAAACTCCTATTTTTGTTGTCAAAATGGGAAAAGAAAAAGAAAAAGTCTACTCAATCTCCTATTATTCATACCACATTTTACACTCTATCTTTTTTTTTAATTTTTTTTAATTTTTTTTATCAAATATATTTTTATATGAATAGTGAATAAAAAATTATAAATAGTTTAAAAAAAATAAATTCAAAAAAAATATTAAAAAATATTAAAAAGTGTGGAGTGTGGAGTGTGGGGAGGATGAATAGCAAAACCCAATAGTTATCATGATGGTGGGTGAAGGGCAAATAAATCGGTTTTTTCTCTTATGAAAAAAATATTACATAAACAAAAGCATTTATTTTATCATTGCCTATTACCTCTACCTTTATGTAGAAATTATTTTGACATTTATGTCGATATCTGAGAGCAAGATATCTTAACATTTATTTAGAAATTATTTCGATATTTATGCGGACATCTGATAGCATGATATCTTGACGTTTATGTAAAAGTTAGTGAAAACTTAAAACATGACGTTAATTCCCAATATATTTTACAAGTAAATGACTTTCAATATAAAAACTAAAGAGAAAAAATACACTTTATTTCTTACATCCGTGTTAATGTAAAAAATCGTACAATATTCTAAAAAAAGAGAAAGAGTCATTATTGACCTGTTATGACGATCTGGGCCTCGATCAGTATAGTCTGAAGCCCCTAGCATGGTCCGAAGCAGCTGTGCGTACATCCATCACAGTAAATAAAAAATAATACTGAGAATATAAAAGAGAGGAAAACAAGCAGATTTACGTGATTCAGCATAAAGTCTACGTCCATGGGTTTTTTGGTGAGGGATTATGCACTATAATAAGTTTGTTTTATAGTCTCTCATAATTTTTCATTTCTCATTATACATTATAAATCTTAAATATATTTACTGGAGAATCTGTTCTTGCTGGAGTTCCTTTCGAGATGTTGAAAAAGCTAAAGAAGAAGTCGAAATCGAAGTCGAAGAAGTCCTAAAATCCCCTTGAAATCGTCTGACTATTTCCTTTTATATGCCCCTCTTTTTGCATGTCTTTAGGGAGTGCTGAGGATTTGCCACTTTCCCTTGCGTGTATGAAATCTTTTTTTTTTTTCTCTGTTTTCCTTTTCTCTTCCTGCCCTTGTTCCTAACTCCCTCTTTTTCCTTGTCTCCTCATTGTCTCATATTCATCTCTCTTTCTTTGTTCTCTAGTTGTGGAACCTCTTCTCTTGGACGGGGTTTAATAGACTTACTTTAGGCTGGATATATTTTATCAATTCCAATCTTATTTGTAGCTTTAGACATATATTATTGAATTTTTTTAAAAAAAATTACAATATTATGCACGTTCATTAAAATCCAAGATTAAAAAATCTTGTCACGATGTCTAAGCACTTTTGATTATCTTTATAGTAAAAAATAGATGAATGACATTGTTTGAAGGGATTTTGCTATACAACCTCTACCACACTAAATATTTCATATTTTTTAAAATTTTTAAAATTTTTAATATTTTTAAAATTTTTTTTTGAGTTTATTCTTTTTAGACTATTTCAAATTTTCTATTCACTATTCATATAATAAATATTTGATAAAAGAAAAAAATAAAAAAAAATGTGGTATGTATAGTTGTATATTATGTAGATGTTGTGTGAATATTAAGAAGTTGTGAAAATTTTTTATTGTTTGAAGTGATGATCTATAGAGATGGACAATTCTAGATGATCGAGAATGGTATATCTAGTATTGTATTAATAGTGTAAATGTATTTTGTAAAAAATATTTAAAAAATATTTTTTTAAAAAAATATCAATTTACTAATAATTCATTCTTAATCATTAAATTAAAAAAAAAAAATATATCAGTCGAAATGAGGAGGGCACCAATCTCGAACGCCTATATTTTTCCAAAGGAGATATATAATGAAGCAGGCTGGGCGTGCAGAAATTACTCAATACTTAATTCTTATTAATCATAAATAAATTTTTTTTTTTTTACCCAACGATCAACTTGGACGATCAAGTTGGGAGGGTAAAATAGTGTTTTCCATATAATAAATACCTCAATGGCAATGCAAAACATTTTTTATTCACATAAATAAGTTGTAAGATAAATACTAAAGAGTATAAGATGGTGGCTTCGTGTTCGGAAAGACTTTGGAAGAAGTCAAGTCAAGTCAGTGCTTGCATTTAGATAAAAAAAAATTCAAAACCCAACGAAAGCAACTTCCAAATCCAATGGAGTGGTGACGCGTGTCGAAAGAGGCTTGGAAGATCTACAACTTCGGGTCCGAGGTTATCCAGATCCGTCCGGACCAGCTGATTCGTTCCGCAATATCCTCTACGGCTGGTGAATTACGAATAGACAAAATGTCGTGTAATTTGTTTTAAATAAAAATAAGTAAATATTTGATTCAAATTAAAAAAAATAATTTTTTAAAAATTTTATTACTTATCATCTTTACACATCACATATTATATATATTTTTAAACAAAATTTAATTTTTTATTATTTTATTCTTCTTAAATTTATTAAATTCTTCTACTCATAATCCATATACAATACATTTAATAATAAAAAAAATATGATATATGAAAATGATGAATAAATTTATTTAATTTTTAATAATAAATTTTATTATTTTTTAAAAAATTACACAACACTTACATACTTACACTGTCCCAACGCCTTCTGTGTTCCTCCCGACGCTGCCTGCGTCAGTATTTGAAAAATGAAGTTAATAACACCTTCATATAATAATTAAAATCATATTTTAAAAAAAAAATTAGTTTCATTAATGGAAGCGCACAAATCTTCTTTCATGACTTGCCAGAGCCCCACGACTAGTCCAGGATCTAGCGAAGCACACTATACAATATCACCACCGTAGAATGACCAATTCATACATCAACGATGGATCATGACTGGGAGACAAATTCACAGATAAGGTCACATCCAAACCTCCTCAGAACGAGATAAATGTTCGAAATCTCCTCAAAGACGACCATTCCTTATTAGATAACTGACCATTCAAATAATAACGGCCTCAAGTCGAGATTGAACCAGAAGACTGGGCTGTTACATTAGCTTTATCGCTTTATCCCATGTTCTATATATATTAAAGGGAACCCATGTTCGAGGTAATTTGAACTAATTCTTGGATTCATAAAGATATTGTACTAGCAATCTGCCTCTGCCCGTTCAACATGGCTTGGCATTGAGCCTTCTCTCGATGATGATGACGAGAAGAGGAAAATGCATCATGATTTACACAGCCTCATGGACAAATATGAAGAAATGGCCTGGAAAAAGGTGCTTCTTTATCCATTGACCAGTTGATCATTAGCACTGACCTACCGTATAGTGTGGAGATCATGGTGATACCACTCCTGCCAAAGTTCAAGGCTCCGCAGGTCGAGATGTACAATAGATCTAAAGATCCCGTTGAATATCTGGAAACGTTCAAAACTCATATGACACTCCATGCTATTCTTAGGAAGATCGCATGTCGGGCATCCCCTTTAACCCTGAAGGGAGCCCTTGGGGCTGATTTGGACTGTTGTAGTCGGGCTCCATCAATAGCTTTGAGGAGTTGGCCGTTCCTGACCCAATTTATGTCGAGTAGAAGGAGAAGGAGACTTGCTGCATATCTCCTTATTGTGAAGCAAAGGGACGATAAAGCTTGAAGGCTTACCTCGCTTGTTTCAAAAAGGAATGCAAGATGGTGAATGACCAAGACGAAAAAATCACGCTAGCGACATTATTAGGAGGAATTTGGTCCAGGAACCCATTCATGGCGGTGCTGCGCAAGAAAGACCCCAACCACTTTGCGTGAATCATGGATAGGGCAGAAGACTTTATCAATGCTGAGGACACTCTGTGGGCCATGACCGCACTAATAAAGTTGGAGATGGAGCAAACGGAGAACCGAACAAAGAAAGTCAATTAGCGAATAGACTAGAACCCCAGGGTCCCGTACCCCAGCATGGATGTCCAGGATAGAACTGAGGAACCAATTCAAGGTGACAACAGTAGTGTTCGAAGGACCTAACGACTCTACACCTATCAAAATGTAGAGGGCACAGAACAAAGGATTGCCACACCTTGAAGCAAAAGATCAAGGAAATGCAAGGTAGCGTCGAGTTTGAGCGTCTAGTTGCTTGGAATTCCTCACTTCCAAGGTGATTGGGCAAAAAGAGACAAGATCAAGAGCAAAGGCATCGTAGGAGTGAAAGTCCTAAAAGAAGAAAAACTGCGAGAGAAAACCACACCCGGGCTCCTCACCAAAGTCAAGACCGAAACAATGCTCCTCTCAAGAAAATCTGCACCATCATTGGAGGGTTCATTGGAGGCAGCCTAACCTCTTCTGAAAGAAAAGCCTATGCTCGCAAAGCCAGATATGAAGAAGTCTTCAGAATCATAAGGCCGACTAGACAACCAAAGTCTTCAGCTTTGGGCAAGCGATCCCCGCCCCTTCTCCTTGAGATCATGGTACAATGTAGAGACTCGGGACGAAGGGGCCTTGAAATAGGGCAAAGTCAATGAGCCTCTCGAGCTAATCACTTTAGATCCAGATCATCCAGAAGCCGTAGTAAGAATCAGGACCAAGATGGGAAGCATAGAAAGACAACAACTGAAACAGTTGCTCGCCGAACATAGGGATGTCTTCGCCTGCAGCCATAAGCATGAGTAATGCAAGGTACAAGCTCTAAATGTTCAAGGCTTTTGTAAAACTGTGGGCCCCATAAAGAAAAAGTGAGTTTTTTTTAAACTTTTCTATGGTGGGGTCCACTTTTTTATAAAAGGGTTTGCACGAGGCTTGTATATATCGTTTCTCCATAAGGATATGCTAGGAATTGACGCGGAAGTTATAGAACATAGATCAAGTGTCAATTTGGAGATACGAGCATTCAAGCAAAAAAAAAAAAAAGTTTCAATAGCGAGAAATACACAGCTATTGCGGAGGAAGTCGATTGCCTTTTGGCGGTAGGATTTATCAAAGAGACCCACTATCTGAAATGGTTCTCAAGTGTGGTTCTTGTAAAAAAGTCTAATGGAAAGTGGCGAATGTGTATTGATTTCATTGATCTTAACAAGGCCTGCCCTAAGGATAGCTTTCCACTGCCCTGAATTGACCTAATTATGGATTTCACAGCAAGACACTAAATGCTAACTTTCATGGACGCATTCTCTGGTTATAACCAGATCCAAAAGAGCCCGAAAGACAAAGAAAAAATAGTGTTTATAACTAATCAATGATTATACTGGTACAAGGTAATGCCTTTTGACTTGAAAAATGCTAGAGCAACATACCAGAGGTTAGCAAATCGAATGTTTAAAGAGTAGATCAGGCGGAACATGGAAGTATATGTCAATAACTTGCTTGTCAAGAGCAAAAAACCAGAATAGCACGTAGAGGATTTGAGGGAAGTTTTCAGTCTACTACGACAATACAAAATGAAGATCAACCCAACGAAGTGTGCATTTGGAGTGCAGTTAGGAAAGTTCCTAAGTTTCATGGTGTCCGAGAGGGGGATTGAGGCAAATATCGAGAAATTACAAGCGATCATTGGTATGGAGCAATTGAGGCACCTGAATGAAGTACAAAGGTTGGCTGGGAGGATAGCAGCACTTAACAAATTCGTATCAAGATCAATAGACAAGTGCCTAGCATTCTTTCGAGTCCTGCGGAAGGTACAAAATTAGGATGCAGAGTTCGAAAAGGCATTTGTGCCACTCAAGGAGTACCTGTTGCATCCCCCACTCCTGAGCCAAACCATGCAAGGAGAGACCTTGTTCCTATATTTATCAGTCACAATAGAAGCCATGTCCGCCACTTTGATGCGTGGGGAAGGAAAAGCACAGAAGCCGGTCTACTACATAAGTCGAGCCTTGAGAGGAGCTAAGGCTTGATACCCTAAAATGGAGATGTTGACATGCGCATTAGTGGTAGGCACCCACCGATTGCGACCTTACTTCCAAGCAAATTCCAAAAGAATAGTGATTGTAGCCTCCCTATAGAAAATACTTCACTGGTTAGATACCTTGAGCCGCCTAGTAAAGTGGTTGATTGAACTAAGCGCGTTTGATATTGATTATCTTTCTCGGATTGAAATAAAAGGATAGGTACTAGCTGACTTCAAAGCCGATTTCTCCAACTTGCCTGAAGAATTAAGGGAACCCCCCACTAAAAAACCATGGCAAGTATATGTTGACGGCTCATCCCGCCATTTTGGCGGGGGAGTAGGGGTGTATGTAGTGGCGAAGGATGACATGGAAGTGTACCACGCAATAAGACTTGAGTTCAAGATCACTAACAACGAGGCCGAATATGAAGCGGTATTGGCAAGACTAGCCATATTATGGGCTCTGGGGGCGAAGGAAGTCGACATGAAGGCAGACACCAAAATTCTAGTCAACCAAATAATAGGAGAATATATGGCGAAGGGCGAGTAGCTTAGAAGATACCTACAACAGGAACACAAAAGAGCGATCGTTTTAGTTACTTCCAGATCAACCGAGGCCCTCAAAAAGACAACTGGAAGGCTGAGCGGCTAGTGCGGGCAACATCTGGAAGGGATGAGACTGCCTTACCATGGAAGGTGATAACCTGAGCAATAGAAGTCCCTGCTATCGAAATTGAAATCACAGAGATAAGTGCAGAGGCCCTAGAATGGGCAATTGATATAGTTAAGTGCCTAACTACCAGAGAACTCCCATGCAGTAAAGAAGAAACAAGGAAAGTTAAGAACAAGGCCGCCTACTTCACCATGATCAAAAACACATTATACAAACAGGATTTCTCCGCTCCCCTTCTATGATGGAGGAAATGCACGAAGGAATATGCGGAAATCACTTGGGAGAAGAGTTCTGGCAACTAAGATTATGCAAGTTGGATACTACTGGCTGCATGGCCTAAAGGACTCCAAATAATTTTCTAGGAAATGTGCTCAAGGGTAGCAACATGCGCTAGTGCCCAGTTGCTCGCTAGAAGAACTGATGTCAATCACATCTCCATGGTTGTTTGCTCAATAGGGTGTAAATCTGGTCGGTCCTATGCCTCTGGATAAAGGGGGAGAAAAGTTCATAATCGTCGTCGTCGTCAATTACTTAAAAAATGGGTAGAAGTTAAGGCATTAGTGATCGTCAACTTCCGAAATGTCACCAGATTCCCATGGAAAACCATCATATGTCGGTTTGGGATACCATAGAGCATCATTTTGAAAAATGGTCGACAGTTCGACTTTGAGCACTACTGAAATTGGTGCGCTGAACTTGGAAAAAAGGTTAAGTATTCCTCCCTTAGACACCCTTAAGCCAATGGGCAAGTTGAGGCGATGAACAAGACGATAATGAACATACAAAAGAAGAGCCTAGAAGGGAGGAAGGGTGCTTGAATTGAGGATCTCCCTGGGGGTATTATGGGCATATAGGATAACCATTAGAAATCCAACGGGAGAAGAACCTTTCGCCCTAACTTACGTAACGAAGCAACTATCATTGTAGAAGTGGGAATACAAAGACATAGAACCCAATACTTCAGCAAAGGGCGAAACATCGGAGCATCAGAAGAAAGTCTCGATATGCTCAAAGAGAAAAGAAAGGAGGTGGAGAAAAGGGTAGCTGTGGGAAAAATGAAATTGGAGCAATATTTAATAGAAGAGTTAGGCTGAGGTCCTTCAAGATAGGGGATCTAGTCCTAAAGGAAGTAGGGGTCACTACAACAGAAGAAAGGGAACTCAGTCTACAATGGAAAGGCCCATACATAGCACAGGCTGGGGTCATATCACCTTAGAGAAGCCCAAGGGAAGGAATTGCCTCACTTGTGGAATGCTAAACACTTGAAAAAATATTTTGCCCATAATATTGTGTAAAAGACTACTCTATGTAATCGTACTTATGCAATGAAAGACTGCTTGCCCATATATTGTGTCTCCACTTGCACCCGGAGAACACACAAAGAAACAACTCAACGAAATGTTTCCCTTCTCACCCATAGCGCAATTGAGACCATTTCCAGCCTGAACATAAAGCCAAGTGTCTCAACTCGCATAAAGAAGGAAACAACTCAACAAAGTGTTTCCCTCCTCACTCATAGCGTGGTCAAGACCATCTTCCACCTAAACCTAAAGCCGAGTGTCTCCACTGATACTGGTGAACACAGGAGGAAAAAACTCAACAAAGTGTTTCCTTCTCGCCCATAGTCCAGTTGAGACCCTTTCCTGCCTAAACCTAAAATCGAGTGTCTCCACTCGCACCTAGCGAACAAAGGAGGAAACAACTCGACGAAGTGTTTCCCTCCTCGCCTATAGTGCGGTGGAGACTATCTTCTGCCTAAACCTAAAGTCAAGTGTCTCCATTCGCACCAGGTGAACACAGGAGGAAACAACTTAACAAAGTGTTTCCCTCCTCGTCCATAGCGCGATTGAGACCATTTCTTTCCCAAACCTAAAGCCGAGTATCTCCATTCTTACCTGGAGAACACAAGAGGAAACAACTCAACAAAGTATTTCCTTCTTCGCCTATAGTGTGGTCGAGACCATCTTCCGCCTAAACCTAAATCGGAGTGCCTCTACTCGCCCCTGGTTAGCAAGGAAGGACATGACTTAAATTTCTCCTCCTGTCTAAATTTCACCTCTGGTCATAAAACTGATCTACCAGATAACAAACCAAGCAAGTCACCACTTATCCACAACATTACATAAACAAAACAAACAAAAATTTGTTGTAGCAATCAAAAGCACTATCACAATTAACAACTAAGAAGTATCTCAAACTTCTTAACATGGGTGAAAACTTTTTGTAGTAACATAAGTAATAAAAAGAAAATAGGGTTCAAGAATCACGGGGGAAGAAAAGGCATCAAACATCTTGTCTCTAACCAGGAAGTCAAAGACTTGGTAGGTAGCACGACTAGCCTTAATGGATTTTATATTCAACTTCTATAAGTTGGCCTCAGGATGGGCCAGCAAGTGATCTCTTAAATACTTGAGATCGAGCTTATAACCCATGCCCCAAGCTAGGTCACAGACCTTATGAGTAGCCGCCAACTAGGGAGAAAGGCGGATGACCTCCGTCCAAGACGCCTATAACTTGGCCTCCAGCTCGATCACCTTCAGATCCAAAGTTGCCAGCTTCTGCTTATAGCTTTTAGAAACTTTGTGCAATTGCAAGAATTGCAGGTCATGTTGCTTGAGCTCCCGACTGATTTCCTCAAGTTGGGCCTCAGCATGAAATTTCTCTCCATTAGAACCACTAAGCTTAAGGGATTGTTCCTGTCGAGGCTCCTCAGACTGGGTCAAATGGGCGGCGTAGTCTAAACCTTGCTTCTAAGCCTCTTCCAACTCCTTGTCCAAATGACTGAGATAGTCATGAAGCATGTCGCGTTCCTCCTCCAAGACCTTTGCCTTGAGGTGGCACCGCTTTAACTCCTCATGGGACTTCCATAAACCATACTGGAACTCTCCCACCTTCTGCTGAAGAAAAGCAATGCGATCTTCCAAAGAGTGGGAGTACGACTCCAATTGGGTCATGTTCCTTGCCATCTCATCTCACTCTGCCTTGATGACTGAAACAACATGACGTGCCCTCTCAATATGGGAATGCATCGATTGGTTGTCCTCCTCCAAGTCGATGTGACTGTCAACTATCTAGGTCGCAAGATGATCAACCCCCTAGGCCACAAAAAAGGTCATGACCGAAGAATGGGAAATACATAAGAACAAAGATAGAACTTACCGAAAAAAGAAAGCCTTGAAGCTTTTGCACCATGGCACAAAAGGCCTCCTTCCGATGAAAACCTACTCTCGGGGTAGGGCCGGCGGCATGAGAATTTGAGGTGCTAGGTAGCCCTAAAAGGTTAAACGCCTCCCAAGAGGGGGAATGAAGCCACCCATCTCAGCAACACCCTTAGAGGACGAGGGATCCAGAGGGAGTTAAGGATAAGCAACCCGATTGGCGGAAATGCCTTCGTTCAATTGCTCAACCGAATCCAAATGGTGATCTCCACACATAGGATCATCCATAGCCACAGGCGAGAAAACATCACCACCTTTGGAAAAAGTGCCATGGTTCCTTGGCTGCTAAACAAAATTTATAGGCAGGGAAGCACTACCCCTCGTCGGAGAAGTACCAAAGGGCAAAGAAGGGATAGATACTCGGCCGCCACTAAGATTCGTGCCCAAGGGTCAATCATGAAAGGACTCTGGGAAAACAAAAGGAATCTCGAGGGTTACACCACCGTAAACCGTAGAAGGAGTAGATAAGATGGAAGGTCCGCTTCCAAGTCAGAAGGTCCAATATGACCGGTAGCAACCAAAGATGCCTCCGGCGTAATCAAAAGGGGTAGTAGACTTCATTGGAATGGTAGGGATAGTTTATAAAAATGCATATTTTTCCAAGAAGCGAAGAAGCCTGAATAAGTATTTTCCTAGTAGAACTTGACTTGCCCGATAGCTCAACCTCGTCCCAAACAAGGTTATGGTCCACACAAGGCTTCTGGATTCCCTCTTTTGTCCACCAGACAATAAAAGGAGCACCAAAGAATCAGTGACAAAAAATGTAAGCCTAATTAGGGAAAACCAAGAACTTATCGATATTGGCATGGATGAGAAGTACATCTGACCAAGTGTCACTATCATTCTGTTTCCACCAAGCATAAAGCAAGTGTACATGAGCCTTCTCTCGATCAAAAAGAATACTGGTGAAGTCACGATCCTTTGAAACAGGATCCCACACCGCACGAATATGGAATTCACGATGGGCAGCCTCACTAGAAAGCAACTCCCAACCACTTCTAGAAACTATAATAATTTCCTATGCCACTCCTTAGCGTGAGAATTGTGGCATTCCAAATGCGCCACTCGATAGCTAATACAAGACCGAAAGCTACATAGATTTCCATCTATATGCCTAACACCATGGGTATATTGGAATTCTCTCATAGTAAGGTTTGGGTATTCCTCATCAGCGGGCTTTAGAACCTGTCATGGCACAGCACGCCATTAAGATCCTCCAAGCGTTTGGAACAAGTTGCGAAGGAGCAAGTCCGAAAAAGTCAAGTACATTGCACACAGGGTGAAAAAATGTCAGTGAAGCCCCATAAAAAAAAAAAGAGAATACAACACCACTCAAGCGGCAAAACCTTCAGAATCAACAACCCCATGACGAGATTTTGGCAACTCCATAGTCACAGAATCGGGAACCCTGTACTAACTCCTCACATGATCTGGGTCAGCACGAGATGTCGTGGCTAACCATTGGTTCTCATCAAAGTTAGGGGAACGGTGTGAATCAGTCCCCCTATGGGAGTTTGGAGAATTACGAGGTTGAGAGGACCTAATGTCATGGGCATCGGAGCAAGAATATTTGCATGAAGCCATGACATGAAAATTGAGAAGGGATTTTGAGAAGAGAGAAAAGGAAAATCGAAAGCAAGAAGACAGAGGTGGAAAGGAGCACGATGAAAGAAAGTGAGTTAATGTTAGAGAAGGAATGAAACAGTAAGGGCGGCGAGGTGAAAAGGCAAACCAATTGGGGGACATGGCATGGTTTGAGTATTACCCAATAAAACAAAGGAATGTGTTGCGTACACTAGGGCAGGTTTAAGGGTTGAGATGAGAATTCTTGATCTCATCTCAAAATTTAAAATATTAGTTTTTAATATTATAATTATTTTGAGATTTGAAAAAGTTGAATTGAGATTTGAAAAAGTTGAATTGTTTATTATATTTTGTATGAGAATTTGAAAAAGGTGTAATGATGATATGAAATGAGATGAGATGAGATGAGAATTTTGTGTTTTGTCTCACTCCCCAAACCTGCCCTAAGGATATGTAAAAGATACGTGGGATCCTCAAGCCACCTAAAGAGAATTGAACGTGGAACGATACATGCCCCTGACATAGGAACATGCATTGATAGACATTTGCAAACTAGTACAATTCCTAGGTAGTGAAGCGGCGGGAAGAAAAAGAAAAGTCCTATCACATTCATGAGAAGAGAGTTTACGGGGTAACTGGAAGAACACAAATTTTCCTTCACAATTGGGCCAGCCCCACACCTTAAAAGCAGAGGATGCAGCGAAGCCCACTTACCAATATCAACACTGCAGAATGACCAATTCGTACATTAACGATTGATCTTGACCAGGAGGCAAGCTCATAGATAAGGTCATATCCAAACCTCCCCAAAATGAGATAAAGGTTTGGAATCTCCTCCAAGACAACCACTCCTTATTAGATAACTGACTATTTAAATAGTAATGACCTCGAGTTGAGATTGAACCAGAGGACTGGGTTGTTACCGAAGCCGTATTGTTCTCTCCCATATTCTATATATATTGAAGGGAACTCTCGTTTGAGGTAATTTGATCTAACTCTTGGATTAAAAAAGATACTATACTAGCAATCTGACTTAGGCATCAGAGGCGTTTAATACTCTTCAAACTTTTTTTGGTTCTCCTGGTATAGGTTCGTAGCGGCCATTTTCAGGGGTGCGAAACACGTCCATAAAAATTAAGATTACTTTATTCAATTTAATTGATCCAAAGTCAAGTTTAATTCTATTTGAATCCATCATTTTCCTAATTTTGAAAATTCAAAATGGCATTTTCTTTTTATTTTGTTGTGCAATAAAAAATTTGTTTTTTCTCTTTTATGAATATAAACTCAAAATATGTATTAACTTTCTTATCCTTGTATTTTATAAGATGGATAAAGAATTGAAGTGATAAAAATGAAGTTCTTTACTTTATTATATGAAGAGAAGAAACTAGGAGAGAAATGAGGATCCTTGTGATCAAATACATTAATTGCATTTTTTTATTGAAATGATTTAAATTCGTATAATAATCTTTTTAAAAAGGAATAATATTTTAGACTTTTGTATGTGATCTAAAATGCTTGAATTGTATCGTGTGTATGTATGTATGTGCTTGTGTATCTATATATCTATGTCTATATATGTTATGAATAGGATAATATTCTATTCAAACTTATCATAACCCGCCTGAAATATTCTATAGGTAAAGGTGGGGGTGTGTCATTTGGATTTGCTCCACCCTGTTCGATTTGTTGCAGAGCAGGCACCCGTTTGCCCAATGGGTTGGGGTCGAATTATATAAAAATTAGAGAAAGCAAGGGAGTCATCCATTGAAAACCTGTCCACTTGCTATACTTAAGTATGAAAGAAAACTTCTACCCCTTGTCTTCTCATTTATCACTCATTTCTTCTTCTTCTTCTTATTCTCGTCTCATTTCTCAACCTCTTCCTCTCGTTTCTTCCTTTCCTCAATCTAGTAATAACCATGGTCAATGTGCCTTCTTCTTCTCTCATTTTGAAGGGACAAATACTCTCCCCTCGGCCTGGGCTTAACTCACCTTGTAGAGGCCCACGAAGACAAAACCGCAAGCCCAATAAATAAGAGGTAAAGGGACACATTGAACAACCACCTAGAAGGCCTACCAGGGAATTGAAACTCTATCCCTATCAGCAATGGAGTAAGGGCATAACCACAAGAGTTATCACGAATCTTCCTCAGAAGGGTAGTTACTCGAGATACTTATCAAAGAAAGTAACTCCCTCCAAGATTACAATATATCCAAAGCCTGATATTCATCACCCTCGAAATCATCAGAGATGATTATGTAGTTATATGATCTCCATCTACTAAATAATCTCTTATAAATGATGAGAACATGCGATTCAAGGTAACTTCTAATCACCCTACTAATTCTACATTTTTCCAATCTAATTAGCACTGACTTAGGCATTGGAGTTGTCTCTGACACACTGAGCCTCTACACCTTCTTTGATACAAGTTGGCTAAGACCGTAAGCGGTAGCGTGAAACACATCTTCAACACATTTCTTCCACTTGAAGGCACGGGCCTTGTTGTCTCATGGTCGAGGGTCAAGTTGCAAGTCTCGAATAAGGCACAAATATGACCCATAGTCATGGCTATGGGTCTTGAAGGTTCTGACCATGGTCTCAAGTCTCGTCATAGGCACCAATTTGACCTGTTGTCATGATTATGGGTTTGGAAGAAGGAGCGCATCTAATCCAAAACCATGTTGTGGTCTTTTTTTTTTTTTTTGATAATAACGGACCACATTCCATTCATATTAAAGGACATACAAATTTGACTTAAAAACAAATCAGTTACAAATGTTAATAACTTCCCAGCACACTTCTATGACTGACATGGTCTAGTCCAGATGGTAGATCTTTAAAGACTTAAGTCTAAGAGATTTGTTGTGCACAACTCTGTCCACAACAGAGTTAACAAAACCCCATATCCCGACTAAGCGGAGTATGGAGCACCAACCCCACCATAAGCACCGCCAAGCGTCGGGGGGGGGGGGGGACACTCCATTCGGACTAAGGTCTGAAGGCACTATTATTTTAGATTTTTATTTTTCTAAAAAGTAAAGACAGGACATGAAATAAAATACAATGGGGAACACTGTGTAAAATCAGAAAAATAGTGCACCAAAAGGCTGCTGTGGTACGTGCAGTACACGCGCCACTTTGGGAGGAAAACCGATGGCTGATCTTGGAAGTCCCGGACTATAGGCTTTAGAAACCCCGCGTGTAGCGTCGGCAAAGGGTTTCCCGGTGTCGCGTGAGAGCCACGTGATGAACGTATCCGAGAACTTCAACCCGCATGTGCGGGCCACTCGCCACTCCGTTTGGCGTCGTCTTCGGTGGTTTTGAAGATCGGCGCCTGCGTAATACCATGGAGGGGCGCGTGCTGGTTTGTGGTCGCCGGAAGCTTCCAGATATGCGATTCTCCCTTATTTGGCCTAAAAAATACAAAAATACAAAACGAACCACTACACAGAAGAGGAGGGGAGGGGGGGGGGAAGGGAGGGAGGGGGAAGGGAGCCGAAGCTCCCAACCCCTCTAGCCAGATTTGTGGAGAGAGTTTGAATAAAGGTGAGCATATGAAACTTTGTTTAGTTGATTGGGTTTGAGTTTTTTATTTGTGGTTTTTTTTATTGCTGATTGGGGTTCGATTGGGATTGAAGTTGATGTTCCCGACCTTGTGATACATGCAGCACACACCATGATAGAAACTCATGCCATTGTTGATTTTTATTTTCTTAGTTTTGGATGGATATTCCATTAGATTTGTCTTTGTTGGTATTCCATCTAAGAGTTTTGGGCAGATGCATGTAGTAAGGGCAGAAATTCTAAAATTACCTCCACAATTTATGTGAGTGCCTTGGGTGGTGGCTTCTCCAATCTATCCGCTCATTCAACAAGTATGGGTAAACAAATGGTACGGGCAGGGGTGGATCCGGAGCTGGCGTCAAAAGTTGCCTCCCCACCCAAGCATGCAGGTTGAGGGTGGGGGAGGTGACTTCCCATATTAGGATGAAGATCACAAATCTACATAAAAAGACAATTATCTTTAATTTGGTATAAAACCTCATGTATTATAATATTATTCGTTAGTGAAACCCGCTTACGATAATATTGGGTTAATACACGATATTTCACATTTAAAAAATATTTTGCCTTACAGATGAACAACTTTATTTTGTATTTGTAGTCTTTCTCTTTAAATCGAATTTGAATCAATCATATCTTGAAATAATTGCAACTGGTGACACCCAAATCTAAAGTGGTGTTACTTCTAGTTTAAGAAAAAAAATCTCTGAGGTCTTATAATTGGCATATTTAAATATACCACTAAAAAAATCTCGGAGGTCTTAGAGCCCTACAAGTGTGTGCTAACATGGGGATCCAAAGACTCTTGCTAGAGTCTGATTGTTTAATGGCGGTACAAGTCCTTAACAAGGAGATGGAACCGGCAGCTTTAGCTTTTCCAATTGTTCAGGAAATCAGGAAATTAATAGGAGAATATAAGGAATGTAATATTCAGCATGTGTATCGTGAAAGCAATCGGGTAGCTCACAAACTTGCCCGCTTTGCGTGGAATGTTGAGAAAATCTCAATGTGGTGGGAATGTTTCCCAGATTTTATTTCTCAAGATATTTGTCTTGATAAATATTCTGTAAACTCCCCTTAATTAATGTAATGGTTACTGTTTTTCATCAAAAAAAAAAAATATGGAGAGATTAATCTACGTACACTGATCAACCGTTGCCTTTTGATTGTCTTTCTTTTCTCTTTAAATAAAGAATAGCAAGAAGGCCGCCACCCTCAATGATTTCAATCATTATATATCTGTACTTTTGCTCGACTGGTTTTCTAAATGGAAGACATGAATATGAGGGCAGATAGATGCTTCTGTTCCACTGAATATTGTATACAGTACTTGTGTTGAGTTTTTAAATGAATATTACAGGATCCGCTTGAGGATTAATCTTGACATATTCTTGTTGGGGTAGTGATACCCTACTACGGGTTACCACTCTCACGTGGCTTCTTTTTTATTTTATTTCTCTCCCTCTTGCCTTGATCCAAAAAGTCTGTCAAAAAATCATTAGAATACCTCCTGATAAAGTCATTAGAATACCTCCAAATAATGAATTATATGTAATAAAAAAAAGCATTACCAATTTCTAAGTTTGCGATACAGTTGGATAGTTTGTGAGAATAATATTACAATCTCAAATTGTCCACTTTGGACAATTTTAGAATTATCAATCAACTGTTCATCAGGATTGATAACTCTCAAACGGATCTAAAGTTTATTTCGATGAAACATACAAGACACAACAACAATGCAAGATACGAGAAGATATCAAACAACAACAAACACAATTATCGATCTTTATATTAAATTTAATAATTAATTAAGATTTTAACTTATATATTATTAAATATTCGATTTGCTATGATTTTCTTGTAAATATGATTATTATTAGAATAAGTTAATATGTAATTAAGTATTAATCATTTTTTAATATTGTTATAATTATTAAATATTTTTGAAGTATTTTTAATATTTTGAAGTATTTTTTAATATTTTAAGTATTAAGTATTTTTTTAATATTTTTTTAAAGTATATGATATTTTAATAATTTTCTTTTATACCATCCTTATGTTAACTATTATTTTCTTTTATACCATCTTTATGTTGAGCATTAAGCCTTTCTGAATTTTTTAAGTATTATGTATCATTAAGTATTTTTTAATTCTATTATTATGTTAACTATTAATTATTTTTTAACTATTTATACTATTATTTTTTAACTAATAATTATTATTATGTTAACTATTATTATGTTAACTATTAGTTATTTTTAACTATTTTTTCATTTTTTTATAGTATCGATTTTCTTGCAAATACATTTTTGTAAAATATATATTTGCTATATATGTGTAATCTGTATTCAATGCAAGTTAACGTTCGAACGTATAAAACTTATGTTCGAATGAAAAAATACCATTCGAATGGTAACATATATACGTTCGAACGGATTCAACACCGATTCCTAACGCAAACCCAGAACATTATCACGAACTACAATCCTCAATTACAATCTCACAAATCATGCACAATATCGACAAACTCACAAATACATCAATTTTGATGAGTATACTATAAACTTCCTTCATGGATGAAATGAAGTCTATTTCCTATATATAAAAAATAAATCACAAAATTTACGTTCAATACAATTCCAAACAACTCAACCCATGATAAAACACCTACACAACATGTAAACAAACAATAAAATTAGTGAACATAAACTAACTCACTCTATTTCAATGAACAAATTCAGTGAACAAAGAATATACATTTGAAAAATTCGTGTGCAGCCTTCTTTTGAATGTGAGTTCAATCTAACTCACTCTATTTCTATCTCTATGTCATTCTTTGTTTCTCTCTAACTGAAATGGGAGAAGAATGAAATAGTGTGGAGAGAAGAACGAAGGAATGTGGGGGAGAAAATAAGGGAGCGATGTTAAACAATGGGTTAGTGATGCTGAAATAGAATAGAAGATTAATCTGACAGCTAGCTAAACAATGGAAGCTAGAGATTGAGATTGAGAAAACTCACAAATAGAGAGAAACTCTGAGATTAAGGTTTTAAATAACATAAATCAATCATCTTCTTTCAAGCACACAAGTTGGGCTTAAAGAGCTAACAAAAATGGCAAATTTGTAATTATGGCTAAACAATTGAATACGGAATAAGATAATTATGATTAAGATCTAGCCTAAGAATCTGAAATAAAATTGTTACTAAAGATAAACATTACCTTAAAAGAGAATTATCCAAAAATTAAATAGTTGACTAAAATTGATGCTTCGGAGGTAAAAACAGCTGATTTTGGAGTCGACAAGGGGCCCACCAGGTGAAGCATGGTGAACACAACGTGCGCTCTAAAGAGAGCTTTTTGGATTGCGGTCATATGGCGATTCTGACCAAGAGATAAGTCTCCTCATCCAACCAAGAGATAAGTTATAGTTAAAATACGGATGTCGTCACTTCTCCTCGTCCAACCAGGAGATAAATCTCCTCACCCAAATCTTTATCTCTTCCCGCCTACTTTCCATTGGTCTATCTTCTCTAAGTAGTCTAGTGCTTTTAAAGTCGCATGCATCTTTCACCTGAGCCTCATCAGCCTCGGATTCAGACTCAGATCCCCCTGCATCTGTTAGTGACATTACTATACTTTTCTTTTCTTTTTTGCCACAAATATTGGTAGTATTATCGTTTTTGCATTGTAGTTCTATTTAATTATTGTTTCCTTTTAATTTTGATTCTAACACTATTTCGAATGAATGGGAAGCACATAATAGTAAAGAAAACCATTTTTTACAATATATTTACAACTTTGTTTTGGATGGAAGATATTTTTATACAACAAAGACGTAAATGCATTTAGTTTTATAAAAATGTCATGTATACAAGTTATAAAAATCAAATAACACTACCACTTATCACTCTAATTTATAATATTTATTTATCCTACAAGATTAATTGTATAAATTAAAAAGTAGTACCAAAGTTCAAATATTAAAAGCTGGGAAATTTTGTCATAATCCCCCTATGCTTTTGACGGTTTGAGATTCGCTCCCTGTGCTTTGTTTTTTCTTATGATAACCCCTTGCGCTATTAAATTCTTCTTGGGCTTCTATGTGTGGAGTCTTGTTGTGGTTGTGATGACTTGGTTTGATGACCCAACTCGAGAAGGATTAGTTGTTGTTTTTTGGTAGATCTTGACCCGTTTTGGCTCCTTATTCAAGCCAATCCATTGTGTAGGCTTTACTATAAATATGTATATTGTATTATTTCCTATATGACCACCAAGCTGTATTTGTTTATCATCTAAAATAAAATCTTCTGCAGTTTCATGAACATATGCACGTTGTAGGATCGTATAAACCTTGTGTTGTGTGTGTGATTGATTTCACTTTTTGTTGTACTTTTTCACTTATCGTTCCTAACAATTTATAACAGAGCCATGTTCTTGTTTGAGTGAGAAGGATGGTTGGAGAAGAAGTGATGGTGTCTGAAATCAAGAATTTTGATGACACAGATTTTGGGTATTGGAGGATGCAGATTGAGGAATATCTTTATGACAAGAGACTTTATCTTCCTCTATTGGGAAGAAGCCCGATAGTATGGATGATGTAGATTGGAGTAGATTGAACCTATTCGATCAACAAGTTATGTGTGTCTTTCGATTGACTCCATCAAGGTCAGTTGCACATAATGGTTTTTTAAAGAAAAGACCATTGTTGATCTTATAAAGGTATTTCTGGTATGTTTGAGAAGCTATCAGCTAAAAATAAAGTTCATTTAATGAAGAAGTTGTTTAATTTAAAATGGCAGAATGTAAGTTTGTTGCACAATATCTTAATGAGTTGAATACTATAACAAATCAATTGTCATATATTGAGATTGCATATCTTGAGATTGAGTTTGACGATGAAACTTCCAAGCCAATCTTTGGAAAGGGAAGGGAAAATTCAAACATTGACTCTGTTGGTCCCATTGCTGAATAGTTGGGAGGCTATGAGAATGGTTGTGAGTAATTTTGATGGAAAAATTAAGCTAAAATATAATGACATCTGAGATTTGATTCTTGCTGAGGAGGTGCATAGGAAAGATTCTTGTGGGACTTTGGGTTTGGTTTCCGCCTTTAATATTGACACTCAGGACAGAGGACATAACATGAACTTAAATAAGGAAAGTCAAAATTAAGAAGTAAGGATAGAAGAAGGTGAAGGTCTGGATAACAAAGAACTTTTTGGAATTGTGGCATGATGAGTCACTGTAAAAGAAATCGCAAAAGTCTAAAGAAGATTTAGAAAGACACTGCAAACCTAGTGACTGAAGAAGTATAGGATTCTCTACTTCTTGTGATTTATAGTCTATCAAATTAGGTGTTGGACTCGGGAGCTTCATTTACACTTCACACTGAGAAATCATCCAAAATTATGTTGTAGATGACTTTGGTAAGGTGTATTTGGTTGATGGAGAAGTGTTGAATGTCGAGGAATTGAGAGATGGGTGCATTATACTTAGAAATGTTTGGATTTTGTGGAAAGTTACATATTTCCTAGTTGAAGAAAATTCTTATCTATGTAGGATAGCTTGATGATGATGCTCATTCCATAGTTTGTCAGGTGGTATTTAGAAGGTTACAAAAGGAGTGATGGTCTTGGCTTGTGGTCAGGAAACCAGTACTCTGTATAAGACATCGAGATCAAGTGATATCATTGTTATTACTAAAGTTGATAATAATGTAGAGTTATGACACCACATGCTTGGTCACATTAGTCAGAAAGGGATGAAGGTACTTTATTAAAGGGAAGGCTACCAAAATTGGATATCTGTGAGAGGGAAGCAAAAAATTGTTAGTTTCTTAAAGGGTGGCATAGTATTGAGGTTAAGAAAGTTGGAGGTTGCACACATAGACTTGTGGGGGCCTTCCTGGTTTCATTTATTGGATGTTCTCAGTACTACGTCACTTTTATCGATGATTGTAGCAGAAATGTATGGGTCTACCTGAAAAATAAATCTAAGGTATTTGAAACTTTCTAGAAATAGAAATCCATGGTTTAGACTTAAACAAATTTGAAACTTAAATGCTTGAGATTTGATAATAGTGCAGAGTATATTGATGAAGGGTCTCATGGTGGGGTATCAGAATAAAACCCCACAATAGAATGGTGTTGCTTAGTGTACGCACAAGCTATCAATGTGTGAGTCGGGTACTACAGTTTATTTGATTAATCACGGGCCATCATTTTTATTTGACTGCAGATTACTTGAAGAGGTTTAGAGAGGAAAGGAGGTGAACTTTCTCACTTAAAATTTCTTTATTGTGTTTCTTATGTTCATATTGATTGTGATGCTTACAACAACTTTGATGCCAAATTGAGAAAGTGTTTTTATATCGACCATCGAGGTAAGTCGTTTGGTTACTGATGATCAAAGTTGGAAATTCATCAAGAGTAGGAACGTGATTTTTAAAAAGAAAGTGATGAAAACGAAAAATCTAGTACAACAACAGATAATGTAGAAAGTGGGTATATCGGTTAAAGACTATGGCAAAGTTAGACTCGTTGTGAAATGGTTTCAGTGGAAGAGAGGCATTGATTATTTTGAAGTTTTCTTTCCAGTTGTGAAAATTACAACAATCAGGTTAGTATTGGGAATGGTGTAAGTGATGCTCTCTGTTTGTATGAGGCGATTTTGAGGCTATTGTGAGGCGATTTGGTCGTCCAGTTTTTGGTAGTTCTGTCTTTTACGGACTTCCCTTTCTTGCAGTGTTTTTTGAATTTTGCTCCTAGGGCTACCTTCAAGCGACGCCCCTGCCCCTCTGATGGCGTTGTTGTCGGTGAGGAATGCCGCATTCTCTTATGCCTAGGCTTTGGTTAAATCGGGAGAATCCTCTGGCTTCAAAATTCCTATGCGTTATCCAGTGGATATTAATGGTGATCTGGGGTTCATTTTTATAGAACCTGAAATGGTGAAGGCGGCAGAGGATTTTTGTTTTGCTCTCGTTATGAAGTTTATGCGCACTCGTCCTTCTATTGACAAGATTCGTCTTGCAGTGGTGAAGACGTGGGGCTTGGTTGATATTCCTACTATCAATTTTATGGATGATTTGCACGTGCTTATACAAATGAAGACCGAATGTGATTTTGTGCATGGCTAGGCACGTGAAGGGAGATTGTTGGAGGGCTCTGTTTTCAGACTGTTCAAGTGGACGAAGGATTTTGATTTTACTTGAGAATCACCGTTGGCCCCTCAATGGATTTATTGACTAGGTTTACCGATGCATCTTTATCGGAAGGATTGTTTGCAGATCCTGGCTACTCGGTTTGGGCATTATCTGGGGACAGATAATGCTACTCTTAATAGAACTAGAGCATCAGGTGCTAGAATTTGTGTAGAAGTGGATTTATCGGTGGAACCAGTGCAGAGTTTCCCCATTGTTTTATCTCCATCGAAGCTTATTTGGCAGAAGGTATGTTATGAAAAATCAGGATTCTATTGTCACAAATGTTATCGTCATTGTCATACTTCTGTGGTATGTAGGGTGGGTGAGAGGCGAAAGGCTGAGGTTCAAAGGAAGGAAAAATCGATCTGGCAGCAGGTTGTTAAATCTGGTAAGGGTGAATCCCAGGTTCCGACGATATTGCCTAATACAAAGGATCCAAAACAAGTGAGTGTAGGGGAGGAGGAGAAGATAGATGTGGTTGAGGGTCATGAGGTGCATGTGTTGCTAGTTTCTGGGCAGCATATGGGGTTACTGAATATTATAGAGGACCCTAAACATTTAGTTGAAGGAGTGCCAAACATGATATCAGGGGTTAAGGGTTAGGATGTTCAAGAGATGCAAATACTTGGGCAGAATGTGGTTAATAGCCAGGTGGTGCTAGATGTGCAAGAGCATGTGCAGCCAATTGGTCTGGAAGTTTTTCCAGTGGAGGTGCAGCATGATGTGCCTGCGACATCGACTGTGCAAGTTATGGCACAGAATGAAGTTTTACATATTAATGTGGTGAGTAATGGTCAGTGCAATGAGGTGGAGGGTGAGGAGGTCAGATGTGATCTTGATTGAGGCAGTCATGTTCTGTATGATTTTGTATGCAGTCCTGTTGAGTTGGGCAGTCCGGTTTTGACGTCCACTTCGGAACACATGCAAGAAGTTGATAGTCGTGCAAAAGCAGTGGATTTGACCTAGGAGGCAGAAGAGCTGGGGGTTGAGTTTGTGCCAAATTCTATTTCTGACTGTGAGGAAGGGGAAATTCCGTTGGTGATGGGAAAGAATAAAGCTTACGACTTAGATGTGGAACCGAGAATTTTTTTTGGAACTTCAAAGGAACTCGTTGGTAAGGCAGTTCGTAAATCACAACGGGTGCCCACCTGGTCTCAAAAATTGACTTTATGATTGAGCCTATTTTTTATTGGAACGTGCGGGGTTTAGGGCAGTCTAAAAAATGTCTGAAGAGTTTAGTATCAAAACATAGGGCTTCTCTAGTTGCGATCTCGGAACCGTTTGCGGAAGAGGTTCGTATGTCGGCTCTTGGAAGTTTTCTTAATTTTCCTTATTGGTGTTCGAATATGGTTGAGGGAGGGAAGCTTCGGATTTTTTGGAGAGATTCTAATCTTTTTGAATTGTTATGCTGCTCGACTCAAATGGTTACAGGGTGGTTTACGTTAGATAATAAAAGAATTTTGGTGTCGTTTGTTTATGCTAAATGTTCTCAAGTTGACAGACGAGTTTTATGGAGGGAACTTGCCGAGGTTCAGGTAGTGGAGCAACCCTGGGTTGTTGTTGGGAATTTTAATATCATTCGTACTAACTCGGAACGTATTGGCGACAATACTCGGCCACTGGCCTCCATGGCTGAGTTTAATGATTGCCTTGATCAGTGTGGCCTTCTTGATCTGTCTAGTGGTGGGAATCATATGTCTTGGTGTAATGGGCATGAGGGTAGTTCCAAAAGCTGGGCTAAACTGGATAGGGCAGTTATTAATAATGCTTGCACCACTCAGTTTATTTTTGCGCATTTGGAGTATTTGAAAAGGAAAACCTCTGAACACTGCCCGATGGTTGTGCATTTTGATAGGCTCACTTGTCTTATGGTCCTTCTCCTTTCAGGTTTCAGAACATGTGGTGCTCTCATGATGATTTTTTGGCTTGCGTTGAAGAGGCATGGAATAGACAGGATTCGGCTACAGGTCTTTTGAAACTGGCTATTTGTCTTAAGCGAACCAAGTTGGCCTTACGAGCTTGGAATAAAAATACTTTTGGTAGAGTGGAGATCATCATTCGGGACCTGGAGGCGAGAATGGAGAATCTTGAACGGCAACTTCAAATTGGGTACTCCCAGGATGTTGAAGCTGATTACTTAGTGACTAAAATTGAGATGCAATGTTGGGAGCAGAGAGAGGCAACCCATCTACGTCAAATTACCAAGAAGACTTGGTTAAGTGAGGGGGATCAGAATACCCGTTTCTTTCACTTGATTATTAACCAACGGCGCAAGCAAGGCTTTATTTCCCATATGGTGCTCCCGGATGGGAGAGTGTTAGAGAATGCCGAGGCTGTTCACCATGGTGCCACTAATTATTTTCAGGATTTTCTTATAGGGGGCACGACGGTGGAGCATGCAGATTTGTCTCCTTTAATTAGTCCTGTGATTTTAGATGTGGAAAATGAGATACTGTGTAGCATGCCGTCTAAGCAAGAAGTTAAGGAGGCTATTATATCCATTCCTAAACATAGCAGTCCAGGACCTGACGGTTTCGGTTCGGCTTTCTATCTTGAATGCTGGGATATTATTAAAATGGATGTGCTTGAGGCGGCGTGCAAATTCTTTAGTGGGGTGCCTTTGCCAAGGTTTTTTGCCTCCTCCTTTATTGTTCTTATTCCTAAAGTTCAGGATCCAGCTACCTTTGATAAATTTCGACCTATAAGTTTATGCTCGGTGGCTTATAAGATTTTTTCAAAAATCCTTGTTAAACGAATGACACGGATTATTCACAAGATAGTTTTGCCCGAGCAAGGGGCGTTTGTGCCTGGTAGGAGCATTTTTGAAAATATTACGCTTGTTCAGGAAATGGTGCATTCTTTGAACAAGAGAGTTTTGGGTGGCAATGTGATGATTAAAATTGATATGGCCAAGGCCTATGATTGTGTTGATTGGGGTTTCTTACTTGAGGTATTAAAATCTTTTGGTTTCTCCTCTGGTTTTTGTCAGTTAATTGGTGAATGCATAAAATCTCCTTGGTTTTCAGTGATGATGAATGACACTTTTAAAGGTTTCTTCCAACCTAATCGTGGTCTTCGGCAAGAAGACCCTCTCTCTCCCTATTTATTCATTGTAATGGAAGAAGTCTTGAAGCAGCTACTTAAAAAGAATTTTGAAGAAGGGAGAATTGGCAGGTTTCACCATCCTGTAGGGGCACCTTTGATTTCCCATTTACTGTATGCAGATGATCTATTGATTTTTGTTAATGGTGGAAAACGGTCTATTAAGAGACTTGGAGAGATTCTTAGTGTTTATGAATGTTGGTCTGGGCAGCTTATTAGCAAAGATAAATCTGCACTTTTCCCGTCTGCACTTTTCCCGTCCAAACATATTTCTTCTTCTCGGATTCGTGCACTATTGAGAATTACTGGTTTTCGGGAGGGAAAATTCCCAGTCACCTATTTGGGGGCTCCTCTGGTGTCAGGCAGATTAACTACTAGAATCTTGGAACTGTTTGTGGAGAAGGTTAGGAAAAAGGTAGCTGGTTGGAAAGTTAATTTTCTTTCCCAAGGGGGTAGATTGATCCTTCTTAGGCATGTGCTTGCAAGCATGCCTATTCACATTCTTTCGATGATTAATGTGCCGTTGGCTTCCATTGCTAGAATCAATTCTCTTTTGTCGACTTTTTTTGGGGGCATGTTAATGTATTAATAAGATGAAGTGGCGTGCTTGGCCGAAATTGTGTCTGCCAATAGAGGAGGGTGGTTTGAGTGTAAGAGAGTTCAAGGAGGTTCAACGTGCTCTGCATATGAAGTTTGCTTTTAAACTGATGGCTCCTAAATCTTTGTGGACGGATTTTTTCCGTGCAAAATATTGCAAGGATAGCCATTTTTCTATTGTTGCTGGGAGTCACCGAGGGTTGAGATTGTGGAGATCCATCTTATCAGTTTTTCCTGAGGTCTACAGAAATGTCAAAGTTATTGTTCGTGGAGGCAATGCTTCCTTTTGGTATGATAGGTGGTTAGCTTTGGGGCCACTTTTGGTGCAGGTAGAGGAAATTGTTAACTCTAACCTTCGGATTAACGAGTGTTGGTGTGGTGAAGGTTGGGACGTGAATTGTTTGACTGATTTAGTTGGAGCAGAGACTACCTCGGAAATTCTTAATAGTTCCCGTCTGGGTAAGTCAGGATCAGATATTTTTGTGTGGATGCCGTCCAAAGATGATAGCTTCTCCACTACCAGCGCTTGGGAAGTGATTAGGAAGAAGGGTGAACAATTGCAAGGAAATGAATGGATTTGGCATTATTTATTACCTAAACGTGTTTCCATTTGCGTTTGGCAAGCCTGGTATGGTTGTCTTGCAGTAGATAAACAGGTGTAGGCTAAAGGGGTTGCACTTGCTTCAACTTGCGATTGCTATGTTCGGAGAGCTGGTGAGAGCATTGATCGTATTCTGTGCAGTGGTGAAGTAGCGATGTGGGTCTGGAAGTTTGCGAGCATTTTGCTGGGCGTTCCTTGTATGAGACAGATGCATTGGAAGGCTAGAATTTTGGTGTGGTTCCGTTGTGCTAAGAAGGCTTCGGCTAAAGGAATTCTTACTAGTTTATTACCTTGCTTGATTTCTTGGCAGCTTTGGTTGAGAAGGTGTAAAGCTCGCATGGAAGGGGTGAATGATAGTGTTGATCGTGTTTGGTGGTCAGTTAAATACTGGCTTTGTTGTGTCGCTGGTAATCTCAGTGTTTCTAACTCTCTGTGTATACAGGATATGAAGATTTTGCAGGAACTACAATTAAATCTCCCAGATCAACGGATTCGTCAGCATCAATTGGTGGCCTAGAAGAGACCTCCTGCGGGCTGGTTCAAGCTCAATACTGATGGGAGTTGCCTGGCAATCCCGGGAGCTTAGGAGGAGGGGGAGTAATTCGAGGTGAGCTTGGTACAGTACGGGGTGCTTTTTTTGTTCATTTTGGCCAAGGTACGAATAATGGGATTGAGTTAAGGGCTATTACAGAAGAGGGGGTTGGGCTATGTAAACGGCTTAATCTGTTGAATGTCATTATTGAAAGTGATTCTAAGGTGGTGGTGGATTGGCTTCGTGAGGGTAAGTGTATGTTGTGGTATTTATGGGATTATTGGGATGATCTTCTTTCGGCTCTTGAAGGAGTTAATTTTATGGTTGTGCATCAATTTCGAGAAGGTAACCAAGCAGCGGATTTCTTAGCACGACAAGGTGAGTTGGGCTGGAATGTGAATTATGATGGCTATCGGAATTTGCCACGGAGTTTGAAGGGTATCCTACTTCTTGATAAATTGGGTTTGCCTTGTCTTCGGTCTTAGTTTCTTTGGTTGCTTAGGCTTGTTTTGTTTGGTTTTGGTCTTATCATTTGTTTATTCTTTATTTTTATAGGTTTTATTTTTTGGGCTATTTTATTTCAATATTTGTAAATCCCAACGGTCTTGCATGTTACCACGGTTTTCCTTCGCCATAAGTGAGGGTTTTTTAATAAATTGGGAGGGGGTCACTCATGGACAGGTGGCCTTCGTCTTTTCTTAAAAAAACAATGGTTAGTAGTGGGAGTGGTGGCTACCAAGAATTTACATCTTGAGCAGTTTGATGTGAAAACAAGATTTATTCATGATGAATTAGAAGAAAGACATCTATATGCATTAGTTAGAGGGATTAATAATACAGGAAAATGAGAGTCTTGTTTGCAAACTAAAGAAGAGCTTGTATGGCCTAAAACAAACTCTAAGGCGTACAGAAAGTTTGAAAAGTTGATGTGTAGTTTGATTGCACTAGATCTTAGGCAGACCACTTTTTTTATGTTAGGCATTTTGATAGTTCCTATATTACTCTATTGTTGTACGTGGATGATATGGTTATTGACTAAGTATGTTGTTTTACCACGCTTCCACAATTTTTAACCCATTCAAAGCAAAATGACTAATTGTTTTCAATGTTGGGGAATTCATTTGTTGGAGCCACGAATGTAATGAGCAAAAAAGGGGATAAACATTGCACACTATTTGAGGAATCAATTGTTGAAATGGGTTAGTGACATTGCGTTGCTCTATTTGTTTTCCACAAATATTGGTGGTCCTCTCGTCTTTACATTGTAGTTCTATTTAATGATTTTTCTTTTGTTTTATTTTTGATTCCAACACTATTTTTCGGATGAATGAGAAGAACATAATCGTAATAAAACTTTTTTTTACAATATATTTACAACTCTGTTTTGAATAGAAGATATTTTTATACAACAAAGATGTAAATGTATCTTTAGTTTTATTAATGTTTGGTAGTTAAGACATTTTCTTTAAGCTATCATTCTCTCTTCAAGTATAGGTTCATACAATCCATCATTACAATAAAATGGAATAGAACGGGAAACCTAGGATCAAGCGTTTTAGTGTAGTCTTGAAACCCTTGACCCTCAATAGTCATGAACGGTAACTCATCCACTATCACCATTCTAGGCATACCTTATTTTTTTCTCACTATACTAGGTCATCCATGGATTCTTCTCCCCTTCCCTTCCTTCAACTCTTATTTCCAAGACTAAGAATTGTTTATCATTGTCCAATGCAACTTTACCTTTATCCTTTTTAGGGCAAAGGTGGATGTATGCTCTTATAGCTAGAATGCCTTACCTTTTGGGATCGCATTTCCACAAACTCCCACAATGGTTACAAGTTCCTGTAGGTTCTTCGGAATCACAATTAGACACTCTTTTTAAGTGATCCCATACCTCAGATATATTCTTGGAGTTTCCACTAGTTGGTTTTTTTTTTTGGGGGGGGGGGGGGCGTGTAGAACAAAATGTAGCAAGAGTGTTTACCGAATAGTCTAGCTGTTTACTAAACTCTTCAGTTACAGGAGCCTCGACAGGTTTTGTAGTTGTGGCTTTTCTGGACAAGATATAGAGGTGGAAGTAATAGTGGTTGTGCCTTCAACATTCACAATTTAGAAAGTAAAGCATAACGCACAAACAAAATAGCACAGTTAATCACATAGACCAGAAACTCAAACTAGAAACGTGTTAATCAGATTGGTACAAGAGGACACAACCCAATTTATTGCAATAGTAGCCAGTTGGAAAAAATAGTAAAATGCCATTAACTCATCTAATCTTATCATTACAATTTTTCTAAATTTTTAAACAAAATATAATAAACAATTCAACATATCAGCCAATAGAAACATATTCAAATCCTTATGTAACCTGGCTCCATAAAAAGAAAATGGAAAAAAGAGAGATTATATTGCTAAAAGCATATATAGGTCTATATATATATATATATATATGTACATACACGAGAGAAACATGTGTTATGAATATGAACTTCTAAATCAAATTTGGAACTAAACCAGAGCTAAGAAATGGATAGATCTATGCTCAGTACCGACTCCCTTTAGAACATGCCTCGAGTTGTCAAGAAGCAAAGAGGTCAAGGACCAAAACACAATATCTGCATGCCCAATGCTACCAAACCGCATGAGCCCAATGCATTTATGGTCGTGTTTTCAAATCATGTCAATGTGTGTGTAGTCATTGGAATGGGTGTAGTAGAATAGATCAAAATATGGGCTGGGTTGGGCTCCCGCTGGCTTGCTACAGTTTTGGGCTTCTAAACCCATTCTTTTTCCTAAACCCTGTGTTGGGCTTTTTTTCCCCTAAACCCTAAACCAAACCCTATTTTTAAAATCCTATCTTTGTTTTAACTTTAGGTTTTCTTATTTATGGATTCTATATTTTTTTTTCAACACTAGATTTGTATTGGTTAATAAAAATTACTAATTCACTATCCTCTAATTATATGTTATTATACTATAGTATTACATGTTATAGGCTTATTATACTAGACTATTACCCCCATTTTTCTAATTACATATTATTATACTAATCTATTACATATTACTTGCTATTAGCTAGTCAAGTATTTTATTTATATACTTGACTATGTATGATAGTAATAATAAATGTTTATATATACTAGATTGTTAGTCTATTTATATTATAGTATAAGTATGTTATTTTATAATAATTAACACATACTAATATAATATTGAATTTAATAAAATAAGTTCTAGACTTTTTATATGAGTATATATGGTTAATATATAAATAATACATATTTTTATAACCTATATATACTAATATCAGAGTCGAAGTTATAAGACGAAATTGAAGTCAGAGTCGAAATTAGAGAGGAGTCAGAGTTGAATTTTTGAATTTTTGCACCGCCCTATATTACGTTTAGGAAAGCTCTCATTCAAACTTTTCAATAGGCATAGTTGCTACCATCAAAGTAAGGGGTTGAGGAACGATGTTGGGATGTATCCATCTTAGCCACCTATATCCAGATTACACTGAGAAATTGAATCCTAATGGAGTGAATCCCATTGTGATATCAACTGAAAAGTCAATGGTTTAGATCCAAAATACACTTAGAAGGGGGTAAATAGATGTTTTCATATTTTATTGAACTATCTAAATTAACAATCAACTAAATCAAGAGAAACAATCAACACACATCAATTTTAGTAACAAAGTGGAGACTTATTTGAATAATGTTTGCAAAGTTTAAAACTACCATGCGTAAGTCACTATCTAAAATCTACTATATAAATGATTTAAGTCCATTATAACCAATTTACATATATTTACGAGACCCTTGAAGTAACTAAATAGCGAGTGACCTACTTGATCTATACTCTTAATCTTCGGCCTTTCTATAGTTTTCCATGTGCACTAGGTCAATCTCTTCACTCTAGCAGTTCTCGAAGCAATTATGGCCAATAAAAGTGTCTGCACCAATGGATTTAATAAAAACCCAACATGAACATAGTATAATGGAGGTCGGTTTATTAGGAGAGAATGTGTCTTGAAAGCTCAATGGATCTCCTTGGTATTTTCTTTCAAGAATTCAATAAAAATAGTAGTTCTAGCTTCTGTCCACACTGTAGAAGTCATGCATATTAATTTATATATACTGAGAGTAATTGTAGGCTGCTTAAAGGGTCCAAATCCAGAAAAAACTGTGTTTCTCTAAATTGTTGTCACCGGTTAGGGATTCTCGACCACCGTAATCGTTGTTGATCCAAGAATGGGGAAAAAGTGATTGGTTTTTGCGAGGTTAGGGTTTCAGGGTACGACCCAATTTGGTGGGTGGAGATGATTCGAAGAGATGATTGTGGCTCGATTTTGACCAATGTAGGTGTCGACAATGGTGTAATAGGGAACGGCATGAGTACTCAAGACATGGGGGTTTGATTTAGGGTGGAATATGATTCGGGATGTTACGTTTGGGGTGAGATATAATTTCGGAAAGTTGGGGTTTCAATTATTGGGGCGTTCTCGTCTTCTCATGATAAGTGGGGGACAACCCTGAAATTTAGTTGGCGATGACGTGTCAAACTTCAAACGCATTGATAGTTAAATACATGTGTAGAACCTTGATTCGTTTAGACGTGTCTTATTAGCCACCTGGCAGTGGCTAATTGCAAAATCGAATTATTATGCAATTAAAAACAGTTGTATGAAATGAATAAGAGCTTTTTATTTTTATTTTGTTGTGTATTTAGATCCATTTGGTGTCTGGAGATAAGCTCCAGTCATTCCCAAATTCCACCCATATTTGGGCAATTGAGAAAAGGGATAAAAACCAAGTCCTTTTCAACAATGTTTCTCCACCTTTGGTAAATGAACAAATCGGAGTTGGACTCTACCTTGAAACTCCTATTGGATGCCTTCCATTGAACTCAACTCTGACTCAGTATGTCAGCTCTGACTTTGTTGGTGCGGATATGTAGTAGAGTCGGAAATTCTAATTTTTCCTCAAAATGGGTAAAATGGATATGGGAGAGAAGATTGAAGTGTGTACCTAGTTTTATCCGAAATAATAATAATAAATATATGGCGATTGTATCAACTACAGAAGACATTCTATCAAACTTTTACTAGAGATCATGGGCCTTTGGTTTCCAAGATGATACAATCTAACATAGAGGTCGGGTTGGGTAAAAGATGCCTGAACAGGCTTTTGGGCTTGGAGCTCTCTAACTGCCATAGGCCTGAAATGCCCTCACTAAGCTACGTTCGAATGTTGAGTTATTTACAAATAATAAGAAGTTAAAATAGTAAATTGAATTTTGTGAGTTCTACTTAAAATGAGTTTAAATGTATTTAGATATTAAGATAAATTTAGATATATTTATGAGAAGTTAAAAAAGATTGTGGATCTCACATATAAAGAGATTTTAAATTGAGATAAATTTAACATTTGAGAGTTAGATATTTAAATATTAGACTTAATTTAAAATGAGACTGAACTGAATTGAACTCAAACAAACTAGCCTTACAAATCCCATTCAGGACATTTGAGCATGCCCCACTTACAAGTATTTAATATTACTTAAAAAAATTCACACACGCAACAATAAATGCAATTGAATTGACGATATTTATGACAACGATGATGCGAAATGAGTTTCAAAGCAAGAGTCCTGCAAATCCAACGTATGCATGCATGCAGGCCGAGACAATTGCTTAGTAGATGGAAGCTCTGCCATCAACTAAATTCGTGATTCGCGGATGAGGATGACACATATAGCTATGGAGAAGCTATAAATGTGGCCAAAGATCCATGAGGAGAATGAGGACTCCATGGATGATGAGCTTAAAGAAAATTGGGTTCTTCCGTTAATTTATGATACATAACCGTGAAAAGTTGACCTAGCGGAGGAGGTTAATCTTTCAGTTGAAAACATACAAATTAAATTCTAAAAATAAAGAAATCACAGAAGTTTTTAGAGAGGATGATGAAAATCCAAAGTGTGAAGATCAATTGGATTAATTATGAGGAATTCTTGTAAAGTTTTTCTCGAAAAGAAAATGGACGTGGATTTGAAATTTTGAAAGAAAACTTATGTTTCGTTAGGAAATTTTATGACGCCGGACAGGATAGCGATTATCCTGTAGGCTAGTTCCAACAGATGATTCACAGGAGAAAATTTGCCCAAAACCAGAGAGAAAAGTCTCTAGGGTTTAACAGAATATTATAAAATCCAACCAAATCCTCCAAATCAGTCCACAAGCCGGACTGTTATAGCCAAAAATCGTGTTTATCCGAATTTTGCCAAAAATAGCAAATCTCAGAAATCACTCTAAATTGAAATTCAAAATAAAATAAGCAATCTGCAAAAAATTCGGCCCAAATCGGATTTAAAACGACTTCCTAACTGACAAGCGAAAAATGACCATAAATAGTAAAAAATAACTAAAACTAGTGATTCGGAGGGGAAAACAGCAGAATTTGAGGTCGGAAAAAAGGCACATGGAGCCATTCTGAATTCGAAAGAAAGGCACAGGAATTTGAAATGAGCTTTCTGAATTGGG
The DNA here is from genome assembly GCA_029856935.1 of Cyclocarya paliurus. Taxonomy (NCBI): domain Eukaryota; kingdom Viridiplantae; phylum Streptophyta; class Magnoliopsida; order Fagales; family Juglandaceae; genus Cyclocarya; species Cyclocarya paliurus. The sequence goes on from CM056946.1 coordinate 11,140,067, forward strand.
GTCTTATGTGCGATTCCGACACCCGTAGCCAAAGTTATGGCCAAAAGACTGAAACACACTCAAAACGGCCCCAATGAGAAACATATCACAATCAATTCCTGCCTTTGCGCTGATCTGCCAACTCATGGTATCTCAGCGCCATTAAGGTGCAATCTGACAGCTCAACATCATCTGTCTCGGATCCCCCTGCATCATTTTATTAACCGATCATGATCTGTCTCAAGTTGGTAAGGGATCTGGGATCTCATGTTTCAAGAGAAAACTTATGTTTCAATTTTCTTACTATTCAAAATGTCACGATCGGGATCTGGGATCTCATGGCAGAAGGGAAAGTAACACGGTAAGGGATCATAAGAAAGTACTTCGAGACAAAGCTTAGAAATTGAGAAGGCTTGAGGGCTATGGGCTCATGGGATTTTTAAGCCGTACTGGACTTATGTTTAATTAAGTAGTACTATGTAGGCCCCGTTATCTTTTACTTAGTGTTGTTTTTTTTTTTTTTTGTATGTTTCCAGTTTATTTGTTATGTAATGGGCTTTGGCCCTCTAGTGCGTTAGTATTCTGTCGGGAATCCCTAACATATAGGGTACTTGTAGAACCCTTTTGGAATTATCTTAAATATTATAAAAAGTTCTCTTTTTTTGTTTCATTTTCTTCTTGGAGGTCATCACTCTCGAAGTGAGAGTATCATCACTATTCTACATTTACATAAGGGGACCTGTTACATTTTTGGTATCAGAGAATTGGTTTTGTGAATCTAAGAATTAAATAGAAACATTGCCATGGCTGATGGGACCAGGCTGACACAACTTCAGGATGGCCTCAATGCTTTAAAGAAGGCCACATATGCACACAAAAAGACTTCTGATGCACAAAATCAGACCTTGGAAACATAAATGTTGGCCATGAAAAAATACAAATAGAAGCTATCACACTACAACTTGCAGCTTTAACCACAAAAATGCAGAAAAGAAATCAAGGTTACAATCTTGGAGAACCCTCTTCTGGAGGAGAGAGTCGTGAAGACAGAGACAGTACACATGGGGGAGATGTCCAGACAAGGACAGTGAGCTTAGAGTTTCCTATTTTCCAGGGAGGTGACCCCACTTGTGGCTGTATAAGGTACACCATTTTTTTAACTTTCATATCACATTGCCACAACACAAGATCTGACTAGCCTCCTTTCATATGAAAGGTAAGGCTCTTGTTTGGTTTCAAGACCTAGAGGAGTTTGGGCAATTGACAAACTGGGAATCACTAGTCAAGGCACTCTTCGTCAAATTTGGACCAAATTTCTATGATGACCCCCTGGAGTACTTAACAAGGCTAAGACAAAATGGGACTGTTGAGGAGTACAAAGTCAAATTTGAGACCTTATCAAATAGATTAAGGGGACTTTCTGAGCCTTACAAGCTCAGTTGTTTCCTAACTGGCTTGAGAGATGATATCAGACTACCCGTAAGGATGTTTAGCCCTCCCCACAATGATAACAGATTAAGGGTGAGTGTCTCGCCCTAAGGTAGGCAAGTTAGAAAAGTCGCCTATCATGCAGGCAAGAACGAAGAGCTGAAAAGGGTGGTGGCTCCAATGAGACAAGAGCTACTCGCCAAGGGTGAGCAATGGTCTAGGATAGATCAAAGACAGTATGCTAGCTTTCTAGAGCTACAAAGAATATGCTCAAAAGAGTAAGCAGTGTCGTACACAGAAGCTCACATTCCACCTGAAGGGTCATTTCCAAAGTGGGTACACTGGACGGATTACGACTTGGGAAGTCATATCATCTAAATCCAGAAGTATGGCCCGATGACACATGGAAAGACCCTCATTCAAGAGCGGATTTACGAGTTGTCAAGCCATAGCAAACCAAGCCCTGGCCATCTGTCTCTGTAATATTCAGTACCAAAATTGAGGCTAAAAGACTCTTATTCAAGCATACCTGGAGTTGGAGATATGTCAAACTTAGTTTTGACAATCTCGCCATATAAAAGAGATTTGGACATGGGACAAAATCTTACTCTTAAAATCTTAAACACCTGGGACCTTGTGCCGAAACCTTTAGAGGAAGTAAGGAAAGAGTGACACAACTGAGTAGTGATCTTGACGTTGTTATGTAGGTTAGCTTCTAAGACAGGTTTGGGGAATGTGGGGTAAATGTTGTATGTAAGAGGCATTTTCATTTTCTGTAACCTTCATTTTTCTGAACATGAATAAATTTGTTTTGGATCATTATGTTTATCTTACGCTCATTTCCTGTTTTCCAAAATTTTGAATGTGTTTGTTGTTTTTTCACTTATTCATTATCCCATTGAATATCTATATGTCTATCTTTGTAATGGGTACCGTGGGTCAATAATCAGGGGATGGGACGGAGTTCCCAGGACAATTCCTACAAGACATTGCCACAAGCTTCAAACAAGTAGAGAGATTTCCCATGAATGATTGAGGTGTGGTGTTATCGTGTTGGCCTCATGTGTTGTTGTCTTCAAGTTGGTTGGCTAGGTAGACATTCCCCAATGCAACATATTATCTCTATGTGAGAGTTGACCTGTGTTGAGATACAGGCAAGTTGTCTTGCACCTTGTCGATCTGGTAGAACGGATTTTTGATGTCGAGCAGTGGAGCAGCTCATCCCCTATTTACCCATTAGGTGTCGAAATGTCTGGGTGACAAATGTAGGTGTGATGAAATATCTATGTGACAAAAGGTTTGTGTGACTAAATTTCTTTGTGACGAGTATCTAGGTAATGAACCTTTGTGTGTTGGCAGTGTATCAGTGAAATTGATATAATTTCATGAATTTGACCGACTGGAGAGACATGTGATTCCTCGCCTAAATAATACACATGCTTGTAAGAGGTTAACTCCTAGGAAGGTGAATCACCGTCATGCTTATATAAATGTGTTTCACTAAAAGGATGAATCATCATCATGTTTTCTGGACCCATGTCTCTATCTCTTAGAGGGTGACTCATTGCCAAAGCATACATATACGTGTCCTTTTACTATTTACATGAACTGTTCATTGCATTTTCAAAAGTGAAGTACCATTATCCCTCGTTAGCGATTTTTGTCATGGTTGTCTTACCTACATACAGTTTCACTATTGGAACCATAGAATTTAATGTAGAGTTTGGACCAAGAATGATGTTTGAGGTGGAACATATGACCTTGCCCAAACCCTGAAGATAGAAGCTTGTCTTTGTCGTAGGAGTCAGGCATCATTTTGAGTTGTACTTATCCTTTTAGAAAGGGGTGACCAACTGTATTGTAACACCCCCTTCCCGTAAGCTAGGAGTGTCACGTGTTTTTCATAAAATAAACCCGGCAAGAGATCTCATATTTAAGAAAATAATTTTAGGATTTATTTCATAAAACTTGTCTGATAAAAGTCTTCAAAAACTTAAATGAATAAATTGAATAAAAAGTCGTGTCATAAAGCAATAAAATAAATTTTCTTCTAAAAGATCTGAAACTAAAAATATCTGCTCTTTCTAATCCTGGCATGTTTGCTCGTAATCATCATCAACACCTGGGTGGTTTAAAAACATGAAAACAAACTAAAATGAGTCGAATACTCAGTAAGAAATCCATCACATCGTTAACATACTAAACATAAGGTTTTCATAAAAGGTTTCATGCTGAGAGCTTAAAATTCATGACTGTTCATGCTGATGTCTATGCTATGCATGACTAATTTATCTGAATTAACTGACTGTTCTGATTTAACTGACTGAACTGATTACTGACTGAACTGACTGGCCAACACACTTAACCCTGTGTGCGAGGTTGTGCACCGGCCCCACGTCCCGTGGCCACGAGGGGAGCCACTGATAGTATTCTAGCATACTATGGTGGACCACGCTTGAGTCCGTGGCTTGCACATCCACCCTGATCTGAACTGCATTGGTACCATGCATCTGAATGACCATCTGATTAACTGAACTGATCTTATCTTGCACTTGAACTTAAGATAGTTTATGTGTCTTATGACCATGAGATGCATGACATAATACATACCTAATTATAATTTCTGAATCTGAACATGATGCGGAATGACATGATCGTATGCTATGCTGGATGACATGTTTGCATATGGCATGAGTGGTACGTAAACAAAGGCTATCAATGAATTGGCTTGAATAATACTCAAATATAAGCTGACTGTGATGATCCTAATTTTGTGATCAAATAACTTACCTTGCTGCGCTTTTTCTTGAATCTCAAGTTGTAACTCGTCAACGAGAAGAGTATGCGATGGGGGATTGGCTGGGCGAGGCGACGGTGGCTCTGGGTGGCTGGGGCAAGCCCGAAAGCTTAAGAGAAGCCGAGATGAACGAGAGAGGTGGGTTCTCGGTCTGCTATGGCTTGCTTCGGTGGTTGTGGTTTCTTATGTTTTCTTCTGGAGGTCTCGGCCAGGGGTGGGTTTTATAGGCAAGGAAAAAGGGTATTGTGACCATAAGGAGATGGGATAGGATTTGGAGTTGAGAGTTTGGTTTCCTACTAGGATTTGAAGTTGAGAGTTTGGTTTCCTAATAGGATTTGGAGTTGAGAGTTTGGTTTCCTAATAGGATTTGGAGTTGAGGGTTTGGTTTCCTAATAGGATTTGAAGTTATTATTAAGAAGATAAGGATGAGGCTTATGGGTAGAGATAGGGAGAAATAATGTTTAAATTCAAATAAAACTCTAGGCTATTGTAAAAAATCGGGTCATAATAAAATAATAAAAAATAAAATGATAATAATCTTATTAAAAGAACAAATGTAAAATCTGATGATAATAATAACAATGTAAAAATCATGATAATAATACCAATAGTAATAATATTATAGCTATAAGAAAATACATAAAATGTATCTATAGCCTAATATTAGGGTCGGGTTGTTACATGTATACGGTCTATCTCCTATTAGGCGATGAACATGCCATTTTGGTTGAATGTACTCTGTGTTAATGGTTATGAGGAATGATAGTAATAATTTTTGAAATGTGTTTTAGACTTCTATTGTGATCTTATACTGATACTCCACATGTGCATTTCTATCTGGATGGGCCACGCCTAACCTAATAAAATCCTGAGTGTTAATCGTTTGGCTAGCACCCTTGGCACCACAGAACCTCGCTAGGATCATTACAATAAGGACGGGGTACCACAACTTGATATTAGAGTGCTCTAGTACATGAATCTATGTAAACCTATGAATAACGTGGGATAGTACTAAGAATGTAGGAGTTGATTTTAGTATTGTAACCTTGGAAATTTAAGTATCCTAGGTTTGATTTGCTTTTAGAAATGAACGAAGGGATAGAAAGTTATAGGTTTGGGTTATATGGCAGGGTTTGAGTATGGTGCGATTGAGAGCCCCTCAAGGAGAGCAACCCCTACCTAAGTAGTCATGAGAGAGGATCGTCGATAAATAGGAGGGATGAGGAACTAGCGGTTAAATTGGATTTCAGAGGTGCTGGAGTAGCAACGCAGGCTATATACACGTCATCTACAAGTCTAGTCGTTATAATCCTCGGAGGGGAACATAAGGGATGTACGTATGAGCTATTCTTGGCGCATCGCTACCCAAGATTCTTCAATAACGAAGGTCTAATGAAAGCGGAGAGGTGGATAATGGACATCTAAAGGACTTTCAAAGTATGTGGGTGCACTATGCCCCTAGGTTTATGAAGTTAGGAAGATATGACCCTCATCTTATTGAAGGAAGGAAGGATACTAGTCTGTGGTAATTGCCATAAAGCCCACGTGGGAGATTGCTGACAGACCCTGATCTTATGTTTTCGCTGTAGGCAGATGAGAGATTATGTGAAGGATTGCCCCCCAGGTGACACCGATACAGGGAGCAGGATAGGGCGGAGGACGTGGGGACCGTAGGCAAGTCATGTAAGCCAAAGTGTACGCACTCACTCCTAGAGAAGTTGACGAGGATGCCCCAAAGACCCATGATCATCACAGGTTCGAAAGTGTATTATACTAACAACTAATCACGTTCATAAGCATATACTATAAGTAGTAAAACCATAGTTAATCGAAGTTAGGATATCACACTTGTACGGTAGCACACTATTTGACTCAGGAGCTTCCCAGTCCTTTATGTCTACTGCTTTCGTTAGGACGATTGGTCTTCAAACAGAACCAATGCATCAAGGAGTCTTTGTAGCACTACTCAACAGAGGGATAGTGTACTACATTAAGGTAGTTAGAGAGTATCCTTTAGAGATAGATGGAATCCCTTTGGAGATGGATTTGATAGTGTTTGACATGTTGTAATTTGATGTCATTCTTGGGATGGTCTGGCTATTTAGGCTCTTTGTGAGTAGAGATTGCTGATCAAGAACAATGACATTCCGCATGCCAAGATTGGAGGTTAGAATCTTCCGAGGAAGCAAGTTGAGGTCAATGCTGGGGGTGATTTCCTCGATTTAGGCCAAGAAGAATTTGGTGAGTGGGGCTAAAGCTTAGTTAATTCACTTAATTCTTAAGGTGAGAGGTCCCAAAGAAATTAAGGATATACCACTATTAAGGAAATTTTTGAAGGTATTTAGAGAACTGTAAGGATTAGCCCCTCCTAGAGAAATCGAGTTTTCGATTGAGATAGAACCAAAAGCTGCCCTGGTAGACAGGGCACCTTATCGAATGGCCCCAACAGAGTTGAATGATTTCAAGGATCAATTACAAGAGTTGTTGACAAAATGATCTATCAAGCCTAGTATTTCACCTTGGGGTGCACTAGTACTATTTGTGAAAAAAAGAGATGTGAACCTTAGAATGTGCATAAGGAATAGGTACCCATTGCCAAGGATAGACGATTTATTTGACAAGTTGCAGGGAGCAACAATTTTTTTAAAGATTGATATTAGGTCAGGACATCAAAAATTGTGGATTAAAGAGAGTGACATATTGAAGAGAATCTTTCGGACTAGGTATGGCCATCATGAGTTTATGACGGCGCCTTTCAGGTTTGCTAACGCCCCAACAGCTTTTATGGACATCATGCATAGAATGTTTCGGCCATTTATGGACTTTATTTGTAGTGGTCTTCATAGAAGACATTTTAGTATATTCTAGATGTACCAAGGAGCATGAGAACCACCTAAGACTAGTATTGGAGACACTCAAGAACTATTAGTTGTTCTCCAAACTCAACAAGTGTGAGCTTTGGCTGGATGAAGTAAGGTTCCTCGGTCATGAGATATCTAAAATGGAGTCCCGATCAACCCGACTAAGATTGAGGCGATAGTAGGATGGCTGTGACCTACCTTTGTGCAAGAGGTGAAGAGTTTCCTAGGGTTGGCCAGCTACTATCAAAGGTTTGCTCAGGGATTCTTAGATTGTCGAGTCCACTCATGGCATTAACCAAGAATAATGTGAAGTTCAACTGACAGTTGTGAATGAAGCTTTGGGGAGCTAAAGAGAAGGTTGACTACGGCCCCTGTTCTAACCTTACCTGTACCTTATAAGCCATTTGTGGTATTTAGTGACGTGTCGCAGCATGGTCTAGGTTGCATTTTGATGCAGGAAAGTAAGGTGGTTGCCTTTGCGTCTCGAAAATTGAAGGACCACAAGAGGAACTACATAACTCACAACATGGAGTTGGTGATGATAGTGTTTGCCATGAAGATATGGCAGCACTACCTATACAATGAAGAATGTGAGGTGTATACAGATCACAAGAGAGAAAAGTTTCTTTTTACTCAAAAGAACCTTAAAATGAGACAATGAAGGCGGTTGGAGGTTATTAGCGACTACCAATGTGAAATTAAATATCCCCTAGGAAAGACCAACTTAGTCACAGATGCCCTAAGTTGCAAGTCAAGGATGAGAGACATAAGAGAACTCTTGAGGGTGGACTCGCTCTTGTAAGGGATGAGACACCTAATGATAAAGGACCAACCATCGGAAAAGATTATTATTGCTCAACAACAAATTAAGTTACGTGATTTTGACGAGCTGAAGGTCTAGCAAGAAAGGGATCCGAAATTGCTGAGGATCCAACAGAGGATAAGTAGAGGTGAAGGACCTAAGCATTTCAGCTTGGGCAATGATGGGACATTGTTGTTCAAAGGGAGGAAGGTAGTTCAGGCTAATTTGGAAGAATTATGATGGATACTAGCTGAGGCTCATTTCTTGCCATACTTAATATACCTTAGGGGAACAAAGATGTATCAACACCTTAAGAAAGGATTTTGGTGGGAAGGAATAAAGCAAGATATCGCCCACTTCATTGAGAGGTATGCTACGTGTCAGAGGGTAAAAGGGGAGCACTAAAGGCCGATAAGGAACTTGCAACTTTTACATATTTTTTAATCAAAATAGGAAGATAATGCCATGGATTTTTTGGTTGGATTGCCTAAAACCCCTAGTGGGAAGGAAGCCATATGGATGATCATAGATCGGTTGACTAAGAGTAGTCACTTCTTACTGGTCACCACTATGGATACACTAAGTTAACTCACCTAGCTATATACAAGGGAGATCGTTAAATTACATGGAATTCCAAAGACTATAGTATTGGACCGACGTCTGAGCTTTACCTCCCGGTTTTGGAAGTGTTTACAAAGGGCAATGGGCACCAAACTGAAGTTTAGCAATGCCTATCATCCTCAACTGATGGACAATCAGAAATGATGATCCAAACATTGGAAGACATGTTGAGAGCCTGTGTATTGGATTTTAAAAGGATCCTGGGAGAATCATTTCCAACATATTGAATTTACGTACAATAACAACAACCAGGCAACTATCCAAATGGCCCCTTATAAGGTGCTATAAGGGAGGAAATGTAGATTGTCGATATGTTGGGATGAGGAAGGGGAAGCCAAGGTACTTGTATGAAAAACCATCCAGGAGATGACTTAGCAAGTCAAGCTCATATGCGCAAAGATGGACACAGGCCAAAGTAAGGAGAAAAGCTACACAATTAATAGAATGAAGGGGTTGACCTTTAAGGACAGTAACTGGGTGTACCTCAAGGTCTCACCGATGGGTGATGTTAAGAGGTTTGGGCTAAAAGAAACGTTAAGCCCAAGATATATTGGACCATACCAAATAATGGAAAGAGTCGATCAAATAGCATACCAAGTGGTGTTACCTGCGGAGTATGAGGGAATACACAATGTGTTTCACAATTCCTCGTTAAGGAAAAATTTTGGAAACCAACAGCCTTAGGTAATTGAATCAAGTCTGGTTTCATTACAACCGAACCTCACAAGGAGAATTCGGTACAAATCATTGATAGGAAAGAGCATAGATTGTGATCTAAAGTCATACCAATAGTAAAGTTGCAGTAAGGAGACGTGGAAAAAGAAAAGTTCACTTGGGAAAGTGAGTGGGTCATGCGCGAGCAATTTTGGTAGTTATTCAATCCATAGTGATGAACTGTAACAAACAACGTGAGCGTCATTTGGAAAATTTCCAAGTGAAGGCAAGTCTATAAATAAGCTTCAACTTATTTTCTTCAAACACATCATTAAGAACTTGCAAAAGCATAGACTTGGTGAGAGAGAAGAGAACCGCCTATAGGGCAACAATGCCACCGAAAATAATGTGCCGATTCCTAGAGGAATGACGCGAGAGAGAGAGAGAGAAGAGAGAGAGAGAGAGAGAGAGAGAGAAGGGGCGGAGCAAAGGAGGTTAGAGGAGGAGCATCATCGAGATGAAGAAAATACTTAGAAGACTAGAGCCCTACTAAAGGAGATGTTGTAAAACGACAACACCACTATGATGCAATGAGGGGGGAAATGAAAGGTGTCAGAACATGACTAGTAAGATGAGGACAAGGGTGAGGATTCCTCAACATCCTATGGGACTGAATCTAGTGCGGAAGCTGGAATCTGAGAGAACACAATCAGTGGGCAGCATAGACTGAGTAAGCAGAGGAGACATGAGGAGGCATCTTTTGTCTCTCTTGTAGATGGTAAAGGTTAGTCTACAGAACCAGTTTAGGGAAGGCCCTATTTGGAGTCAAATGTGAACGGAAGTATCGAAAGATAGAGCAAGGGAAAACCCTCACCGAATTTCAAGGACAAAATCCCTTCTAAGTAGGGGAGAATGTGAAGGGCTTGCTAGTGAAAGGGGACAGACCACCAATGCAGTTGAATGGAAAGAAGGTTAAGGATCACTTAACACTCCATTGGTTGGTGAAGAAAATTTTTGCGGGTACTGCAAAGTGTAGCTAGTCCAACAAGTGGGCGAGCAAGCACCTTGTAGATATCTTGGTAGATATGTCCCAGAGCAAGTTGGAGATGAGTGTCTCGCCCCATGGTAGGCGAGCTAGGAAAGTCACCCCTCATGCAGGCAAAAAAGAAGAGGATGGTGGCTCTAATGAGACAAAAGCTACCCACCAAGGGTAAGCAACAGTCTAGGATAGACCAAAACTGATATGGTAGCCTTCTGAAACAACATGGAAGATGCTCAAAAGAGTGGCAGTGTCGTTCACAAAGCCCACACTCTATATGAAAGGTCAAATCCACAAGTGGGTCTTCTGGAGGGATTGCGACTCAAGAATTCATATCATCTGAACCTAGAGGTATGGCTCAACGCCACATGGAAGACCTTCATTCAAGGATGTATTGAAGAGTTGGCAGGCCGTACGGAAGTGTAGACCATGCCCTGGCCATCTGTCTCTGTCATCCTGCATACTTACTACGTTTAGATAGTGAAAGTGTTTGAGAATATTTGTGACTAGTAGTGAAAAAGTAATGAAAAACTAATAATAGAATATTAAATAGTAGTAAAAAGTAAGTGAAAAGTAATAATAAAGTAAAGAATAATAGTGAAAGTGTTAGGTGAAAATTAATAATAAAATAAAGAATAATAGTGAGAGTGTTTGAGAGTACTTAAGGTACTCTCATTAGCCAAACCTAGCATTAAGAGTCAGAGATATGTCAAACTGACGTCTGACAGTTCCGCCCTATAAAAGGGATTTGGACATTGGAGAAAATTTCACTCTTAAGATCTTAAACACCTAAGACCTTGTGGACCCAAAAGCTTCAAAGGAAGCAAGGAAGGAGCGACCCAAAAGAGTAGCAAGCTCAACGCTGTGAGGTAGCTTAGCTTCTAAGACAAGATTGTGGAATGTGGGGGTGAATATTGTATGTAAGAGGCATTAAAATTTTCTATAACCTTCCCCTTTTTGAACAAGAATAAATCTATTTTGGATCATCATCTTTTTCTTGCATTCATTTCCTATTTTCCAAAACTTTAAATGTGTTTGTTGTTTTTTCACTAATTCATGATCCCGTTATGAATATCTATATATCTATGTGTTTAATGTGTATTGTGTGTCAATAATCATGGGACGAGATGGAGTTCCTTGGAACATTCATGCGAGACGTCACCACAAGCTTCAAATGGATAGATGGATTCCCCATGAATGATTGGTGTGTGGCGGTATGGTGTTGGCCTCAACTTATAGTCGGGATGTAGAATCCCTCGGCGTATCACGTGTTCATGTCTTCAAGTTGGTTGGCCAGGTAAACATTCTCCGGTGCAAAATGTTATCTTTGTGTGAGAGTTTACCTATGTGAGGTATAGGCAAGTTGGCTTGCACCATGCTAATTGGGTAGAACGGATTTCCCCAATGTCAAGCAATGGAGTAGCTCATCCCCTGGTTGCCCATCAGGTGACGAAATGTCAGTGTGACGAGTATCTATGCGATGATTCTCTAGTTGTTGGTAGAGTACTAGTGAAACCTTCATGATTTTGACCTACTAAAGCGATGGGTGATTCCTTGCCTAACTAATACTCATGCTTTAAAGTAAGATGCGTAAGAGGGTAACTCCTCATAGGGTGAATCCTCATCATGCTTATATAAATATATGTTTCACTAAAATGGTGATTCCTTGCCATGTTTAACGGACCCATGTGTCTATGCTTAGAGTGTGATTCCTCGTCAAAGCATACATATATGTGTCCCCTTCACTATTTAGATGAAGTGTTCATTGCAGTTTTAGGAGCATTATCTCTCATCAGTAATTTTTATCATGGTTACCTAACCTACCTATAATTTCATTCTCAGAACCATAGATTTTGATATAGAGTTAGAACCAGGAAGGATGCCCAAGGAGAAAGAGCCAACCTCACCTGAACCCTAAAGATAAAGCATGTCTTTGTCATAGGAGCCATGAATCATTTTGAGGTATACTTAGCCTTTTAGAAAGGGGCGACAATTTGTATTCAGTATGCTGCCTATTAGACGATGAACATACCATTTGGTTAAATTTACTCCATGTTAATGTTTATGAGGAATCACAATAATGATTTATGAAATGTGTTTTACACTTTTGGTATTGTGGTCTAGCTTATAGACTAATCCTCTATCTTTTTCGTTGTGGCCTTATACTAGTATCCCACACGTGCACTTCAATTTGGATGAGGCGTGCTTAACCAGATCAAATCTTGGGCGTTGACTGTTTGGTTGGCATCCTTGGCACCACGAAACCTTATCAAGACCTTTACACGAGGCACATGGCACCACATATACTCTTTATGTATATAATCCTATTTAATATTTAGTTTGTAAGACCTTAATTTATAAGCTGATCCATAAGTTATATGTTAGTTGTGATCTCAAAATTGGTTCTTTATGTTTTTACGGAAGCGTTTGGTAGTATGAGTGAAGTAAATTCAAATTTTGGTTTCAGATTTAATTTTCGAGAATAAACATTAAAGTGATAGGCGTTCATGATTACAACATAAGCCCAAAAGGTCTATAATCACAAAAGTACGAGAAACAGAGCTCCTTAAGTACATGCATAAAATAAATAATCTACTAGGCTAACCTGTTGAGTAGCTCATGTAACTTTGTCAGAAATGCCATAATACTATCTATGAATCGGAGCATGGAGGCTATGAGCTCCGCATCGTGCCTTGGCTGCCTAATCGACCATCTATAGTTGGCTAGCATTCGTTGCATCTCTTGCTCATGACACATTGTCTACTAGGTTATGAGCATAGAGGGAATAGTAGGTGGGACTACTACGGTAAGATTTGAGTGCGAATCTCAACAAGTTAAAATAGGAACTTAACTGACAGTTTAAATATGCATGCATGACAGTAAAAACATGAATGCATAACATGATCATAAATAAGCTTGACGTGACTTAATAATTAACATGGCATGTGCTGACATGATTTGAATTGACATGAAAGGAACTTGAACATGGATTGAACTTGAAACTATACTTGATATGAGATGAACTTGAGTGTCAACTAAACGTGAAATAACATGAACTTGAACATGAAATAACATGAGCTTTGAACATGAAATAACATGAGCTCGAATGTGAAATAACATGAGCTTTGAACATGAAATAACATAAGCTTTAACGTGAAATACATGAACTTGGAATCTTGTTCAATAATTAAACATGATTAATAAACGTAAATATATGGTTGCTACAGGTTCCCCTTGAGCCCTGTTCTTGCCGATACTGCATCACAACACATGTATCTGCACTAGCTGGGAGTGCATTAACATACATATTAGTTCAAAGGTATCTGCTCCTGCTATGAAAAACATAATGTATGTATCCCATGACAGGTATCTACACCAACACGAGTACGTATAACATGAAATTGAATGAGTGGGAGGCACCATCGGCATTAGTGCACCACATTCGTACTTTGTCTAGGGGTGAAAACTGATTCTTTTGATTTAATTTGGGTCCAAAATTGAAACCGAACCGACAACTACAATTCATGGATAAAATCGGCTGAAACCGACCAGTAGGAGAAAATTAGCGACATCAGTTTCGGCATGATCCTAGTCGGTCGTTAGTGTCCTTTCGGTGTTGCGAGTTGCGACCAGAGGTAAGAGTTGTGAGTCACGACCGTGCAATGAGAGAGAGAGAGAGGGGAGATAGAGGAGAGAATCTGGAGAAGAAGACGGGAAGAGGGGGTATTAAACCCTAAATTGAAATGACGTCGTTCGGTGTATTAAACCAAATGCCGTCGTTTCATTCTAAATTCTTTTTCTAAAAAATATGTGTAAAATGACGTCGTGGCGACGTTTTATTTAAAAAATATATAATATATATAATTGGCTAGTTCATCCATTTGAACCAGGTTCAAACCAGAAATTGAACGGTATGTTTCAACTTATTTCTATTGCTGGCCGACCAGTTCTTTGTCAGTTTCGGTTGGTTCAGTACTCTACCAGCTTGTCCGTGTCAGTCCTAGTTGGTTTGAACGGTTTTCGTACACCCCTAACTTTGTCAACCCCAGGAATTTCACACTAATTTTGACACTCTAGCACTAACAAAAGAGTTCTACTAAAATATTATCCTATCCTAGCACTTAGGGCCATGATAAAAATAAACAGACATAACTTGACATGGAAAACTATTTTTTAGACACACTTTTTACTCCAAACGTGAAGCAAAAAGTTAAATGACTTAACGAAATGTAACATGACAAGTACATAAGATAAATGACATGGCATAACGTGAAATAGATAAACGTTTCATGACATGGCATAACATGTAATAGACAAAAATTTCGTGACATTACATAATGTGTATTAGATCAATTTGTCATGACTGAATATAATATGTAACAGATAAACATTGTGTGATAGAATGTAATGTGTAACAAATAAACATTTTGTGATAGAATATAATGTATAACAGATAATCATTTCATGATAGAATATAATGTGTAACAGACCTACATGTAGGGACATGGCATAGCAGGGCATATATGATAATAGAAGAACATGAACAACTATTCCCAAGCACAACCCTTGATTCTCAAGGTTTTATCTCTTTTCAAAACAACTCCAAGGAGTCAAAAAATTCAATAACATACTTCCAATTTATTCATAGCACACTTTTAAGGACTATCATGCTTTGAATCATCAAGGCAAAACCATAAAAATCTATCTTAAAACTTTTGACCTTAACACTTTCACCAAAACTAAATACCGAATATCGAATTCTATATGGTTTGGTTTTGATCAAACCATTATATTAAAAATAAATCATGAAATAAATCACAAATTAAAAATCATATGGTTAAATATCAAGGCCTAGAATGGATCTAAGCATCAAACTTAAGATTACATGGCAAAATTAGGATCCAAGCATACATCTACCCGAAAACCTCAAATACATGACCCATTCGAACCTTTTCATGTAGAAAGAAAATCACATCTTTAAAACCAACACCATCAATCCTTGAAATATCATCCCAACATGTAAATAAAAGTCTTAGGAACATCATTTGTAAATATTAAAGCCAATGGAGCAGGTTTTCACAACACAAGAGTCAAGCTTAGTCAAAACATAATCTATTTTCAACCTTCCAATTTTCAACTTTTTAGATCTAACTAAAACCCTTATAAAAAACTTATAACATGCAATGAATCTTCATCAAACTTATATATTAGCATGTTAACTATACTCCATAAAAAAATCAGTGCAAGATCTTGTCAATAACTTTGTCAAAATCATCAAAACATCACGCATTGTCCAGACCATAGCCCATAATGACCTCTACATTCTTAAACCAACTTTTCACTCATCAAATAACCACGAAAATTAACAAGATAATATATCAAAAGAAACTATACTTGAAGAGGAACAATGTTTGTGAAGTGTAATTTGTGAAAAAACACTTAAAACAGCTTCAAAAAAGTCGAGCAAAGTAAGAAAGAAAAACTGTCCGAGAGCTCTTCTATGTGAGAGGAAGGGGTGAGGTGGCTCTTGGCCTTCCTATCAAACACAATTTGGGGCCGCTTTGGAAAGTGATAGGACTACCATGACAGGGGGAAAACATCCTCCACAACCCTTGCCTTGGTGGCTCAATTTCATGGGCCTTAATGGGTCTTAACAAAGTGGGCTTCTATTTAGGGTTTCAATGCTGTTTGGTTGGAGTTTTGGTTGTTGTTAAGCCCAAATATAATTTTTCTTGCCCAATAGAATTACTAAGGTTGAGTAGTTAATAATATGTTGAAGTGGTTTAATCAAATGATTAAATACTAAGACAAAATCGAGTTCTGTGACGCCCCGACTCTCACATACAAAAAGTCTCGAGAATCGTGACGTCAGGATGATGACAACACGGTCACGCATCCCAACGACAAGTGCCAAGTGTGTGCAACAAATGAACAGTGCACAATAAAATATGCAACGAAAATAAATAAGTCAACTAGTACCAAAATTTGAGTTTAATACAAATATCCAAATACACAGCGTTTTAAAACATAACCAAATGTCCCACAAAATACAAAGCTAAAAAAGAACATAAACCTGAGTGATCCCAGATCACTCCTCCGGCGGAGCCAAATCCACAGGCTCGACATTTGCATCATCATCAACCAAATCTGCAGTACCATTAAATGGTACCATAGGTAAGTTATAACCCAACCAATCCTGAAATAAAAACATATTTAATGCAACCAACAATGCATGCATATGATGCAATATGCCTGAAATCCAAAAATATCATTTTTCTCAAAAATCGATATTTTTCTAACACATGCCAAAATCTCATTTTGGCCCAAAAACATTTCCAATAAATCCTTTTGACCATTTTCCCAGAAAATGGCCCAAAGCAAATATCGATGATTTTTCCAGAAAATGACTCACACAAATCCATATCCAACACACCCGATTTTCCCAGAAAACAACGATTTCCATTTATCCATTAATCCATATGCACCATGGTCTCCCCTATGGACCATCCGCATGTCCTGACTATATAACGAGCGATGCCCAATTCCGCACCCAATGCATTCGTGGCCAGGCATCCTCTAGCCCCCGCCAACAGAAGGGCCACGGAGTCGGCACGTAACTCGTCCGATCCCGTTGTCGCCCAGCGACAACCCATGGGACGTCACCCAGTGACTAGAGGAGCTCCACCGAGATAATGCCCCATCCCGGCTTGGGGTCGTGATACACACACACCCAAAAGTCCATTCCACATGAAAACTCAGTTTTCAAAATATCCACATGATCATGAATGCAATTATACGAAAACCCAGTTCTCAATTTACAAACATGAACATGCGTGCAATATGCAATGAACCAGACAACTTCAATATCCAATAGCCAACCAAATCACAACAACAATTTCCAACAACCAACCCAATCACAATATAACCAACACAACAAATACTCTATCCTCAATCCATCCACCCCTGAACTCCTCGAACTCAGTCCGGAATAACCAACCAGAACACAGTGGAAATGAGTTAGTACAAAAATATATTTAAATCTCAAAGTTTGTTTAAGAAAATACTTGCAGCGCTATAATATATTTTTTAGAGGATCAACGATGAACCAGAAGCTCCAAAACAGCAACCAAACAGTGTAAAAATACACTGGCCATGAGTCTCAAAAACTCACTTTTGAACTAAGTCAAACCAAGACTTGAAATTGATAGGGTAGGGCCTAGGGAGGTCGGTGAAGCTAATGGTGGTGGCCTTTGGCCGTGGGTGGCGGCGGAAAGGGGCGGTTTAAGGCCGAAAAGTGTAAAACGGAGATGAGATTAATGTGGCTTCATCGGTGATGGATCGGGGTCGGGGTTGGGTCCATTGGGTTGCTATGAGGTAGAGGAAGAAGTAGTGAAGAAATGGTGGCCGGAGGTGGCCGGACGGCAGCGCAGCGATGCAAAGACCGCTGCGGATTCGAACGGGGCGTGGAGGCTAACGGCAGCGTTAGCCAGCTTGAAATTTGAGGGGTTGGGTCGCCGGTCGGTAGGGAGTTGAATGGGCCGGGCGGCGGGTGGCGGCGGCTGGGAGGAAGTAAACCGGAAGCACGGGGAGAGAGAGAAACGGGAGAGAGAGAGAGGTCAAGCGGGAGTGAAACCGAACGGGAAGAAAGAAAAGAAAGAAAAGAAAAAGGAAAGAGGAAAAAGAAAAATAGAGGAAAAGAAATGAGGTCCAATCCTCACATCTCGGGGTCCTAAAAATGATCAAAAGAAAAAGATTTTAAAACTGCAGACTAAATAAAATAATTTAAACGCAGTGAAAAGCTCAATTAAAACAATAATAATTTTAAAACTCAAAAACAAACCAATTTAAATTAAAGATCACTTTAAATGCCAAAACAGTAAATAATATCAGGAAAGTACATTAAAATAATTTTCACAACTTAAAATATATTATAAAATAATATAATAAAACCTCCATAATTTAAAAACAAGAGAACCAATTTTTAAATTAATTCAAATAATTCTTCATTAAAAATACACTAAAATACGGGATGTTACAAGTTCAATTAGGGTTTGGAGGCAAACTTTAGGGTTTGGGGAAAACATATGGGGTTTCGGCTTTCACCAAAATTTAGGGTTTCCAAGGGTTTAGAGTTTCTCAAGGGTTGGGACTTTCTTTGGTTTGGCATAAAATGGATGGTTGGATGGAAAAAAGTTTTGTTTTGGTGGCATGATCACAAAGTTTGATTTCCTTTTCATTTTCCATCTCATAAAATCCTAAAGATTCATACAAAACTAATAGTGTACTTCATTTCGCAAAATTCAAATCCTTAGTTCCTTGAACAATTCAGAATGCATTTTCGAACAAGCATTATTCCAGAAATTGAAAATTATTTTATTACGCCATAAAATCCTAAATATTCATCTAAGACTAATGGTGCAGATCATTTCTCTTTCTAATTCTTTTTAAGTATGTCAAATAATTAAAATTACGCTTCTGGCATCATAGTGAGTGGTAACACTAACCACGTTGACGGACTAAAACTTATGTAATTGATCAATACGTGAAAACTTTCGGGACTTTCGCGACGTTCCTAAAGCCTAAAGAAATTCCCCAATTAAATTTTTGGCAGGGTGTTACACCTCAACTTTTTAACAAATAATACGATAAATATACCCACACTAGATTAGACTTATTTAAATTAAACTAGTTAAATTAAATTAAAAAAATTTACTAGTTGTTCATACGTTATTGGTGGTCGATGGCAGCCACCTCCGATGTTGAGGACATTTAAGATTTGTCGGATTCCATGCTTTGTTAGCATTGGATGGCATATCTAACGTCAAGGAGGCACTAAATTTTCTGAATCTCGACCGAATGTGATTCCAGAGAGTCATTGGATGTGTGATGGATGGCAAATCAGATGCTAGGGAGGTGTAAGAATTGCATGATATGGCATTGAAGTATTCTGGATCCACCCTTCAAGTGTGGTCTGAGCCACCCTAGTGTCGGGGTTGAGCCAAATTTGGCTACTACTATTGGACCTAGCCACATTTGGCCAATTCAGTGCCAATCTGACACTGAGACTAAGCCAAATTTAGTTATTGGTGCCAAAACCGACCATATTGGTTATTGTATGACTTCCAACTGCTTGTATGGGTGGCTACTTGAAATCCAAGGTGCTCCTATTTTAGGATTTAAATAAAAATTGTGTGTTTTCTAATTTGTTTTAAAAACTATATAATCCTTAAGTGGCAACACGTGGTTGGAATGTGTAAAATTAAGTTCTATAGCAGCTACTCACCAAAGGTGCTTCCATATTTTTTTGCTAAAATGGAAATGTTTCATATTAATAATGTATGTAATGCGCCAATGAAAAATTTGACTCTGTGAATTGGTACAAGAAGGAAAAAAAGAGAGACCAATTGGGCTAGCTTTTCCCTAGAATAACAAAGAGGATGACCTGGGTTTATGAAACTAAGAAAGTGAAGAGAGACCAGTCATCAGCGGGAGAGAGAAGCAATCAAGGGGGAGAGAACTAGTACAGGTGGATAAGAGTTTTTGTTAGAAACTGAGAGAATAAGAGAGGGTGAAGTTAAATTTTGAGAGAGAGAACGAGAGAACAGAGCGAAACAAGATAGAGATTTAAGATAGATTGGAGAATTATGACATGGCGCTTAGGCCAAATTTTCCACGTCATGGTGTGTAGTGTGTTGCACCTGAACCGGAGTCCATTTAGACTTTCTCAAAGTGGAAGCACTTGCATATTGTTTAGGACTAGGGATGTAGAGGAGTCGACTAGACCTACCGTCGGCAGCAGGAACTGGCCATCGAAGTACGAATTTGGTCGAAACCAATGGAGAATCGGTCCTCCACCCATTTTGGCCGGCGGTAGAAAATTCATAAAGCCAACATCGGCCGGTTCTGTCGTCAGTAGAAAATTCATGAAGCCAACTAGGTTTAAACAGCTGAACGGCCAGTATAATATATATATACACATCTTAGGTAAAACGATGTTGTTTCACATGTAACGTTTAGAAAAAAAATGAAAGTGAAACAACACCGTTTGGATTTAGAGTTTAATACCTCATCGCCTTCTCCCTCCCCCTCCTTCTCCTAATTTCTCTCTCCTTTCTCTCTCTCCTCTCTCAGACTCTCACGCAACGACCATCGGCCCTTTAGTAGACAGGTTTTTTTACATTATAATTCGTAACTTATGGAGTGAAAGTTTTCGATGGTATTTTTATGTTTTAGATACTAATTTCCATATTACTTGATGTTTAATTTGTTTATTTGTGTATGTACAAGCATTGTAAAATTTTTGGAGCAAAGCCTTGGCACTGTGAACAGTAATTCGAGTTATATTCCCCAATATTAGTGTTATATGTTCGATTTAATATTTAATTTTCATGAAAAAATTTACTATTGTTAATTTTTGATGTTCTAATTGTGTTGTAAATTTAGTTTGATATAAATTGAGAAAATATGAGCAAACTAAAATCTAGATTAGAGTTTTAGACTTGTGATGTTTGCCATGTTTCAAACTATCTGCTGTGTAATTGTAATTTGTGTTTTGTACATGTAACAATTCTATTTTTTTATAACTTAGATGTAATCTTCGTCGACTCCAATTGATATTCATTCAAATGAATCAACCATTAACTTGAGAGATGATTTGAGAGAGACCCAAACATCAAGACCCCCTAGTACCCCTACCAGTAGTAGTTGTCCACTTCTTAAGAAACTGAAAGGGAATGATCCATCAGTTGTATGGAACCATGTTATGGAGGTGAATGGTTGTCCTTATATGATCCTAAGACTAAGTATAATTATTGTGGCAAGATGTACGCTTGCCACTTAAATAGGAATGGAACTTCAACTATGCAAAACCATTTGTCTTTATGCCTAAAAAATCCTCATAAGCGTGGGTCTTTGGATAGGTACCAAAAAACATTGATAGGTGAGGCAACACCTGAGGAAGGGGTTGAAAAGAGTGATGGTTGTACGATAAGGAGTCTTATAACCCATAAGTATAGTGAAGAAGCTATAAGGTTGTCGATTGTAGAGATGGTAATTACCGATAAGTTATCATATAGAATTGTTGAAGGGTAAAGATTTAGGAAAATGTGTTGGCCCCTCGAATCTTGGTTTAAAGTGTCATGTCACGTTATGGTTGCAAGAGATTGTATGAATTAGAAATGGGAAAGCTAAAAAATGTGTTTACAGATGGTGGGATGAGGATTTCGTTGATGACCGATATATGGACATTAGTATAAATCTTAATTATATGTGTCTATCTTCACATTTCAATGATATGGATTGGAAATTGCAGAAAAAGATCATTAATTTTTGTTTAATCCTTAATCATCGAGAAGATACTATTGGGGGATAGGTTGAGTCGTGCCTCTTTGATTGGAGCATTGATAGAATATTTACTATAATTTTTTATAATGTAAGTTCAAATGATGCTGCAATTTCATATTTGAAATAGTTTTTGACATGGAATATGTTTGGGGGAAACTATATGCATATGAGATGTTGTGCTCATATTTTGAACCTTATTGGGAATGAGAGTTTGAAGGAGTGTAATGATGCAATCACAATGGTTAGATATGTGTGCTCATTCCCTGCAAGATTGATCAGCTTATAATTCCTACTTCCAAGCGCAGAAGCTGTCAAAGTAATACAAGGGTAAATCCCAGGATCGAATTCACAGGGACAATGAGAATTAAGCAAACTCTTTAGATTCTCAAGATAATGTTTGAGGTGGCAAGTAATTCCGAAAAGATAAGAAAATATTAAACTAAAAGATCTAACAATGAACACACACAAACAAAATAGGAAATGGGAAAAGAATTTCAAAGGTCATCCAATGACTCTATCCATACTAAAATGGGGGTTGTTTTGGAAGTTCAAGCACAAGCAATGCTGAAAATAAGTGTGCATCTAAGCTTCTAAAATTATCAAGAACCAAGGGATTTAGAGGAAATGTATAGAAACTTAGTTAAACTTGTGAGAAACAATAAAACAAACACTTGGGATGCAAGTTTCACCCACTGATTTTTGTGATGAATTTACTTCTCTTTTCATCTCCTCTCAACTATT
Organism: Cyclocarya paliurus; assembly: GCA_029856935.1. Classification (NCBI taxonomy): domain Eukaryota; kingdom Viridiplantae; phylum Streptophyta; class Magnoliopsida; order Fagales; family Juglandaceae; genus Cyclocarya; species Cyclocarya paliurus. The sequence goes on from CM056946.1 coordinate 11,162,332, forward strand.
CTCCCATTCCTAGAAATCATGGTTGGTTAATATAGCAAAACCACAAATTTCAGCTTAACAAAACTACTTGACAGATTATATCTCAATTGTAAAATAGTGAAAGAAAACCATCAAAGTCTTGCTACTTGTTCAAGAATCAATTGTGCCTTTACGTCTACAATTGAGCTAAACCAAGAACATAGAACTTCAATCTTTTCTAAATGCAAATTAAAATATAATCCAACAAGTTAATCATCAAAACTCCACAGCATTGAAGTAAATTCAACCTAAAACAGTTATGGGTTACTCCTTGAATCCCAAGTAAAAAAAGTCTAGCCTAGCATCTCTAAATTAATGAAGATGCCTAAAAGGATGAACCCTAACATTTTCAGTTGCTCTGTAAAATAAAATTGCAGTAGAGGAAAAACAAAGTAAAGTTCTGAAAATGAGGACCCAAGCTGGCCGAAAAAACTAAAGAAATAAAAAAACTGCAGAAGAAATAAAATCGAATGAACTCCAAGAAAACCTCTGAACTCCCCCTTCCTCAAGAGCCAACCGAATATGTATACATGTATCCCCAAATCAAAACAAAGACTGCTGAAGAGAGCCCCTTCACGCACGTTCTGCTCTTGCATGGGAGGCCACGTTCTGCTGCTGGTTTGTTCTGCACCAGCGTGCATCTGCTTGCAGCTGCTGCCCACGTGAATGCCAACCGAAAGAAAAATAAGCCCAGGCGTGCATCTGGTCTGCCATCCCCTGCTTCCAGCTCCTGCTGCTGTTCCCGTAGATGCTCTGCTGCTTCGTGCTACATGTTGCTGCTGTGTTTTCTGCTGGGTGTGAGGCCAGCTGCTGTGATTCTGCTCCTGCCATCCGAAAATAATTTAAACTGCTCGAGGCCACGATCTGCAGCTGCTTGCTGCTCTTCTCCTTGAGGTCAGCTGCTGCCCACGTGAATGCCATCCAACCCAGTGAATCCGAGGCTTCTTCCATGTGAAATCTGCTGCTCCACTTCACGTCCAGTTCCCTGCACGCCCGTGTTTGCTGCTGCCATTGGTATGGATCTGTTTTTCTGGTTTGCTGCACTTTCTCCTTGAGGTCAGCTGCTGGGTGTGCTCCACGTGAGTCTGGTTTGCTGCTGTTGTGTTTACCGCATGTGAGATTGCCAATTAACAAGAAAAAGAATCCCAGGCGTGAACCTGCTGCTCCACTTTCCTTTGACAGCTTTGTTCCAAGTGGGTCAGTGCTGCTGCGAGAGTTTGCTGCCCACGTGAATGAGTTTCCAGCTCTTACTTCTGCGTGTGTTGCCTTAATTCTAGTGCACTCCATCATGTAGCAAGTCCCTACGTGTCCCTATCATCCAGTGCCTTTCCTCTTTTCAACTTGCAATTGCTGGTCCCCTCATAGGTTGTGTAATGACTTTCCAAGAGTGCCCCTTTGTTATAATGTCTATCTATTTAAAAAAAAAGGGATGTCAGCAACTATGAATTTCTGTCTAGAAGAATAAATGCTCTGCAACACATCGGCATGATACTAGGGGGTAAAATTTGGATATTTATTCTGATGTGAAACTATTGTAATATAAGTCTTTTTAAATGCAAAAATATCAGAATTTATCAGTTGACTCAAGTGTCATGATTTACTACATAATTAAGTGCTCAAATCAATTTTAGTTAGACAATTTATTCATCTAAGCAACTTAATCATGCAGTTTTAACACTTTATCACACCCCCCAACTAGCTCTTTGCTAGTCTCTAGCAAACAATGCGATCAAGGATGAAACTGCCCTCCAGATTCACTGAATCCAACAATCTCTACAAAAGATCAAATCATATTGAAGTCTTGGGCATTAGAATGTGGTTAGGTCAGATTATAGCTCAACACAAAGGTTCATGAAATTCTCAAGAACTCAAACTCGGGAAATGTATTTAAGCTACAGATTTTTGAGTGCATCAGTGTGTGAGCAGGTTCCCCTTTGTTATTTTCAAGATTTCTCGCAGTAGTCTCAAACCAGCAACTTTTCCAAGAAAAACCAAAGAGGCCTTTACTCCAATTCAAAACCATTACATTCGTGGCTTTCACGCTATCACACTTTGAAAGACTTTTTTTCTTTCACACAAGAAAAACAATCCCGGTGATAGGCAGCCTTTTCCAATGTATCTAATTTTTTTTTTGATCTCTGGCCTGCCCCTTTTCTCTTTTATTTTACCTCCAGTTTCCTTTTTCTTTTCTTTTCTTTTCTTTTTTTTTTTTTTTTTTTTTTCATGGAGTTTCTCATTCACTTTTCCTAGGCCATTAAGATATGGTTCATTGGAGTTCTTGCTAGTTATTTGGATGAAAACCACTGATTGCCATCAAACAAAGCAACAAAGGTACCTGTTTGTGTCTATTGGGGTTATCGATCCATGGCTTTGGACTACATTGCCTAAGTTTGAGTTGCCAAGACTATTATAACCTCTTGTGTTGAGCTTAAATCTGGACCAATGGGGATTAATGTAGCCCAAGGCTGCAATTGCCTGATCTTAGGTAGAGAAATTTGAAAATCAGCAACTTTGCAAAAGTTAGATTCCACAATTCTAATTCATTGGAGACCAAGTGGTGGGAATGGAAGTACCCTAAGGTGAAAATTTAGCCAAGAAGTTTCATAAAGGTGAGAATTCAAGAGAAACATCTAGCATGTGAAAGAAAAATCAGATTCTCCACCCCCAACTGGAAATGAGCATTGTCCTCAATGATAAAAATAACGTCAAAAGAACACAAAAGAGTGATAATGAAAGGGAAAGAAAAGGTACCTGGTCTAAGATGGAAAAGATAACAAGAGAATAACAATGAAAAATAGAAGAGAGAAAACACACCTGTAGAGACTAAAAACAAGAAAGAACCGAAACAGAAAAATAACAATGACAAAATGACAGAAACTTAAAACAGAAAAATGCAAGAAAGAAATGAAATAAAATGTCAAGCGTATCAAACATCAAGGATCAGCTGGAGGGTCAGGGTCCAGTAAATGGATAGTGGTATCCTCTAGTGAAAAATTGTCAAGAAAGGGTTTGAGCCGCTGTCCATTAACCTTAAAGATATTACCATTGTGTGGATTAAGGATTTCAACAGCCCCATGAGGAAACACTGTCTGAACAATATAAGGGCCACTCCATTTGGATCGAAGTTTACCCGCAAACACATGGAGTCTAGAGTTGTAGAGGAGAACCTTTTGATTGGGGAGAAAACTCTTTCTCAGAATGTTCTTGTCATGGAAAGCCTTAGTTTTCTCCTTGTAAAGTTTGGCATTATCGTAGGCATCGTGTCTCAACTCTTCTAATTCATTCAGCTCCAATTTCCTTAAAACACCAGAATTGTTAGTAGAAAAGTTGAAGTGTTTGATAGCCCAATAAGCCTTGTGTTCTAGCTCAATAGGGAGATGACATGCTTTACCGTAAACCAAACGATAGGGAGACATGCCTAAGACAGTTTTAAAAGCTGTCCTATAAGCCCATAAAGTGTCCGAAAGCCTCAAAGACCAATCTTTTCTATTTGGGTTGACTGTTTTTTCAAGAATGGCTTTAATTTCGCGGTTGGCCAACTCAGCTTGGCCATTGGTTTGAGGATGATAAGGAGTTGAAATTTTATGATGGACCCCATATTTTTTCATTAACGCCGCAAATGGTTTATTGCAAAAGTGGGAACCTCCATCACTAATTAAAACCCTTGGTATCCCAAACCGAGTAAAAATGTTGTCTTTTAAAAATTTCAAAACCACTCGATGGTCATTGGTCCTACATGGTATTGCCTCGACCCATTTAGAAACATAGTCCACCGCAACAAGAATGTAAAGATAACCAAAAGAAGACGGAAAAGGACCCATAAAATCAATCCCCCAACAATCATGTTGGCCAAATCTTGTTGCATAAAACTTTTTGGCCAAATCTATTTCCATGGTTGCATCCGAGTTAACATCGAAGGTTGTGTGCTTGATCCTTTTGGAGTTCATTGGGTCTGAGAACAGTTGAGACACTTATTTGTGCTCAAAATTGGTTGAGACATTCGTCAACAACAATTGATATTCGAGAGTCTATGGTTAATGTGGAGAGCTTTGTGGTAGAATCGGATAATATTTCATTGTTTTGATTATTCAATATTTTTTTGCTTTAATAATTTAATTTTAGTATTTTTCATTATCCAAATTCACTAACATTTGATATTTTATTCTGATTATTTATAAATGTTTCTATATAGAGTTGGGCGCATAATCAAACTTCACAACTATTGAAGATTGAAGGCTAAAGCAAACATGAAGATCACAAATGACAAAGACTTTTTGCCATTTATTTATCTTATATTTTTAACTTGCATTGTTACTAACTTAGGAAATTTTTTTTCTTATTTGTAATGTGTATTAAACATCTAGTGAAGTTATTTTTTTTAGTTATCTAGTAAGAAGTATAGTAGTATTAGTATATACTTATGCCATCACTATTTGACTATTGCAACTTTTTTTAAAAAAAAAAAAACATAACATTACAAATGATATTAAAAAAAAAAAAAAAAAACGAGACTTTAATATTTAGAATGGGCTTTATAAACTCACTATAGAAAATTAAGATTTTAAAGCAATCCAAAAAATACCCAAAATGATCCAGAAATAGGGTAAAAAAAAGCCCAACACTAGGCCCAAAAAAGGGCCCAAACCGAAATCCAGATCACTGAACTAGCTGAGAAACAGTTTGTAACATCCCGCTCCTCTCTCTCGAATGGTCATGAGTCTCGTTCTGTGTGTTAGACTTAGAATATTTTAAGTGCCTGAGAAGTATTTTAAATGGGGTATTTCTAGTATTATTGAACCAAGCCTAATTTTAAGTAAGACAATTATAATATTTTTTTTAGAGCTCCAAAAATATTATAATAGTAGAAAATTATTTTATCTAAATGATCTTAGTTATTTAAAAATATTATAAGATTTGAATTATGTTGAAAACTCTAATTAATTAGATGATTTGATTCTCTTAAAAAGATAATTAACATACTTCCTCATTTATTTAATGATAAAAGAATATTATTTTACTATTTATAATATAATGCATCTTTTAATCCTAGCCTTTGATTTGTTAGGTGGGAAAATATTTACTCCCCAAACCCATCCTCACCGTCCATCTTAAGTGTGTGAAGGAAGGAACACCAAATCCCTTAAGTCCCCACCTCGTGTGCCTATTTTCAGCCAAAGAGAAGGAATTCTCTCTTTTGCCGCAAGACACTCAACCCTTTCCCTTGACCAATTCTCTTCCTCAAGTAGCCCAGCCACCGTGCACCGCCACCTGTAGCGATGTCACCAGCGTCATCTCCCCCTCACGCCGTTGACCACCCCCATGGACCCAAGCCATCGTTGAAGGCCCCATGGAAGCCCCCTTCTCCCTCTCCATTGCATGCATGATGAAACCCATGAGTTTTCCACCATAGCTCCACCGTAAGCCACCCCCACACAGCTGTACCACCACTAGAAGCCTCCTCCCTCACCAGCAACCTCCCACTAACCTCCCCATTCCCAAGCCAGTGGCTTCTGACACCACAGGGCCGTGCTAGACAGCTAGCAACACATAGGTTACCCCTACAATGGTATAACTCTCTTTCCCTTTCCCTCGTTATTTATGTAGACTTGGGTGGTTGTAGACTATGTTGTGTTGTGGAGTTCAATGTGTAGTGAGGTGATGTGAAGCACAGTTGTGTAAGTGCAGTGTTGGGCATAGTTGTGAAGTGTGATGTGTCGTATTGTGGATTGTGCTGTGGAAAGTGTAGTGTGAAGTGAAGGGAGTACACATGATGTTGTCGTATGGCATGTCACGAAGGGTTGGATAATTGCATAGTTGAGAGGTGTGGAGTGTAATGTGGGGTGTCAGGAACTGTGGAACAGTGTCCCGAAGTAGTTGTGATGTGACCGTGTGGTTTGAAGTGACAGGTGTCATTGTGGCTATGAGTATGGGTAAAGTGATGGAGTGGTGTGATAGTAACGTAGTGGGAGTGTGATGGGATGTCATGAAGTGACAGGAGTAAGTGAGAAGTCATGCTCGTGATGAGTGAGGAAGTCCTAGTAAAGTGTAGTCTATGTTCTCTAGTTTAGTTACTTATGCACTAGATAGAAAATGACCCTAAGGTTATGCATGCATGGAGGTTGTCATCTGATATGCACATGATTGGACTGCATGATATGAGAATAGCATGAAGTTCAGGTAAGTATTATGTTCATACTCTTCTAAAGTTTTTAAAAATGATATAAAATGAAAATGAAATGCTTTTCCTTTACGATGCTTTATGAAATGACATGAACGAAGTTTTACAAAAGTATGCTATGTATAACGTTGAAAGGTATATGTATGTAATGACCTTCCTTGGTAACCCCTATTTATGCACCCCCAAAGTATTAAGTGTATGCATGTGAATGGATGGTATACGTAGTATGTATTATCTGTATTTTCACGAAATGAATGTGAGGTGATTGAGTTGCATTATTGCATATTTTATACATTTAAAATCAATATATTTTTAATTGTTTTATTATTTTATCATTAATTTTAGATTAAAAAAAATGGTTAAAAGGAATAAATCCAAGTTGTGATTTAAATTGATTAAAAGCATAGTTTATGCTTATTTTTATAACTTGTGATTTAATTGTACAATATTTATTCACATGCACAACACACTTTTGATATTTTAGTCTAGTTTTATTTTATCTTTATTTATTTATTTATTTTCTTTTTCTAGTTTTATTTTTGTTTATTTAATAATTATTTTTTTATTCTCTCTGTTTTATTTTTGTTTATTTTTATTTCTGTTTTTCAGTGCAGACTAAACGACATGTCGTTTGGTCGGCAAACCAAAACAACATGTCATTTGTTATTGGTTTGAATTCGGCTGTCTGAGAAAGACGACTTGTCGTTTTCCCGTCGAAGTTATAACTCCCTTTTGCTAAACAACTTGTCGTTTAGTCGATAGACAAAAATGACAAGTCCTTTTTGTTCATCTTCAACCTCCAGCTCGCTGCCAACGTCTATGCATGCGGTGCATGCAGTGCACCACCAGCAATGCTGCACCTCCACAACCAGTGAGCCATGCATGCACCATTGTGCAACTGCAGCCCCGGTAGCACCTCCACATAAAAGCTCCATCACAACTCAGACACCTCAAGCCATCCATGCACGGCCCAGCCACCCTCTGCTCAGCCTCCACCTGCTGCAGCTCACATGCAACCACCGTTTGAAGCTCTTCCTGATGCAGTCCTTAGCGTCACCGCACGCACACTACATCACCACTGGCCGCCAGCCTAAATGCATGCGTTCGGAGCATACACGGCCTCCACCTTCACGTAACCTCCATCTTCGGCAACCTCCTACATAGCACTGCACCATCACCATCCAGCAGTTGCATTTTGACCTGCAGGAAGAAAACACAACCGGAAAAAAAAAAAAAAAAAAATCTTTTCTGCTAAGATGCATGTGATGCCGAAAAGAAAAGAAAAAAAAAGAAGAAGAAAAAGAAATGCACAGATGCAACTAACGTGGGAAGCTTTCGGCGTGGGGGAGATGGGCCAGTGACAAACTAAAGAAGCAGAAGGAAAGAATGGAAGAAAAAGAAATAAAAAGCAAACGACACCTCAAAGAAGAAGATAGTCACGTTGTGAGACTGGACCTAGTGCTATTGAAAGCACAAATAGGTCACGACCTGCAGGAAATCCAAATGGTGGTGGAATTTACCATCTCAAAGAAGAAGATAGCCTAAAGGCTAAGGTTGAGATGCTCACTAGGGAGCTAGATGTGTTAAAGACCAAAGATTTAAAGCCAACACATGTGGCAAATAATGGAGAGTCTTTTGGACCATACTTTGTGTGTGGCGGGGTAGATCACCTCGCCCAAGAATGTCCCACATTTGTTGAGATGAAAGGGATGTATGGGGAACAATGTAATGCCTTAGGTATGTACAAGAAGCCTTTTACACCTTACTTTGATACCTATAATCCGGGGTGGCGCAATCATCCCAATTTTAGCTGGAAGTCTGAAAACCAGCAGCCTGCACAACCCCCTAGATTATGTCCTGTACCATATCATACACCTTCATCTTTTAGGAGTCCTTTAGAAGACACTTTGCATGCTTTTATCGAAGCACAGGGTAAGACTAACCAAAAGTTTGAATCCTTGATTACGCAGGCTGTGGAAGAAATAAGAAGATAAAGAGCCAAGTGTCCAAATTGATGAGCTCCTTAAGTGTGAATGAGCAAGGTAAATTCCCTTCTCAAACCTAGTCCGCCCCCCATGGTCAACACATGGCACAGGAGAATTTGAAGGATGTGAATGCCATTGTAACATGAAGTGGTAAGTCATTACACATCCCAACAATGAACAAATCAGAGGATGTGGAAAAGGATCAAGATAGTAGTAATGCCGAGCTACCCAAGGAATCTGATGTGACAAAGAGTCCTGTTAAGGTACCATTCTCCGAAACTTTAAAATCAAGCAAACGGACTCTGGCTGCTAACAATGAAATCTTAGAGAATCTAAGACAGGTAAAAATCAATCTTCCTCTTTTACACGTCATTAAACAAGTTCCTTCGTATGCAAAAGTTCTCAAAGACTTGTGTACAGTTAAGAGGAAGCACCATGTAAAGAAAACAGCATTCCTAACAGAGCAGGTTAGTGCTCTAATTGAGCAGCAGATTCCTCCCAAGTACAAGGATCCTGGCTGTCCAACCATTGCATGCACTATTGGAGATCACGAGTTTGGCCAAGCTTTGCTAGATTTAGGAGCTAGCGTGAATCTAATGCCATATTCTATTTATTTGCAGTTGGGGTTGGGAGAAATCAAACCAACCATTGTGGTATTACAATTGGCTGACCGTTCAGTCAAAATACCCCGGGGGGTTGTAGAGGATGTTCTAATTCAAATTGACAAATTTTATTATCCTATTGATTTCTTAATTCTAGACACTACCTCTGTCGTTGACAATACTTCTAAAATTCCTTTAATTTTGGGTAGACCTTTCCTTGCTACGGCTAATGCACTTATAAACTGCAGGAATGGGTTGATGAAACTATCTTTTGGAAACATGACCCTAGAGGTAAATGTCTTACATATTGCGAAACAACCAGAAGACGATGACGAGAGCCACGAGACATACATGATTGACTCACTCGTGGATAGGGGAGTTTCTACAACTCATGATTTTGATCCCCTTGAGTATTTTCTTGTTAATTTTGAATTTAATTCTATCAGTGATCCATCTGATTTAGTTGACATTTGTGCTATTTTTTATAAAATTCAGGATTATAGCACTTGGGCATGGCAACCGAAGTTTGAGGAATTACCTGAAAAAGGTGAAAAACAAATTCCTTCAAGTGTGGAAGCACCCAAAGTGGAATTGAAGCCTCTGCCTAAGGGTTTAAAACATGTTTTCCTTGGTCCAGGTGATACTTTTCCTGTTATTATCTCATCTGAATTGTCTGAGTTTCAAGGTGAGAAATTAATTCAGACCCTAAGAGAACATAAGCCAGCCTTAGGTTGGAGCATTGCTGATATAAAAGGTGTTACTCCCCTGGTCTGTTCTCACAAAATCAATCTAGAGGAAGGAACTAGCCCTCGTAGAGACCACCAACGTAGGCTTAATCCCACTATGAAAGAAGTGGTGAAGAATGAAGTGTTGAAACTACTAGATACAGGAATCATATATCCAATTGCTGATAGTAAATGGGTAAGCCTACACAGGTTGTTCCTAAAAAGTCAGGAGTTACCGTGGTGAAGAATAACCTGGGAGAATTAGTCCCTACAAAACTTGTGACTGGGTGGCGAATGTGCATTGATTATAGGAAATTGAATGTTGCCACCCAGAAAGATCATTTTCCTCTCCCCTTCATTGATCAAATTCTTGAGCGTGTGGTTGGTCATCCTTTCTATTGTTTCTTGGATGGTTATTCTGGTTATTACAAAATTGAAATTGCATTAGAAAACTAGGATAAAACCACTTTCACTTGTCCTTTTGGTACTTATACATTTCGTAGAATGCCATTTGGATTGTGTAATGCACCTGCTATTTTTCAACGTTGCATGATGAGCATTTTCAGTGACATGGTTGAAAATAGCATGGAAGTTTTCATGGATGACTTGACTGTTTTTTGATCTTCTTTTGATACATGCTTATTGAATTTGAAGAAAGTGTTGACCCGTTGTGAGGAGAAGGAACTAGTTTTAAATTGGAAAAAATGCCACTTTATGGTACCTTTAGGTATTGTCTTAGGGCACATTATTTCTTCCAAAGGGATAGAGGTTGATCAATCTAAGATTGAATTAATTTCTAAGTTGCCTACACCAAAGACAGTAAAAGATGTTTTTATAGGAGGTTCATACAGAATTTTTCTGCCATATCTAGACCACTATGTAACCTCCTAGCTAAAGATACCCCATTTGAGTGGACACAAGCCTATCAAAAGGCATTTGAAACGCTGATTGGTAAGCTTACCTCGGCACCCATAATGCAACCACCTGATTGGACTTTACCTTTTGAGATTATGTGCGATGCCAGTGATTATGTTGTAGGTGCTGTCCTTGGACAGCGAAAGGAATGGAAGCCCTATATCATTTACTATGCTAGTAGAACTCTAAACAATGCTCAAATGAACTACTCAACTACTGAAAAAGAGTTGCTAGCTGTAGTGTTTGCTTTGGATAAGTTTCGTTCTTACTTGATTGGTTCTCCTATTATTATTTTCACAGATCATGCAGCCCTTAAGTATCTTTTTACAAAAAAAGATGCTAAAGCGCGGTTAATACGGTGGATTTTACTTTTGCAAGAATTTGACATCACTATTAAAGATAAGAAGGGAGTTGAAAACGTAATGGCCAACCATCTCTCAAGGCTCACTTTTGAGGACACCACCGATCACATGCCAATTAGGGATGATTTTCTAGATGAGAATTTATTCTCTATTACTTCTTTACCATGGTTTGCTCATATTGTGAATTATTTGGTTGCAGACGATATACAGGTAGATTGGAATGCGCAAGACAAGAGAAAGTTCATGATAGAGGTACGGAATTTCTATTAGGATGAACCTTTTCTCTTCAAATATTGCCCTGACCAAATTATAAGGCATTGTATCCCTGATGAGGAGATTGCTAGCGTCTTAAAATTTTGTCACTCTCAAGCTTGTGGAGGCCATTTTTCAATGAAAAAAATCGCTGCAAAAATTCTGCAGTGTGGATTTTATTGGCCCACCTTGTTTAAAGACACAAATATCTATTTTCGCTCATGCGAAAGGTGTCAAAAGCTCGTAGCTTTGTCCCGTTGTAATATGATGCCCTTAAACCCAATCTTAGTGATTGAAATTTTTTATTGTTGGGGCATTGATTTTATGGGACCATTTCCCCCTTCTTTTGGATATCAATATATTATTGTGGCAATAGATTATGTGTCCAAATGGGTAGAGGTAGCAACTTGCAGGAGCAATGATAATGGGACGGTTATTAAATTTCTCAAAGAGAATGTGTTATCTCGTTTTGGTACACCACGTGCTATCATTAGTGACTGGGGCACACATTTTTGTAACCGTTCATTTGAGGCTTTGATGAAAAAGTATGGGGTTGTTCATAAAATTTCTACTGCCTATCACCCCCAGACTAGTGGACAGGTAGAACTTGCAAACAGGAAAATTAAGCAAATTTTAGAAAAAACGGTCAACCCAGATCATAAAGATTGGTCTTTATGACTAATTGATGCGCTTTGGGCCTACCGTACAAGCTTTTAAAACTCCTTTAGGCATGTCACCTTATAGGCTTATTTTTGGAAAGCCTTGTCACTTACCTATGGAGCTTGAGCATCGAGCTTATTGGGCCATCAAGCATTTCAATTTTAACATGGGAGAAGCAGGTAAGTTTAGAAAATTTCAGTTGATCGAGTTAGAAGAATTAAGAAATGATGCTTATGAGAACTCTAGAATCTATAAGGCTAAAATGAAAGCATTTCATGATAAAAATATTTTGTGAAAAACGTTTAAACCTAATGATCAAGTGCTCTTATATAATTCTAGACTCCATAAGCATCCAGGAAAATTTTGGTCTAGGTGGACTGGCCCTTTTGTAGTAAAAAATATTTTTGCAAATAGGGCGTAGAGGATCCTAAGGATGGTTGGATTTTTAAAGTAAATGGTCAACGCCTTAAAGTGTTAATTGATAGACAAATTTCGGAAGTGGAAGACATTCCACTTGTTGATCCAATCTATTAACCTTGACCAGACCTCAGGTATGTTTTTATTTGATTTGTTTATTTGTTTTGTTTTTGTTTCCTCTTATTTTCTTTCTTTTCCTTTTTGTTTGTTGTTGCTTTCTTTGTTTTTGTTTGCAAGTTAGTTTCATTTTGTCATTTCAGGTTACAATTTTTGGTGCAAACCGAGATACCCATGTCACTCTTCAGGTGTATTCTACCATTTTTAACTACTCCCCATTCAATTTTGATTTTTAAACATTGAGGACAATGTTTCATTTAAGTTGGGGGATGGTGGTACAAATTCAGTTTTTAAAATGCTTGTTGGAACTCTTTTAAAAAAAAAAAACCATGTCAGCGTCCAGGATTTCCTGGCATGATGAAGTGATACCGACACGCAATTGCACAACGATTGCAAGTGTCCGCTTTGGCAAAGTAGTTATCTTGCCTGTTATCCCATTTGTTTGGCGGTATTTCTTTAGGGATATTGAGTCTAAAAAAACCCATTTTTGAATGAGTCATTTCTTTTCTGTTTTTGTTTCATAGGTTCAAAAATAAAAAAAATTAGCATGTGTGCATGTGATAAATAATATTTTGCCTTAACGCGATATGCACTGATATACACAAGATTGACACACACTCTATTCTATCATTTTGTGAAATTTGAGCATCTTGGTGGTGTAGTTGAGTGGAATTATTTTTATGAAGATTTATTTTCAACCCTGAGCATAGAACACAATTCCTGATGCATCATATTTTGTTTGATGTGTGACTTGAAACACCGGGGTGCTATACTTATTGAGATAGACTTGGCATGACTTATATATAATGAAGGGAAAATCTTGAAGGACATTTTGCACATGCTTACACTTATAGTGTTCTTCATTATTGTTCATTGATTTAACACAGGAGAAGTAAACTGCAGGACTACCGAGCCTTTAAAAAAAAAATCCATTACGGATCTGCCTCAGTGGTAAGGGCGAACTTGAGAATGTGTGGGTTGGGTGCACGGTCCTAGGTTCGATTCCCCACTGTTTTGAATCCATTCAAAAAAAAAAAAAGAGGTAATAAAGGATGAAGCATATGGAGCTTTCCTAAATAAAGGGCTATAAACAGTTACCCAAACTTTGGGGTTGAGTGTTCAACCTTTAAACAGAGTTGGCGTGATAACTGCTAGTCCCTTGGGCTTTGAGGTGGTTCGAATCAACAATGATTAATCTTAAAGTTGAAAAATCCTGGGACAAATCCTGGTTAGTAATGAAGAACACACAGTCTATATACACACATCTGTGTTCAAAGATATTTTCCCCAATTCTTTGTGAAAGATTGTTAGACAGTCTTGGTGGATATAGCTCCCAGGGGTTGGTAGTCATGTGTTGCATTTTGTGAGAATTCATTATTATGTTTGATTGCTTTTGTTTGGATTTCGAGTTTTATGCAATATTCATCTCAATTAATTTTTACTATTTTGCTCAGAGAGTAGCAAAAGGTTAAATGGGGGGTATGATTGAGCTGCATTATTGCATATTTTATACATTTAAAATCAATATATTTTTAACTGTTTTATTATTTTATCATTGATTTTAGATAAAACAAAATAGTTAAAAGGAATAAATCCAAGTTGTGATTTAAATTGATTAAAAGCATAGTTTATGCTTATTTTTATAACTTGTGATTTAATTGTACAATATTTATTCAGATGCACAACACACTTTTAATATTTTAGTCTAGTTTTATTTTATCTTTATTTATTTTCTTTTTCTAGTTTTATTTTTGTTTATTTAATAATTATTTTTTATTCTGCTTGTTTTATTTTATTTTTATTTTTATTTCTATTTTTTAGCGCAGACTAAACGACATGTCGTTTGTTATTGGTTTGAATTCGGCTGTCTGAGAAAAATGACTTGTCATTTTTTCGTCGAAGTTATAACTCCCCTCTGCTAAACGACTTGTCGTTTAGTTGATAGACAAAAACGAAAAGTCATTTTTGTTCATCTTCAACCTCCAGCTCGTTGCCAACGTCTATGCATGCGGTGCATGCAGTGCACCACCAGCAATGCTACACCTCCACATCCAGTGAGCCATGCATGCACCATTGCGCAACTGCAGCCCCGGTAGCACCTCCACATAAAAGCTCTATCACAACTCAGACACCTCAAGCCATCCATGCACGGCCTAGCCACCCTCTGCTCAGCCTTCACCTACTGCAGCTCACATGCAACCACCGTCTGAAGCTCTACCTGATGCAGTCCTCAGCATCACCGCACGCACACTGCATCACCCCTGGCCGCCAGCCTAAATGCATGTGTTCGGAGCAAACACGGCCTCCACCTTCAGTAACCTCCATCTTCGGCAACCTCTCACTCGGGGACTACAAATAGAATTTTTCTTATTATATATATGTATATATTTTATTTTTACTGTACTTGAAAGAGTAATAATACATATACAATATTTTTAACAGCCATTTATACAACTATATTTCAAATTGAAATAATGTTACTTTTATAAATTATTTTACAAAAATAAACCTCATTTAAAACATGATTGTGAAGAGTTGTGAAAATAGTTGTATGTGTTACAAATAGATACATCATTTTTTTTTTCTTGAAATGGAATAACAATTCTCATTAATAAAACTTAGTTACAATGATCATGCATCACAACATTCAATACATGAATGGGGCATTCCTCCATCCAAACATGTTCTCCCTCTACAGTTAATGCATATTTAGCCAACATGTGAGCTACTTTGTTGGTTTCTCTATAATTGAAGCAAACTTGCAAACCACACTTGTAATGCATTAACTGCTTAATGTCATGTATCACAGCAGCTACCTCTGAAACGTTTGTTGTAGATGTTGAAATAGCAGTAACTAGCTCCTTACAATCACCTTCAAATAGCACACTTAAGAAACCCAACTATGTACAAAGCAACATAGCCCTCCTCAAAGCCATTGCTTCAGCTACTAAGGGTTGTAAATTTGCCTCTATGTTTGCACATAGAGTTACTTTGAACTTTAGCACTGTCATCCTTGATAATGACTCTCAGTCAAGATTTCTTCATCTTTGAGTCCACTGCTCCATCCCAATTAACCTTCAATTGATTCTTGTCAGGCCTTCTCCATGTAGCCAACTCTCTTGGAATTGCAGAAGCTTGTAGCTGGTGTGGTGTAATTTGAGCAGCTTTATAATCCTCTATTGTCTTCAATGCTTTATGAATTGCATGATCTGGTTTATCAAACCTACCCTAAAAAATTAAAGCATTTCTTCTGGCCCAAATGCTCCTTAGTATAGTTGCTACACATTCAATCTCATTACTCTATAACTTCAGATCACATGCTGCCATAATTGCCAAAAACTATCCATTTGAGCAGGCCACTTCCTTAATGGACTTTGACTCTCCCCCATACATCAGGAGCAACTAGATAAGACCACATTGCATGAATAGTTTATTCTATTTCTCTCTCATAGATAGGGCACAATAGATCCACAACCACCTTTCTCACAAACAGATTAGACTTTGTAGGTAATGAGCTTCCATATGTATTTCCAAGCCTGCTCCTTAGAGTTCATCCTTGAAGACTCCCCCTTTAGATGATAAGTCATCTGCATTGCTAACAAGTATACTACTAATGACTTCTACCTCCTGAGCATTAAAAATATGATATACCAAACATCTGTTCCATGAACCAGAAGTTTTATTAAAAGCTTCAACGTCTCTAAACCCCAACCCTCCCCTAGCTTTTGTATCACCCATTCTGGACCATTTCTTCCTTTGAATCTTTCTATCATGTTGCTTGTGGCTCCACCAAAACCTTGACATAATAGAAGTCATCTCCTTGCAAAGTTTCCTTGGTAATTGAAAGACCCCCATCAAATAAGTTGGTATGGTTTGTACAAATGCCTTCAAGAGAACTTCCTTCCTTGCTTGTGATAGAAGATTAGTTTTCCAAGAATTTACTTTGGCCCGAATCCTCTCCTTGATTCGTCTGAAAGAATTATATTTAGACTTGCCTACAAAAGACGGCAAGCCTAAATATTTTACATAGTTATCACAATTGGAAACTCCAATAACCCTTTGTAGTTGCTATCTGGTACTGGCACTAGTGTTGGTGCTAAATAGAACTGAAGTGTGATGCCCTACCTCCCACGTACGAAAAATTTTGGGAATCGTGACGTCAGGATGATGACAACACGGGTCACGCATCCCAATGACATGTTCCAAGTGTGTGTACAGGCAACAATGTACAATAAAAATAAGCAGCGGATAATATAAATATGTCAACTAGTACCAGAATTTTTTATTAATACAAATATCCAAATACAAAGCATTTTAAAACAAAAACTTATGTCCCATAAAAGTAATACTAGGCTGAAAATATAAACACGAGTGATCCCAGATCACTCCTCTGGCGAAGCCAAATTCTCAAGTTCAGCATCTGCATTATCAACATCAAAATCTGCGATACCATTAAATGGTACCGCATGTAAGTTATAATCCAACCAATCATGAGATAAAAAAACATTAATGCAACCAACCATGCATGCATATGATAAAATATGCATGAAATCCAAAAATATTTCCACCATTTTTCCTGAAAATGGCCCAAAACATTTATCCATCATTTTTCTAGAAAATGACTCACACAAAATTCATTATCCACACACACCATTTTTCCAGAAAATAGCCATTATCCATTTTATCTGTATGCACCATGATCTCCCCTAGGAACCATCCGCACACCCTAGCTCCCTTCGTCACACCACGGGTAACGACCATGCATGTGACTTCGTAACGAGCGATGCCTAGTTCCACACCCAATGCATTCGTGGCCAAACATCCTCTAGCCCCCGCCAGCAGAGGGGCCACTGAGTCAGCACAAGAGTGTTACCATCCCGTTCGATCCTGTTGTCACCCGGCGACAACCTAGGGGACGTCACTTAGTATATTCTGCTCCCGAATGACCAAAAGAGCTCCACCGAGATAATCCATCTCGGCTTGGGGTTGTGATACACATACACCCAAAAATCTATTCCACTCATGAAAACCCAGTTTTCAAATATCCACATGAACATGAAGCAATTACCCAAAAACCTAGTTTTCATTTACAAACATGATCATGCGTGCACATGCAATGAACCAGACACAATCTCAATATCCAACAACCAACCAAATCACAATATAACCAATCACACAAATAATTTCATCCTCCAATCCATCCGACTCCCATACTCCTCGAACTCAGTCCAGAATAACCAACCAGAACACAGTGAAATGAGTTAGTGCAAAAATATATTTAAATCTCAAAAGATATTTGGAAAAATACTTACAGTGCTATATGGTAATTTTTGGAGGATCAATGATGAACTAGAAACGCCATAACAGCAACTCCATAGTGTAAAATACACTATAGTCGTGGGTCTCAAAAACCCACTTTTGAACGGGGTCAAACCAAGACTTGAGATTGCTAGGGTAGGGCCTAAAGAGGTCAGTGAAACTAGTGGTGGTGGCCTTTGGCCGTGGGTGGTGGCAAAAGGGGCGGTTTAAGGCAAAAAATGTACAAATTGAAGATGTGAACAATGGGGCTTCACTGGTGACGGATCAGAGCTGGGGTTGGGTCCTTTGGGTTGCTAGGAGGCCGAGGAAGAAGTGGTGAAGAGATGGTAAGCGGAGGTGGCCGGACGACGGCGCTAGAGCACTCAAGGCCGTGCACCTTCAAGCCGTGCGTGGCGGCAAGGGACGGTCTAAAAATGATAGGGTGAGGTTGTCGGCGGCTGGGAGGCGTTTGGGCTGGGCGAAGTCGGCCATGGCAGCGCGCGGCGGCACCGACTGGAAGAGAGAGGTTCGCCCGAAGGAGAGGAAAGAGAGAGAGTCGTGTAGGAAAGAGAGGATCTGAAGGAAAAAGGAGAAAAAGAAAGAAGAAAAAGAGAAAAGGGAAAAAGAAAAAAGAAAAAAAGAAAAGGGAAGGGAAAAAGAAGAGATCCAGTCTTTTCATCTTGGGATCTCGAAACTGATCCAATGAAAAGGATTTCAAAACAGTAAATTAAATAAAATAATTTAAACACAGTGACTAAGTAAAATAAAATAATAAAATTCAACACTACAATAATTTTAAAGCCCATAAATAAAATCTTTAAATTAAAGAACAATTTAAATAACAAACAATAATTAATAACGAGAAGACACATTAAAATAATTTCACAATTTAAAAAATCATAAAATAAACCAATGAGAAATCCAATAATTTTAAAAATAAAAGAACCAATATTTAAATTAATTAAAATACTCCTTCAATAAATATACATTAAAATACAGGGTGTTACATGAAGTTTTCTGATGATTTAAACACTTTCAAATGATTGCTCATACTTTCTCAAGATGCCATTGACATGCTCTCATTCAGACAAAACTGCTTTATAGAATAAAATGTTGTTATCAGTAAAAAATAGATGATTAACTGATGGGCATCCTTTAGCCACCTTAACACCTCTGATATGGCCTTCCAACTCTACCTCAGTAAGCATGGCACTCAATGCTTCATCACAAATGATAAAAAGGTAGGGAGATAGAGGATCTCCCTACCTTATACCTCTTGTAGGTTGAAAATCAGGTCCTGGTCTCCCATTAACAAGGACTACATAGCTAACTGTAGTGACACATCATCATCAATTGAATCCACCTCTGACATAAACCAAGCCTAACCAACATCCTTTCCAAAAAACTCCACTCCAATTTGTCATACACTTTTGACATATCAAGCTTGATAGCCATTGATCCCATCTTCCCTTTTTGCCTAGTTCTCATAGAGTGAAGAGCTTCAAAAGAAACTATGACATTATCTGAAATCAATCGACCAGGTATAAAAGTACTTTGACTTGGTGAGATAATATGAGGAAGGCACACTTTCAGCCTATTTGCTAATACTTTAGACCCAATCTTGTAAATTACATTGCATAAACTTATAAGTCTATACTCAGATATAGAAGTTGGATATTTCAATTTAAGGACTAAAGCAATATAAGTGAAATTTACTGCAGTTTCAAAATTCCCACCATTCAAGAAGCTTAAAACAGCGTCACATACCTCTTTCCCAACTGCATGCCAATAAATCTGGTAGAAGGTAGCACTGAAACCATCCAGACTTGGAGACTTTAAAGGCCCCATCTAGAACAATGCTTATTTAACTTCTTCCTCTGTAAAGGGTTGCAGCAGCTCCTCATTCATTGCTTGTGTAACTCAAGCCTTGACATATCCAAAGCACTCCTCCAAAGCATCAGGTGTAGGTTTTGTAGAGGAAAATAAATTACTGTAATACTGTTGAAAAACCCTATCCACTTCCTTAATTTCTATAACCACAGTTCTTTGTAAGTCTTACACAGATTTGATCCAATTCTTCTTTTTTCCATGAGTGGCACATGCGTGAAAGAACGTTGTATTCTTATCTCCTGAGTTATACCAATGTCTCTTTGCCCTTTGCTTCCATTTCACATCTTCTTGATTCAACAACAAACTTAGTTCATTTTGAATGTTTTTGATAGTTGCTACATTGTGTGGACCTTCTTCCTACTACATGTGTTTCAATAGGTCTTTTTCCCTTCAATTTCCTTCTGTGTATCACTTCTCTTTTTGAACTCCACCTCAATAAATCTCCACTGCGTAGCTGTAATTTCTGTGTGAGCTTTTGCCACCTCTTATAATTCTAGCCCATTCATATATCAAATTTTGGAATTTATAAATTCATGAATGTGTCTTATTAATTCATGTATCACCCTTTCATATTTCTTATCCCCTTATGCCTATAAAAATGTGTTTTGAGGATCATTTGTACAACACCATAAATTTGAAACGAATGATATTGAGCTCCTTAAGAGCTAAGTCTATTTTATAATCTTTTAATTTTCTTACTACTTCTCTTTATTTTACAACATGTTATCCCCACATGACTCTAGCCAACCATTGTATTATTTTGATCTTTGGTAAGATATTTCATAACATTTCCCAACCACTCTAATTTTTCCTTCTATAGGTATTAGTATATGATTATTATAGTATAAATCATTTTATAAAATTTTGATATGATCAATGTGATATTCTATCGAGTATAGTGTTATTATATCAATACGATGAATATTCCTATCTTCTATATGTCATATTGATTTTAAATACTTCTTTCACATTCAATACTAAATTTATTTGTTATAGATCATGCAAAATCTTACAAAACTCGAGTTTGTTGCCCTCGATATTTTTTGCAACAATTATTTATCATGGATCCTTGATGATAAGATTCATCTTGATTCAACGAATCATGAAAATACTATTAAGGTAGGAAATGAAGCATCCCTGCAAGATCGCGCTAAAGCAATGATTTTCCTTCACTACCATCTGCATGAAGAGCTGAAAACTAAGTACCTCACAATAAAAGATTCATTGATTCTATGGGATAATTTATAGGAGAGATGCGAGCACTAAAAGACCGTAATCCTCTCAAAAGCTCGCTATGATTGGATGCACTTGAGGTTGCAAAATTGTAAGATTGCTAGTGAATATAATTCCGTACTTTCTAAAATTAGCTCACGGTTGAAGCTATAAGGAGAAAACGTCACTAGCGAGGATATGTTTGGAAAAAAAAAACATATACTACATTTCATGCTTTGAACATGCTCCTGCTGCAACAATATCAAGAGTGAGAGTTCATAAAGTATTTTGAACTAATATCTTGCTTGCTAGTGGTTGAACAAAATAATGAGTTGTTAACGAAAAATCACTAGTCTCGTCCAATCGGTTCTAGTCCATTCCTTGAAGCAAATGAAATCTCATTTTATCATAGTAAAAGAAACTATGGGTGTGGACGTGGTAAAAAAACTTTCAAAATCAAAGGGAGTATACTCAAAGTTTTTCAAAGAGAAATGCTAAATACCACTAGAAGTGGAACCACACTAACCAAGATGAAAACAAAGGCTTACAGAATAAGCCTATAAAGAAATATGAAGATAAATGTCACAGGTGTGATCTAAAAGGGCATTGGTCATTTATCTATCGTATGTCCAAACATTTGGTGGACCTATATCAAGATGAAGGAAAAATAAAAATGGGTTGAAATGAATTTCCCTGACCACAATGATCTAACTTATTTTAATAATTCAAATAGAATGGACCTAACTCATCTCAATGTTTATGATTTCTTTGTAGATCTTAATGGAGACTATAATCTTTTGATCAGTGATGAATATGATCATAACAATTAATTTTCTCTATTTATTGTGTAAACACATTATGTTTGTATTGTTATTGACTCGTTCGAAAATGAGCAGCCAAAAGGCTATCCCAAGTGCAGGAGCGTGTCGCGTAGTAATTAGGAATAAATTCCTAGATCGTCTCCACAGGGAAAGTGTTAAAAATAAACTCGTTTAAAATAATGGAAATATTTACAATGAGAAAATAAAAATAAAAAGTGATGATATTTACAATGGATGAAAGAGTGCAATGAAAAAGAAAATTTACTGGTCGTGAACCAGATTCATTTTTGTTGGCTTTGAGCGTTTTGGATGCAGTGATTTAAAAGTAAAGAAATTAACATGCAAGACAGTGAATTAAAATTGCCAGGAATTTAAATGACTGAAATTTAAAAGAACAAGAAAATTAAATGACATAAAAATAAATTGCAGAAAAATAAATGACAGAAATTTAAATGACAATAAATTAAAGTGCAGAAAAATAAATGACATAAATTTAAAGTGCAGAAATTAAAAGTGCAGAAAAATAAATGACAGAAATTTAAAGTGCATAAATTTAAAGTGCGTAAAATTAAATGACATAAATTGAAATAAAAAAAATGAAAATAAAGTGAAGACTACAGATAAGGGAGAGGACAGCTCGATAACACAGTTGGTCCATTAGGCTCTCAACTGCATCACCAAACTCCCTCACTTCATCTGCGTTGTCTCCTAAACTGAAAAACTACAACTACTCTATTCTACAGCTACTGGGCGTCTAACCTCTGCCACCCTTTCTTCGTTTGCTTACAAGCCTTTATATAGGCTTCAAAACTGCACTGTATTTATTTAGTCTGTGACTCGCCCAACTGTGAAGCCAGCTGCTTGTCTCCCACTCAGAGAAATTATTTGCGTGCGTGACTGTCCAAAAGAGCCGACCAGCCTTTCTTTCTTCTTTCTTTTTCTTTCTTTCTTCTTTCTTTTTCTTTCTTTCTTTCTTGCCTTCCAGCCGACCGAATGCACTGCTTGAGTTTTATTTCATTTCTTTTTTGGTCTTCGGCCGAAACACTCTCATCACATGCTTATTATTTTTTTCTTTCTTTTCTTATTCCAGCCGAAGCTTGCATGTGCATTGTTTTCTTTCTTTTCTTTCTGCTGCACCGAACCACATGCACCAAATGATCTGCTTGTTTCTTTTTTGGTTCTCTTTGCCTTTCTCTGCTTATTCTTTCTTTGCTGCACCGAAACCACACGCATGTTTATTTCTTTTCTTTTCTTTCTGCTGCACCGAACACAGCACCGACTGCACCGAGTGTTTTTCAGTTGTTTCTTCTTCTTCTTTTCTTTCTTCCTCTGCTTTCCAGCCAAAACCCACTCATTATTTTCTTTTGTTTTTGTTCATCTCATGCAAACCGAACGGCTCAACTGTCTCTGTTTTCTCTTCAGAAAACAGAGGAAGTTGAGCTATCGGTTTTTACGTGAAGGTGCTGCCGGACTGTGCATGAGACCTTCGGACGATGACTCACAGTGTACTTCACGTGGAGGAGACTGGGCACAACTGGGTACATGCTCGGAACGCATGCATGACGTTTACATGCAGCTGGCGAGAGGTTGACGATGAAGGTCGACGCTGCCGTAGCTCGGTGGTGATCGTGGAGTGCTGCTGCCGTAGCTCCGTGGAGATGGTTGTGCTGCTGGAGGTGGATGAAGTTCTGCAGTAGGCTGAGGAGCTGGTGGCGTCGAACGGTGGCGTGAGAAAGCTGTGATTTCGAACACTGTAGCAACTGCCGAAGGTTGAAGACGAAGCCAAACGACGTGCAGCTTATCCCAGACGACAGGTCGTTTGGCTTGGACGGCTGAATCAAAGCTTGTAGAAAACGACATGTCGTTTAGCTTACAGGCCAAACGACATGTCGTTTAGCCTGCGCAGTAAATAAAAAAATAAAAAATAAAATAAAATAAAATAAAATAAAATAAAACAAACAGAATAATAATAAAAAAAATAAAATTAGAAAAAGAAAATAATTAATTAATTAAAAATTAGACAACAACTAAACTAGAATATTAAAAATGTGTTGTGCATGTGAGACAATAAAATCAAATTAAATTACAAGTTATAAAATATAAGCATAAACTATGCTTTTAATCAATTTAATTCATAACTTGAATTTATTGCCTCTTGATCATTTTTTTATCTAAAATCAATGATAATATGATGAAACAATTAAAATTACATTGATTTTAACTATATAAATTATGCAATAATGCAGCTCAATCAGTTATCTTTTAATATATCTTGTTAAACTTTCTTTTGCATTAATAAAATTTTATACATACTTTTGTTTATAAGGAGATATGGATTCTATTGATTCATTGACTAATTCCAAAATAATTGGTGAAGATCTGTGTTTGAAAAATAATTGTACAATACACGATATTCTAAAAAATAAAAAATATTTTCAATATTTAACATTAATTAAAGTCGACATCAATATAATATTTTGTTCATTGAACCTAGTTCAAGGCTCCAGAAGAGACAATATCATATTACCTAATGAACAAATTTTGTATTGACAATACTTCGTATTCTTCAAAATTTAGAAGAAATTTACGAAGTTGTAAAGATATTTGTCATAATAGTTATCATGTTGATATTATCAATGAAGACAGTTATAAATATCTTTACATTACAACAATAAATTTAGGCTAGAATCTCATCTTAGAAAACTGTCAGCTTTCTATTTTGGGTTTTATTATACAACAATGAAAATAATTGAATCACATGTTGTAGTGCTCCAGAAGTGCTCTGATCGAAAGATCTTCATGTTTTGGCATGACCATCTTGGTCATCCGGGATCAATCATGATGCATTGAATAATTGAAAATTCATATGGACATCCCTTAGAGAACCAATTCTTTACCAAGTAATTATCTATATGAAGCATGTTCTAAAAGAAAGGTAATAATTAACCATCCATTTCTGATGTAATTATTGAATCTCCATCATTTCTACAAAGAATCCATTAAGATATATGTTGACCTATACATCCACCATGTGGGCTCTTTAGATATTTTATAGTTTTAATCAATGCGTCAACTAGATGTTACATGTTTGTCTACTCTCTACACGAAATATTACATTTGCTAGACTTCTTGCACAATTTCCTGATTATCTAATCTAGTCTACTCAATTGGATAATGCAGGATAATTTAGATCCAAAACTTTTGATGCTTATTGTATGTTAGTTGCAATTAATGTTGAATATCTTGTTTCCCATATACATACTTGATTGAGCTGCATTATTGCATATTTTATACACTTAAGACCAATATATTTTTAATTGTTTTATTATTTTATCATTGGTTTTAGATAAAAAAAAAAATGATCAAGAGGCAATAAATCCAAATTGTGATTTAAATTGATTAAAAGCATAGTTTATGCTTAGTTTTATAACTTGTGATTTTATTTGATTTTATTTCCTCCCATGCACAACACACTTTTAATATTTTAGTTTAGTTTTTTGTTTAATTTTTATTTAATTATTTATTTTCTTTTTCTAGTTTTATTTAATTATTATTTATTTTGTCTGTCTTATTTTATTTTATTTTATTTTTGTTCTATTTTATTTTATTTTTATTTTATTTTTATTTTTTATTTTTTTATTTTTGATTTTCTGCTCAGGCTAAACGACATGTCATTTGGTCTGCAAACCAAACAACATGTCATTTTTCAGTGGAATTGCTTCTGCCGTCTGAGGTCGACGACATGTCGTTTGCTCGTCTTCAACCTCACGTCATCTTCCACCTCTGCACTCCTCCACGCCATGCATACATTCGGCAACTGCTCCTCCGCCCACCTGCAGCCGCCAGCAAAAACAGAAGACGCCGGAGATCACTCCTCCACTCCATGCACGGCCAAGAACCGTTCGACGCCACGGCCAGCCCACACCATGCGCAGCAGCGTCCAACTACCCGCTTCCACCACCTCTGCACTCCTCCACGCCACCATGCATCTTCGATGACCGCCAGTAGTCAACAGAAAACGCCGGAGATCAAGTCTCCGCCGCCCAGTCAAGCCCAGTGCCACGACCGAAGCTCTCTTCCTCCATCACCGAAAAGCCTCTGTTCGAACTCCTCTGCACCTCAACGCCACAGTACTCCTCCGCACACCTTTGTCCAGCTCCGAGTCCCTGTTGCTCATTACGGAAGCAAGTAAAAAAAAAATGAAAAGAACTCACGCACGGAAAGAAGACGGAACGGGAGAAGAAGAAGAAAAAAGAAAGAAGACAGAATGCAAAGGTAGATGAAGAAAAGAAAGAAACGGAAAGAAAAGAAAGAAAGAGAGAAACGGACAGAATGGCAAGTAGATAGAAGAAAAAAAAATATGCATGCGGGACAACACATGGGCGGCTGAAAGGCAACAGAGATGAAAGAAGAAACACAGTGGGAGATGAACTGGAAAGTTTTTCTTCTACATGTGGGAAACAAGACAGACGCAAGGGCCAGCGACAAATGGAATATTTTTCTCAGTGGGGACGAGGTCACGGACTAAGCGAATGCAGTTGCCTTTTTGATGCCTATATAAGGCTTGTAAGTAGACGGAGAAATGGTGGTCGATGTTAGACACCCAGTAGAATAGCTTAGGATTAGTCTGTAGTTTTTTCAATTTTGGAGAAAGCGCAGATGAAGTGAGGGAGTTCGGTGATGCAGTGACCAACTATTGTTACCGAGCTTTCCTCCTTCATCTGTAGTCTCCACTTTTAATTTTATTTTAATTTATGATGATTTATTTTCTTGCACTTTAAGTTTCTGCACTTTAAATTATTGTCATTTATTTTTCTGCACTTTAAATTTATGTCATTTATTTTTCTGCACTTTAATTTATTGTCATTTAAATTTCTGTCATTTATTTTTATGTATTTTTATTTCTTGCAATTTATTTTTATGTTATTTAATTTTCTTGCTCATTTAAATTTCAGTCATTTAATTTTCAGCAATTTAAATTCACTGTCTTGCACTTTAATTTCTTTACTTTTCATCTCTGCATCTAAAACACTCAAAGCCAACCAAAAAATGAATCTGGTTCATGACTAGTAAAAATTTATTTCCATTGCACTCTTTCATCCATTGTACATATCATCACTTTTTATTTTTATTTTTATTTTCTCATTGCAAATATTTCTACCATTTTACACGAGTTTATTTTTAGCACTTTTCCTGTGGAGACGATCTAAGAATTTATTCCTAATTACTACGCGACACGCTCCTGCACTTGGGATAGCCCTTTGGGCTGCTCATTTTTGAACGAGTCAATACTCATATGAGTTTAGTTGGGTCATTTATTAAATGTATGCAATTAATTACTTGACCATTACTTTGAAAACAAAACTACCTATCTCTGCTTGAGGACATGCAATTTTGCATGCTACATCATTGGTTCAAATAAGACCAACTGCTTATAATATCATTAACCCCTTTGTAACTTGCATTTAGTCAGCCACCAAATATTTTTCGTCTTCATACTTTTGGTTGTGTTGTGTATATCTCCGTTGGACCTCCTCAATGCACTAAGATAGGTCCTCAACATAGATTTGGAATTTATGTTGGTTTTGAATCTCCTTCCATCATTAGATACCTTGAGCCTTTAACTGTGATATATTTTAAGGCACGTTTGGAATATTCTCGTTTTAATAAAGTATTCTTCCATTATTAACGAGACAAAAGTTGCTAGAAGCACAAAGAAATTACATGGACCACTTTGACGTTATCTCATCTTGATTCTCATACAAATTAATATGAACTAAAAGTACAAAATGATCATTCATTTGCAAACTATTGCAAATCAATTACCAAATGCATTTACTGACAAAAAGAAAATAGTGAAGTCTTACATTTTGACTGCTAATACTTCAGGAAAGATCGATGTTCCTGTAGAACAATCAATTAATACAACAGCTAATGAGCCTAGGACATGCTTGAAGCATGGAAGATCTATTGGTGCAAAGGTCAAGACTCCCAGGAAGAGAAAAACATAAATAAAAGAAATTGGTGCTCCTAAATAGGCTTTACCCACAAAATAGGCAATAACAACTATAGATCCATCCAAGATTTCTATATAAAATTCTCTCAGAATAGAATCCCTTAAAGTAGAATCTCTTGAAGAGTTATCCCTTGAAGAGGAAAATGTGCCTGAAAATAACAAAATCTCGATACATTGCGTAAGTACAAGAGAAATATTTAATTGAAATAAAATTATTGTCAACAACATATTTTCATTTAAAGTTACTCTAGATATCGTTAGAAGTGATGTTGAAAATGAACCACATCAAAGAATATCAACGTAGAAATGATTTGCCAAATTGGAAAGAGGTAATTCAACCAGAATTAATATCACTAGTAAAGCATGATCAAGCATTTGGACTTGTAGTCCAAATACCTGAAGGTGCAATGCATATTATATATAAGTGAGTATTTGTACATAAATATAAAGAGTATTTGCAATGCATATTAGAATTAATGTCACGACTTGATGTACAAGGTTTCTAGCAGAAACCTAATGCTAATTATGAAGGAACATATTTTTCTATAGTGGATGCGATTATATCCAGATTTTTTATTAGCTTGATAGTCACAAAATGTTTGGATATGCATTAAATGGATGTGGTTACAACATATTTATATGGATCATTCGATAAGGATATTTATATGAAAATCTTTGAAGGATATAAAATTGTTGAAGAATGTAATTCAAAACCTCGAAATAAACTACAAAGATCTTTATATGAGTTAAAGCGATCTGGGCGCTTGTGGTACAATCCTATTAGTCAATATCAAATAAAAGAAGGATTTGAAAATAATCCAATTTGCTCATGTTTTTTCATTAAAAAGTCATATTTTGGATTTGCGATTATTGTAATATATGTAGATGATTTAAATCTCATTGGAATTCCAGAAGAACTCATCAAAACTATAACTTATTTAGAAAAATGAGTTTGAAATGAAAGACCTTGAAAAAATAAGAGTTTGTCTTGGTCTGCAAATTAAGCACTTTTCAAATAGAATTCTTGTCTATCAATTAACATATACAGAAAAAGTCTTGAATCACTTTTACATAGACAAAGCTCATCCCTTAAGTACTCAAATGGTTGGCTGGTCACTTAATGTGAAAAATGACTCATTTCTCCCTCAAGAGGATGAGAAGATGGTGAAGAAATTCTTAGTCCTCAAGTATCATATTTTAGTGCAATTGGTACTTTGATATATCTTGCAAATTGTACACGACTAGATATTACCTTTTTAGTCAACGAACTAGAAAAATACAGTTATGCAGTAAGTCGAATGCATTGGAATGGTGTCAAACATATTTTAAGCTACATTTGTGGAACAGTTGGCATGGGATTATTTTATCTAAAATTGTCAAATCCTCAATTATTAGTTCTTCATAATCAAGTTACCTTTCTAATCTACACAAAGGAAGATCACAAACAGGATACCTGTTCACTTATGGCGGTACTGCTATTTCATGGAGATCTGTCGAGCAAACATTAGTTACTACTTTTCTGACCACTCCGAGATTATTGCAATTCATGAAGCAAGTCAGGATGCATTTGTTAAGATCAGTAACTAATTATATTCGATAAAATTTTGATTTATCCACAGTCAAAGATAACCCGACAAAATTATATGAAGATAATGTTGCTTATATCGCACAAATAAAGGGAGGTTATATAAAAATTTGATAGAACTAATCATATTTTGCCAAACTTCTTTTTTACATATGAGCTCCCAAAGAGCGGTGATATTGATTAGAAGAAAATACGATCATATGATAATTTGGCGGATCTATTCACTAAAACATTATCAATTGCAACATTTAAAAATTTGGTACACAACATTGGGATGCATAAACACAAGTATCTTTCAGTATAAACTATTGAATTAGCAATACATACTTTTGAGAGGAGTAAATGATTATATGGATTGTACTCTTTTTCTATCGCTAAGGTTTTTTCCCATCTGATTTTCTTTTGTAAGATTTTAATCAGGCAATCCTAAAGCATTTCAAGGTACACGAGAATATTATACTCCTTTTCCTTTGCCATTGGTTTTTCTCCCATTGGATTTTTCCTGGCAAAGTTTTAATGATTCATGTTCTTTATGTATGATCATCTTAGGGGGAGTTTTGTAAATACATACATCAACTTAGTGGATGATC
This sequence comes from Cyclocarya paliurus, assembly GCA_029856935.1. Lineage (NCBI taxonomy): Eukaryota > Viridiplantae > Streptophyta > Magnoliopsida > Fagales > Juglandaceae > Cyclocarya > Cyclocarya paliurus. The sequence continues at coordinate 11,191,975 of CM056946.1, forward strand.
ATGTAAATTTCACATCTCAATATTTTAGCACATTCTATTAAATATTTTAACATGAACATTAATAATTGGATCTTCTATGTTCTATAATCTACAATAATAAAATAATAACGGTCAGAAGTACCTCCCTCCATTACAATTTGATAAAGAATCTGACTTGATTATGAGAGAAATATCACCCTAGCAACTATACCTCTGATTGTCTCCCAATGGCTAGAGACACAAATTATGTTCTAGGTGAAAATCCTTTAACCCCTTAGTGCTATTTATAACCTTCTGGCCATCATGAAGTCTAAAGACATTTGTTTCCCACTATGACTAAATATAGTGGTATTCTTGTCCTATTGTGACTTATTAATTAAGTGATAATATTTGAACTAGTCTAAACCCATTAGGATATGGGTGTGTGAGACATAGAGTTTTAATAAAACTCTTACACATTCATGTATCAAATATTGAAATTTCACCATTTCATATTCCTTATCCTTTTATGCCTATAAAAGGATGTCTTACAAATTGATCATTTGTACAACACGAAAAACTCAAAATAAATGACATTGAGATCCTAAAAAGCTCAGTCTATAACTTACATGTTGGGATCAGAGTTCCCTCTCTTAGACGAAAGTCTGGGTAGAGGTGTGTCCACTGCCTTAGTGTAGTTTTATTTTTCTTGAAACTAAGTAAGATCCTCCAGTGAAAGTTAGGATGTCTAAAATTTTGGAAGGTTTATGGCAACGATTTTCATTGACTGAACAAGAAGAGGCGAAAGTGATTGTTGAGTCCAATAGATTAGAAGAAATATCCTTGTGTAGAGGGGATTGCTCATGACACTGATGACAGAAAAATATTACAAACGAGAAGTATTTAAGTTAACAATGAAGCGGGCATGGCGTATAGTGAGAGGGATTCGGTTTCACGACCTGAATGCGAAATTGAGTTTGGTTGAGTTTCATGATCTACGAGATAAAGAATGAGTGCAACGAGAGGGGCCTTGGTCATTTGACAAACACCTAGTGTTGCTGTAGGAGGTTGATGGAAGTAAGCAAGTGCATCAGATCAAGCTTCATGAAGCAACCTTCTAGATAAGAATTCAGGATCTCCCATCTAGAAATGAGTATGTTGGATCCATGATAGGTCAGAAGTTGGGAAGGGTTGAAGAAATGGATTTGGAGCAGGGGGAGTTGGCGTGGGGTGATTTCTTGCAAGTTAGAGTTAGGCTGTGTTTGAATGTTGAAGTGAGCTGAGTTGAGTTGAGTTGAGATGATAAAATATTGTTAAAATATTATTTTTTAATATTATTATTATTTTGAGATTTGAAAAAGTTGAATTGTTTATTATATTTTATATTAAAATTTAAAAAAGTTATAATGATGAATTGAGATGAGTTGAGTTTAGTTTGGTAACCAAACGAAGCCTACAATAGATGTTCTAAAACCTCTGCTGAGAGATACCAAACTTTCCTTGGGAGATGGTAACTACTTCTGGGTCCGGTTCTCATACGAAAGGCTCACAATTTTTGCTTTGAATGCGACTGTTTGGGGCATGGATTTAAGGACTGTCAAATGAGAAAGAATGTAACACAGGTAGCTGATGAAGAAACTCTTCTGTATGGTGCTTGGCTAAGGGCTATCAGCTATGGTGAGCAATTTCAAGAGGGACGTTCATGGGAAAACATGGCAATTTTAAGAACGGGGCGTAAAACCATTTCACTGGACAATGTAGCTTCAATGGAGACTGAGGTGGCATTGCAGAAAGGTGCAACGAATTTAGGAATCCCAGTGGGATCAAATGGGCTAGAGAGAATTGAGGGCAGAGGAAGGATGGGTGCAGAGCAACAACATGACATGGTCTTGATAGGTGGAAGCTCAGGTGATTGGGTACATAGAGTCGATTTACAGTAAGGAAGTAGGGTGGCATGTAGATTCCCTCGTCTATTAGCGCAGGTTTAGTGGAGGCAATGACGGTTGTCTTTGAGGATGCAATGGCATCTAATAGTTTAGTATGCCTAGCGAAAGTAGATCGAACGATGGTTGAAGAGGTGAACGACAGCAGCCGTGAAGATACAGGCGGATTGGGAAGGCGTGATGGACCAGTGCAGCAAACGGGAGACACAGGAAAGGTGGTCAATGAAAGGGAGGAATCCAAGACACAAAAAACAAAAAGACAAACTGGAGTGGAGGAAATCATGGATGCATGTGTGGAGAAAAGGCAAAAGTTGGGAGTAAAATTCTTAGTGGAGGAAAAAGTAGGAGGAGGAAGTCAAATGCAAAAGGAAAATCTGGAGAATGTGGGATTTCTTGCCTCTTCTACAGGGACAAAGAATTTTTTTTTTTTTCCAGTGAGTGGGATTCAGTCTCATCTTGAGGAAGACCAACTTAGTGCAGAGGCGAGTTTGGTTCGAGATAGAGACAACGTCTTCTTGCAATAGGAATGTCTGGATAGATTTACGAGCCTTAAATGGAAAAGGATGTCGATTCTCTCGGCATCATAATTCGGCAAATACAGATTCACAACGACTAAGCAGCTTAAAAAAATGAAAGGAGTTAGTCAAAGATGAAGAGGATGAGGGAAGATTTGTCAAGCGGGCATGCTCGGATGTTGTTGTTACGATGGATGATGAACAGTTTGCACAATTGGGATTGGAAAAGGCTATTGAACAACCCCACCGAAATCAATGAAGATTTTAAGATGAAATGCCCGTGGACTTGGGAACACAAGGGGCATTCGTACCCTCTGTAACCTTGTGAAGAGGGAACTTCCTAGTATCCTGTTTCTATAGGAGACTCATCTTAAGGCTCACGAATTCGAGGTATGCAAGTATAAATTAGGATTTGCGAATTGTTTAGTGGTTGATTATCATGGTAGAAAGGGGGTCTTGCCTTGCTATGGGGGAGGGATTTAAATTTGAATATTCTCAATTATTCCCAAAATCATATTGATACTTTGATTGAAGATGTACCCGAAAAAGGTCCTTGGTTCCTGTTGATATTTATGGTTTTCCCGAAGTTAATCAAAGATTTAGAATGTTGGAGTTACTAAGAAAAATTAGCAGGAAAAATGAAGAAGCTTGGATGGTGATCGACGATTTTAATGAAATTTTGGACCATCATGAAAATTGGGGAGGAAGACCAAGGTCTGATTGGAAAATCATTGCATTCAAGGGGGTGATAAATGATTGTGAATTAAGGGATATGGGTTTTTGAGGCAACAAGTATACATGGAGTAATAGGACAGGAGGGTCATACCGCATTTGTGAAAGACTGGATAGAGTATTGGGGAATATACATTGGTGTGGGTTTTTCCCAAATGCCTCCTTTACTCATGGTTTGATGGCTTATTCAAATCATGTTCCTATATGGGTTTCTATAGAGGGAGAGGGGGAGATTGTTCGATTTAGAAGGAAGTTTAAATTCGAAGAAATGTGGGTAGGAAAAGTAGAGTGTGAAAAAATTATTAAGACAACTTGGAGAAGGAGGGTGGATGGAGCTAGTATGGAGGGTGTAATGGACTTAATAAAGGATTATGGAACAAAGCTGGATAGTTGGAACAAGTACTGTTTTGGCAATGTTCATAAGAAGGTACAAAAGGCTAGACAAAAAATGGAGGAGCTGCAAGTCATCGATCCAACGAGAGAATTCATTTCAGACCATAAACCAGGCTCAAGAGGATTTGCAAAAATGGATGGAAAGAGAAGAGGTAATGTGGAGGCAACGATTGAAATTTTTGTGGTTAAAAAAAAGAGATAAAAATTCAAAGTATTTTCATATGAAGTCTTCCCAAAGGAGGAGAAAGAATGGGTTGGTGAAGTTAAAAGATGAGGAAAGGGTGTGGCAGTTTGGAGAAGGGTGGGATAGGGTTATACTTGATTATTTTGAGAAACTCTTTAAGAGCTGTAATCCTAGAGGGGATATTGATTTTCTAGAATCTTTGGTTGGAAAAGTAACGAATTCTATGAATTAAGAACTGAGTAAAAATTACACAGAAGCAGAAGTCTTGTTGGCCTTATCAGCAATGAACGCATTAAAAGCTCCGGGCTCGAATGGAATGTTTCTAGCTTTCTTCTAGAAATAATGGCATGTGGTGGGCCAATCTGTTACTGAAGCAGTGCTGCAGGCTCTAAGCACAAGTGTATTTCCCTCATTCTCTGAGCCATACATACATCACCCTTATTCCTAAGAACAAAGAACCTTCTGTAGTTACTGATTACATACCTATTAGTTTGTGTAATGTGACACACAAATTGATTGCTAAGGTTATTTCCAATTGATTGAAAGTAATTTTGCCTAGTGTTATTAGAGAAAGCCAAAGCGCCTTTGTACCGGGCAGATTAATTACTAATAATGTGCTTATTGCTTATGAATTGGTGCACTTTCTAAAGCATAAAAAGAAGGGGAAACAAGGGTATATGTTCTTAAAATTAGACATGAGTAAGGCCTACGACAGGGTGAAATGGAGCTTTATTAACAAGGTGATGCAGGTGATGGGGTTCCATCCTAATTTTATTTCTTTGGTGATGTTTTGTGTACAATCTGTTCCCTTTTTAGTACTTGTCAATGGAGTACCTAAAGGGCCAGTTATTCCTAGTAGGGGTTTAAGGCAAGGTGACCATTTATCACCTTATCTTTTTCTCCTATATACTGAAGGACTCACCTCTTTGTTAAAGATAGCAGGTGCAAGAAAGGAAATTTCTGGAATAAAAAATTGTAGAAATGCCCCTACCGTAAATCATTTGTTATTTGCAAATGACATTGTTATTTTTTGCAAGACTGATGTGAAGGAAAATAAAAGAGTTCAGACTGTGCTAGATATTTATGAAGCTATATCTGGGCAGAAGATTAATAAAGAGAAAACGTCAATGTTCTTTAGTAGAAATGTGGATGTGGGCGCTAGAGAGGATATTCAACATTTATGGGGTAATAGTGAAAATCCTCAATACAAGACGTATCCTAGGCTGCCACCAATTGTTGGAAGATCAAAATCTTAGGCATTCCATTCTATTAAGCAAAGAGTTTGGCACAAGTTACAAAGTTGGAAGGAAAAACTGTTATCCCAAAGGGGTAAGGAGATTCTTCTAAAAGCTGTTGTGATGCCCTGACTCTCACGTACAAAAAATCTCGAGAATCGTGACGTCAGGATGATGACAACACGGGTCACGCATCCTAACGACAAGTGCCAAGTGTGTGCAACAAACAAACAGTGCACAATAAAAATGCAGCGGTTAATAATAAGTCACTAAGTACCAGAATTTTTATATACAAAATTATCCAAAATAAATATCAGAAAATACAGCAAAAGCCAAAAACATACACGAGCGGGAAATAAATTCCATAATCCAAATTGACAATAACCACATGTCACCTCCTCCAAGGAGCCGATCCCACAAGCTCCACAACCTCACTTGCACCATAATCTACGGTACCATAACATGGTACCGCAGGTAAGTAATAATCCAAACAATCTCCAAAATCAAAATACATTAATACTACCAACCATGCATGCATATGATGAAATATGCACCAAATTCAAAAAATATCATTTTCTCCGAAAATGGATATTTTTTCAACATACGCCAAAATCCCATTTTTGCCCCAAAAACATAATCCATCATGTTCCTAGAAAATGATTTACACAAAAACATTTATCGGACACTGTAGGCGGGACTCTACCACCATCCCTGCTTACCACTATCCCTATCGCGTGCACCTTAGGTGGGAATCACAGGCGGGACAACACCACCATCCCTGCTTACCACCATCCCTACGCGTACACCATAGGCTAAAATCGCAGGCGGGACTATACCACCATCCTTGCTTACCACCATCCCTACAGTTCCTTTCCACACAATACAAAAACTCAATGGAGCACTGTAGGTGGGAATTACAGGTGGGACTCTACCACCATCCCTACCGCGTGCACCGTAGGCGGGACAACACCACCATCCCTGCTTACCACCATCCCTACACGTACACCGTAGGTGGGAATCGCAGGCGAGACTATACCACCATCCCTGCTTACCACCATTCCTACAGTCTCTTTCCCTTTCACACATGAAAATCCAGTTTTCAATAAACACATGAACATAAATGCAATTACACGAAAATCCAGTTTTTAATTTACAAACATGAACATGCGTGCATATGCAATGTACCAGACCAACAACAATAGCCAATAACCAACCAATTCCAATAACCAAACACACAACTCCAAGCTCCAATCCATCCGACCTCTATAACTCCTCGGACTCAGTCCGGCACAACCAACTAATCACAGTAATATAAATGAGTTAGTACAAAAATATATTAAAATCTCAAAAGATGTTTGGAAAAATATTTACAGCGCTATATAATAATTTTTGAAGGATCACTGATGAACCAGAAGCGCCAAAACAGCAACTCCACAGTGTAAAATACATTGTGGTCGTGGGTCTCAAAAACTCACTTTTGAATGGGGTCAAACCAAAACTCGAAATTGATAGGATAGGGTCTAGAAAGGTCGGTGAAGCCAATGGTAGTGGCCTTTGGCCGTGGGTGGCGGTGGAATGGGCGGTTTAAGGCCAAAAAGTGTAAAACGGAGATGTGGTTAATGCGGCTTCACCGGTGACGGATCGGGGCCGGGGTTGGGTCCATTAGGTTGGTAGGAGGTAGAGGAAGAAGTGTTGAAGAAATAGTGATTGGAGGTGGCCGGACGGCGGCGCTGGAGCTCAAAACGCCGTGCGGCTTAGGCGACGTGTGTGGGTTATTGCCGGCGAGGGAGAGACTGAGATCACGGTGGTGGGGTCACCGGCGGCTGGGGAGAGAGAGAGAGGGGCGGTGTTGACCATGAGCTGCGCTCGGCGGAGGCTGGGGTGGAGAGACGAAACGCACGGGGAGAGAGAGATGGGCTGGTGCGCGAAGGAGAAAGTAGGGGAGAAAGGAAGAAAAAGAGGAAAAAAGAAAGAAGAAAAAGAAAAAGGGAAAAAGAGAAGAGGAGAAAAGAAATGAGGTCCAGTCCTCACATCTTGGGCCACGAAAATAATCCAACGAAAATTATTTTAAAACAATAAATAAAATAAAATAATTCAAACGCAGTGAAAGACTTAAATAAAACAATAATAATTTTAAAATCCATGAAAAAACTAATTTAAATTAAAGATCAATTTAAATGCCAAAACAGTAATTAATAATAAGAAAGCACATTAAAAATAATTTTCACAACTTAAAATATATAAAATAATATATCAAAACTCCCAAAATTTTAAAACAAGAAGACTAATATTTAAATTCATTAAAATAATCCTTAAATAAAAATATACTAAAATACGGGGTGTTACAGCTGTGGCATTATCCATCCCAACCTATTCTATGAGTTATTTTTTGCTTCCTGCAAGTTTCTGTTTAGAATTAAAGGGGTTAATGTCCAAATTTTGGTGGGGGCAAAAAAAGGAGGAAAGGAGGATTCATTGGGTTAGTTGGAAAAAATTGTATGAAAGGAAACCACGAGGGGGAATGGGTTTCAAGGATCTTAGAACCTTTAATTTTGCTCTTCTAGCGAAATAAGGTTGGAGGCTATTATAGAATGAAAACTCAGTTCTTCATAATCTCCTCAAGGCTAAGTACTTCTCCAAGACAAATTTTATGGAATCCAGTTTAGGCTCTTGTCCTTCCTTCGATTGGAGGAGCATTTGGGAGGCTAAAAAATGGTTAAGGGATGGATGTAAATGGAGGATTGGAGATGAAAAAGCTGCACAGCTGTGGACTGAACACTGGGTTCCTTGGTTGCAGATTCAAAACAGAGGAGAGGTTGTGGCCTCTATAATAGATGAAGAAACAAGATGGTGGAATATTACAAAGCTTAGAACTCTTTTTAATCCAAGAATAGTGGCAGACATTTTGAAAGTGATGATTTATCCAGGTGAAATAGCTGATAAGCGAATATGGAATTATGAGAGGAGTGGACTCTTCTTTGTTGATTATGGAGGGACAGAATCCAAACATATTGGCCCTATTTTTTAGTCTTGCATGGAGTTTCTGGTATAGAAGAAATAAGATGGAATTTGAAAAAATCTGATTGAGCACTCAACAAGTGACTAATCATGCTTTGAGTCTTCTACACAGCTTCAAAGTAGTTTCCATCAAACTTAAGGCACAACTAAAAAATTTTCTAAGATGGACGGCCCCTCCAGATGGTGTCCTAAAGGTCAATACAGATGAGGCTATGTTTGGGGACCTTCAAAAAAGGGGAGTCAGCGTTATTCTTAGAGATGCGTTAGGAAATGTGGTGATGGCGGCTAGTAAATTAGAAGGTGAAGTGGAAGACCTAGAGGCTATAGAACTATTGGCCATCTTTCTTGGTCTCCAATTGTGCTCCACTATAGACATATCCAATTTAATTGTTGAAAGCAATTGTTTGTTGCTAGTTCAAACTCAACAGAGAAATAACATGGAGGATTCTATTCTCAAGATCCTATTTGCAGAGGTACAACGGCTGAAAAGTTGTTTTGAGAGTTATTCTTTTAATCATGTATATTGAGAAGGGAATAGGGCAGCTCATTAGCTTGCGCGCAATGCATGGAAGGTTAATAGTATTGAGATATGGTGAGATTGTATTTCAAACTTTCTTTCTCAATCTATTTGGCTTGATAAATGTCTGTAATAGTTTATCTTGAATGAAGACGAGTTCTTCTAAAAATAAATAAATAAATAAAATTTAAAAAAAGAAAAAGAAAAACAGTATGAATATGATTTTTCTACTTAAAAATTACCCTTCTTTTTTAACGTTGACAATATCACATGATCACCTACTAGTACTACACTTCATGACCAGCCCTTCGCACATTCCAAAGATCTCTCCCTAATGAGTCTCCAATAATACAACTTGATAATACAAAAGAGAGAAAAGTTGAGAAGACGTAACGGAGGGGTGCATAAACACTAAGTAATGACTCAAATATCGACAATATATGGGACATGTTTAATGTGCTCCAGTTACACTGGAATTACGCATTTTTTTCGATTTGTTCTTTCGACTATACAAGTGGGCAGCAAGTCCCAAAACGTTTGATCCCAAAAACAATTAAATATATATATTAAAAAATAACATATGTTTTATTTGTAATATAAAAATTAAGTAAAAAGGTTCCCAAAACGTAACGGAGTGGGTGCAAAATTTGATTAAAAATAAAATGAGACATGTTTCATGTTTCACGTGATATTCTTCCATGGAGTAAGTAGCTGCTCCAGTTACAAGGGACCTAGCTGTTTTCTTCTTTCCAAAGTTTTTTTCGAGTACTGGACCCTACTCCAGATTTTTGGAAAACTAATTATGACTTTTTTTTTTTTGTTTTAAATGTGGGGTTAAAAGGTATACTAGGGGATTCAATTTCCAGACATGTATTAATAATTTGAGAGGGAGGCAGCTACCCAAATCAATCCTGAGAAGATTTGTTTGGTTGATGAAATGTGTTTAATTTATCTCAAATTAATTATTGATAAAATTTATTATTTTTTTAACTTCTCATAAAAAAATTAAATTCATTTCAACCTATTCTATATATTCAAATATATATATCAATCTATTTACATTTAAATATATTTTAATAAAATTTATAAAATATTATTATTTACAGATTAACTCAGATCTTCTGAAATTACATGTACATTTTTATTTTTTTCGTTTCTTCTTTGAAAGGATGTGAAATCCAAAATGTAATCATTCCTGATCATAAAATGCAAGGTCAGCAGTGGTTTCCTGACTTTGTCAAGCTTTTCAAGCTCTGTCTGCCACTCAGGATTTTTCAGTTTTGTTCCTCTTTAGTTAGTTGTAGAGTGAACCATTCGATTAACAACTACCCATTTTTTATAGCTTGAATGGTTGATGATAAGAAAGAGATAAAAAAATGATATACATACAATCATTTTCACAATTTTATTTAAATTGATGATATTTTTATAAAATAATTTATAAAAATAACATTATTTTATAGGAATATTCTCAATTAAAATACAGTTATAAAAAAAATTGTATGTATATCATTATTCTGCAAAAATCATACAATTTTACAAAGTGATGCTTCTTATTTTTTTATTACTTTTTTTTAAAAAAAAATAACAGTGTTGGCCACTATATATAAATATATATATATATTTTTTCTTAAACATATAGCTGTGGGCTGATCATGTTGATTTTCTAGGAAGTATCACTGTAGCAGTTCCAAGTAGTTGGGATTAATGCTGAATTGAGTCGATCGAACACGGAGAATCCATGAAATGATCTCTTCTTAATATCTTATATAATTAATACATTAAATACACTAGAGCATTGTTAATTTTCTGAGGGTCATGTCATAATTGGTTGAGTCTCGAATATCGTATATATAATGTACTATTGGTGTGTGGGATATATAAGCCATTTTTTGCAGTATATATGAAATAATATTGCTTTAAAAAAGTGAGTATTTTCAACTTAAAAGTACAGAAAATTATTTATTTGTGACTAGTTATTTTTAGTAAAATTGATTATTTCTTATCAAAATAAATCCGTTTTTATCATAAATAATTCGTCAAAAATAATTATTTTTCTTGTAATACTAAGACATAAAAGGGAAAAAATAATTGCTTGGCTACCAATACGACATTTCAATATATACATGTTGTGTCAAATGTCAATATTTATACTCGTCCATTAGAATTTTTCAAACAGTATTAAATGATCAATGAATGATATTGTGACACTTTATTTATTTATCTTTCAGTATCTATATACTTTATATGTTTAATTATCTTTCTGATCGCACTCTGTAATATCCAAATCCACATCAAAGCATTCATATTGGGCTAGTGAAAACCTGTGGAGGAAACCATTTTTTGATATTTGTAATTAGTTTGTTTATATTTTTTCTTTAACCTCCATTGAAAAAAATTATTTTTTTGTATGTATTTTTTTCTATTGGAAATTGGAAATTATACTCCGACAGGAGCTGTCTATTGGGAAGCATGACTATTTTTTTTATTTCCTTAATTTTAACAGCTGGATCGATCGGGCCGGATCAAAATGTCTTTAATTACCAATTAAGTGCATGGGTCGGTCATGTATTCAGTAAAAAAGCTAGCATTATAAAAAGGGAGGGTTTCCGACATTAGATTACACTTTAATTAACTACATGTTAAATAATGTAATTCATTACTTTAATTACTTAATTCATTTATTTTTTCTCCGTGCACGACGCCAAATGAATAATAGTCCAACTCAATTGCTAATCAACTTTTTTTATATATATATAAATATATATATATATATATATTTATTTATATGATTTTGAATAAAAACAGCGAATCAACATCTTTATTACTTTTGGCGTCGAAACAAGTGATCATTTTCAAGCTTTAAACAAGTATTAGTAGGGTTAAAAGCCCACTACTAATCATTCTTAATTGATTGGTCTATTATTATTTATATCAAAGATTCGTTTTCTATTAACTTTTGAAACACTTCACGTGAATCTTTTTTTAATGCATGCATCAATCAAGTCACGACACCGCGAGTTTATATATATATATATATGAAACGTCTTCAAAGTCAAAAGTACAGATTCTAATTAATAGGATTATTTTTATATGTTTATATGGATTATGTTGGGGGGGCATTCATATATTTTCATTAAACATATATAGCACATGGATTACGTACCAATAGTACTCATTTTGCATGAATGAGATGTAATCGCTGCATTGTAACGTTAACAAGATTGTGATGCCCCCCTCGAACATTGCACTTATATATATATATATATATATATATATATATATAGTATACATGATTAATTAATTCTCATGGACATTGCTGTACGTGTTATCAAGTACTGATCATGCCTTTAATATAATTAGTCAACACCTTCCATAAATTAATATGTCTAGCTCAAAGAATCTCGTGCTTTACTACACCGGCCACTTTATAATATTATGATATAAATTCATGATTACAAGATCAATTTAATTATTTAGTATATTTATATATAGATATATATATATATATATATATATATATATATATATTTTTATATGTTCCCGACTTAAGAGAATAACACTTCTTTGGCTCTCTCCTGTATTTTTGTAGAATTATATAACTTTTTTGCGACAAGAATAATATATTTTAGGATAAAAATCTTATCCAAGAAGATAAACATTTTCGTTGTACCTAGTATTAATTTTTAATATATATTTATTAGAAATATTTTAGCCAGAAAAGATCTCGCCACAAAAGTAAATTTACAAATTAACGTAGAATATTGATGTAGTGATATTCGTTAGATTGTAAATTAAACACGTCTCTTATTAAATTAGGATACAAATTGTAAGAAGAAGGAACCCCCAATGAATTAATACTGCAGGAAAACAACTATAGTCCAAGGAAATTAGAAAAGAAAGATCAGTAAAATGTTGTCAATAAATTGAGTTACAAGCTAACTACAAATTTCTTATTTATGGTCAATTAGTCCACCACACACTAATATAATTAATATTGCATGTTCATTAATTCCTCAACATCCAATCATATAGGAAAAACATGCATGTATGCGCTCATGATCATAACCTTCGAAAGTACTCAAGTTTTGTCAGTTAACCTTCGGGCTGGCCGTTGTCTCGGAATATTGAAGTAAGTTAATTACAATCTACCTAAAACTTTCTTATTTAGAGTCAATTCAATTAGTCCACCACACAAATATATATAACTAATTAATTAATTAATATTGCAGTTCGTTCATTAATTCCTCAACATCCAGTCATAAAAGAAGCATGATATCCAGGAAAATTTGAGTTTTGTCATTAACCTTTTAGCTAAGCTAGGTATGTAGCTAGGTTATCGCGAAAAAATCAAAAGATAAACAAAAAATAAAGAAGTCGTCCATTGCTAATTAATTAGCGTCAAATGGATGATTAGAGATTTTAATTTTTCCCTGTTCCCGGAACAAAAAACATTGGATGAACTTTCTCGAGAAAATGAAAGAGAAATTATAATAACTTTCGCGTCAAAAGTACTTAATGGGTTAGTGGTTGTTCATTGAATAGTTAATTATCCTGACCAATAATATTGTTGTCACACAATTATGCATGTGGCCGTCCTTTATCGCTCGCTTGAGATTCAATCCACAATATATTAATTCATGCACCTACCTGAAAATGGGACCATACTATTTACTAATTCATTCTCATTATTTTGTACGTAAGAGTAAAAAATTAAGTGAAGAAAATAATAATATTGTTTTTCATCTTAAATTTTGCATCACAACCTACAAGGTAGTGGTGAAACCAGCAATTCTTTTGAGGGGATAAACTTTTCTATCGTGTGACACATTTATGTAAAATAAAAAAGAGATTAAAAAAAACATAACTATATATATAATTAGATGTCGATAATGTGCTACATAAACGTAAAAATAAAATTTTAAAAATACAACTTATATGTTTCACATTTATGATGATAATGTTTCATGGAATAATATTAATCTATTATTATATTTGTAATTAAATATTTAGAATTTATTTATTTTTTCATATAAACTATCTAGTGATCTTTTAGAAGGTCATCTTTCATTTTAGTGTGTAAACTAGTTCATTAAGTTTCAAGTAATATCTAGATATTTTTGTGTCACATTAAACATATAATAATATAATTGAGAGCTTAAATAAATTTTTTCTTGCTCATGAAATTTAGAGGATAAAACGTCTCAACTATTTTTCATATAGATCATAAACCTTAAATGATTTTTCTTGTATTTTTACTTTGGATTCCATATTAATTAGAAGCCTAATATTGTATAACAAAAACCTTTGGGATTCGTACTAGTTAATTTATTATTTCTTCTAAACTAAGTCTAAATTACATTTAGTGAGGCCACATCCTTGAAAGTAGGTAGTATATAGAAATTATAAAAAACTTTGGGACTATAGGAAAAAATTTGGAGAGGAGCGCATTTCTAGTATATTAAAATCTTAGAAAGCATATGAGAATTATAAAATTTTGGAAAACCATTCTCTATATTTATAGAATTATAAATAAAATTTCGGGGGTATTTTTCAATTTAAAAAAAATCTTAAGGCCAAAATGGGTCCGCCAGCCACTGTGACAAAGATCAAGGAGATCTCGGTCTTGTATAGCACGGGTCGGAGCAACATGCCATTGGACGTTCATGAGGGTCTCAAGATTATGCATGAGTGTTAGGAAATTGCCATTGCATATCATGATTAGGGAGGATAACATCTAAGATGAAGAACATTATTATATATAAATATATAAATATATATATATATATATAAATATAAATATATAAGGATGGCCTTGATCAGACTACACATGCACGAATAGATCATATGAATAAATTCATATCGCAGGGAACGTAATAATAATGCGTTTAATCGGCCTGAATAGTTAGGTTTTTCATAAATGTTGGTTTTGTTTTATTGAAGTACTTTGGCCTGGTTTTGGCTGAATATATATATATTTATATATATATATATATGTGGATTTTCTAATTTCCAACTATAGAATTCTTTTGATTTTTTTTTATAATATAGTGGATTTTCTTTTGACTCATAGTTGGATTTTCTAATTTCCAACTATGAGTCAAAGGTAATTAATAATATAGTGTGATATATATGGCATTGATACGAAGAATCAACAAGATCTGGAAATAGTCAAGAAAAGAAAAAGTAAGATTTGGTGATAAATTATATATATATATATATATAAATTTATTATGTATCAATTACTATTCACTCTCACATTTTATATTTATAATTTTTTGCATATATATGCTTCTTGAGGTGGGTACGTTTTGTGTTGAATTGGATTTGTTTAAATATTTTTTCTGTACGAAGAGACACTTAATTTTAAGTTACTAAAAATGAAATAAAAGCATATATATATATATATATAGTGATCTTTTGTAAATTTATCAGTCAAGTCGTGAATTGATATTAGAAGCTGTTTTGTGCAGTCTCTTTAAATAAAAGTATGGCACAATTGAAATACATATAAAAATACTTATTGGTTTATGATACATTCGTCTATTTTTGTTTTAAATTGAATGCCTCGAATTTACATATTTTAAGATTATATCTAGATTTATTCTTATTTTTTTTAATATATTATAATTAAAGTAAAACGTTATAGTAGTACGTAGAATGTGAATATATATTGCACATGTTGTAGCTCAAACTATATATTTGATTAAATATGATATATATATATATATATATATACATTATGTCACATCTCCATATCTCCCGGACAGGTAAACGTAGGTGGGTAGTAGGTGCAGATATGCAGTGGAAAGAAGAGACGTCTGAGCTGGTAGGTAAACCCGTGCACTTCATTGACTGACAGATGAAAAACCAGTTTTGATGGCAACGTCGTCGTCTCATGATGTGGTGTTCTTTTTTCAGATCTATGTTCAATCAAACTGCGCGCCACGTGAGACAGTTTACGACTGTCACATCATGCTTTCCCTTTTATTTTTATTTTTTTTATAAGAACTGATAATAACTCAAAAGAGGTACGTAATAAACTCACACAGACTGATAGTAACTTGCTTTCCCTTTTATTCATGTTTAATAATTTACGTATAATTTTTTTATATAATTATATTTTAAAATAATATTATTTTTATAAAGATATCACTAGTTTAAAATATAATTATATAAGAAATTATAAAAAAAACAATTTATACATATTATTTTCCATTATTAATTATTTATTATTTTGCTTCTCTATCCCAACCTAGCTAGGAACCCTAAAGTTTTATAATCATATATAAAGAAAAAGTTCGAATTTGCATGGAAAGATAATGGCTACGTATAAATATATAAATATGTTGAGAGAAAGGCTTATAATTTAGATCAATATTACGTAGCCTTTTTATTAAAAAAAGAAAAAGCAATTATCTTTTATGGTGCATGACAAGTGAGAAATGACGTCTCATCTTTTGGAAACATTGTCAGGATAACTTTCCAATGTCTAATCAATCCATTGTTGAATTTACTGCAAAATTACCGTTTTCGTACTCGCATAATTCCCCAACAAAAAATCAAGGGTCGTTCCGTCCCTACGTACGTACGTTCCCCGGCTAGCTGCTGCTCCTTTTTTTTTTTTTTTTCCTAAGCCCCCAGCTAGCTGCTTAATTTATAACAAAATACTTGTTTTCGTCGCTTTTTTATATGAAAAATAATTACATAATGATAGACTTATTATTTTTTATTGCTTATTTATTTTTTTATAGTGTGTTTTTATTTTTATTTTTTATTATTTTATTTTAAGTATTTTTTTAATATGCTTAATTATTAAAAAAAATTAAAAAAATATATAAATTCACTAATAATCACTTTTTTAACTATTAAATAAAAGAAAAAAATAAAAAAAAATAAAAAAATAATAAGAAGAAGTAAGCCTATAATTATCCAAAATAATTTGCACACCACACATATTCTATATATGTTGACTGAAATAAGCTTGACAAAAACTATCATGATTGATTTTATTAGTGGAAAACATGGGCGCCTGCTTCTGTTTCTTCTGTTTTCTTATCATAAATTAATTATATATTCGGGAATCAAAGTGATGATGAAACAGTACTTCACTGGAACCTTACCACATTTTCTGCAATAAGTGTGATGTGAAGTATTAATATATAAAGAATATATAATAGAGGAAGATATATAGTAGCTAGTATAGGGAATTACCAATAAGCAATGATAATATTAGAGTACACACTAACTTCTTTTTACAATTATATTTTAAAATTAGAGTATTTTAATAAAATTTTGATATATTTTTTTATAGGAAATAGACCTCATCTCATTCATAAAGAATTTACATCTATGACTTAAGTTACAAGTCAAATTAACTCTTGTTGTAAGCATCTCCGTACACAAATATTATGCGACAGACATTGTTTGAACTTCATAAAACTCTCAAAAGAGAGTATCAATCTCTATATGAAACAGAGATAAAAAACCCCGCATCCAAACTCCATTTTCTAAAAGATGAGAAGTGAACAACACACCCATCCTCCTAACCAGAGGAGGGAGGAACCCACATAACTATGGACATAAGTCTAATAGCCTATTTCATTTTATTTTTCCAACAAACAGAAACCCAGCAAACAAATACCAACAAAAACACACCGATATTAAGTCGAAAACACAGAAATGGAAACAACAAACAACGACCAAACAAATAGAACCGGAAAAACAATAAAGGAAAATTGATGGTGGCGCGTGAATGACACGTGCCACTTTGGGAAGGAGTCGATCGGCCAGTTGAGACAGTGCCAGTATACTGGGCCCTGAGCTGCCGCACATGGCACAAACACAGTGTGATACGCGGTGGCTCGATTGTGCCACACGTTCTCTGTAATCTTCGCGTGCATGCTACGCGCCACTCCAAATGGCGCCCAAAGCGGACGCCTGCAAGATCGGCAGGTGGGGGTTCTCCCGGTGGTGCTTGTGTTGGAAGATGGCTGCCGGAGAAGCTCAGATCGACTACCCTCCCCTTATTCGGCTGAAAAACCTGAAAAAACAGAAAAAGAAAAACTGTTGGAGACGACAGTAGAGAGGGAGGAAAGGAAGGGGAAAGGGAAGCCGAAGCTCCCCCTCCCCCCAACTGTGTTCGTACGAGAGTTTTTAGAGAGAGAGGGGGGCTTATGGATATTTTTTTTTAAATCCTTAATTTAAAACAAATAGTTATGAAATTAAACATGTGTTCATGAATAAATTTCCCAGGGAAATTAGTGCGACAACAAAAGTAAATGCTTGAAATACTACTATATATGAGTAATACTATACACCACACTCTCATCTTATTTTGATCATATTAAGTACATTCATCACGATTAGATGATAAAAAAGCATGTAATAAATGATCATTTATATATATGAGAGAAAATTCTACACACCATACTACCATCTCACTAAGTAAGATGTGATACATTTATCATCATTAAATGATCATTTAATACATGCTTCTTTATCATCTAATGATGATAAATGAGTCACATACTACTTAATCTAATCTAGGGGTGAAAAACCAAACTATCGGTTCGGTTCAAAGACAAAATCGAGACCGCACCAATACACTGAAAAAAGGAATATCTCGACCGAAACCAGTCGGTGAAGGGACAAAAAATCGTTGAAATCGATCTCGATTTTCTACCGGTCGGTTCGTTGGTGTCTTCGGTAGTGTGAAGAGAGAGAGAGAGAGAGAGAGAGAGAGAGAGAGAGGAATGAGAAACATCGAAACAGATTCACTTAAACTCAAACTCCATCATCACAGATTCACAAAATTACAAGATATACAATAAATATCAAATGATTCACAACAAATATCACACTATCATAACACTATCGGTACTCTTGGAAAAATAAAAGAACCCTAGTCCCCATCAACAAACCTCAATGAATCAGAAATTAGAGCTTGACACGACGCAAATGGATGGAGGGAGAGAGGGACGGCATCGGAGAGAGAGAGAGAGAGCTAGGCCGCTACCACTGATGTCACTGCCGCTGATGTCGCTACCGCTGGAGAGTGGAGACTGAGAGGACTGCGCTGCTGCGGATGTTGGAAGGGATGAGAGCTGAGAGGACTGCGCCGCTGCGGATGTTGGAAGGGATGAGAGCTGAGAGGACTGCTGACTGCTGAGGGAGTGAGGGGCGCTCGAAATGAGAAGTGACTGAGAGGAGGGTTGTTTAAACCCTAGGCAGAAACGATGCCGTTCTCTTTTTTTTTTTTTTTGTTGTTTTAAACTACATAAGAAAAACGACGTTGTTTCACCTATTTCAGTGAAACGGCGTCGTTTTAGAATGGATTATATGTAAAAAAAAAAAAAGGTTTAAGACGTCGGCCGGTTCAATAGTTTTCTCCTGGTTCGAACCGAGACTAAACTGGCCGACGCCGGTTTTGATAAAATTCCACCGCTCGCCGACCGGTTCCCTGCCAGTTTCGTGATCGGCCGGCCGGTCTGAGTCGATTCAGACCGGTTCTTCGATTTCTTGTACAGTCCTAATATAATCAAAATAGGATGAGAGTGTGGTGTATAACATTACTCATGAGTAATACTACTCATCATTTCAATTCTCATTGATCATCCAACTTCCATCATCCTGTGATATGACATTAGATGATTAGAGATTATTTATTATATTTTACTTGTGAATTTATCATCTAAAGACATATCATGAGATGATGAGAGGATGATAAGAAAATAGATGATGACTAATAGATTTTTTCATATATATATATATATATATATGCAGGAAAATCAAAGCAGTGGCGCTACAAGACACAACCGAAAATCCAGCATGAATTCGACACACGCTAGCTAGCTGTACATGACCCAACCTAATTAGAATTATTTTTCAAACCGTGTGACATATGATATATTCAAGTTTCTTGGTTAAAACTTGGCGGTTGGCTTGGAAGGAAAACTAAAAAGAAAAAAAAAAAGAGCCTTGGTGCAGCTTGCATGATCAGAGTATCAAATCCTAACGTGGGAATCCTCCTTTCATCTTCAATATATCCCAATTAATTAATTCGATGTTGTCCTTAGAGATCTCCACATCTAAATTAATAATCTTCAGGACTTTGTACTAAATCTAAATCAACACATTTGCATGTTTCATGGAAGATGTAAAGGATGAAGCTAGCACCACCTTCGTCATTTTTTTTTAATTACAAAGAGATCATTCCACCAACTGATATAAAATCTAATGAGTTTTTCTACTTATCATTCATGCACACCACACTTATTTTAATTTTTTTTAATTTATTTCTAGTTTTATTCTTCTTAAACTAATTAAATCATTATACTCATCATCTATACACATCATATTTGATAAGAGAAAAAAATTAAAAATTATGTTCGATATATTGTATAAGGATGATGAGTAGAATTTTTCAAATCTGACCTATCATACTAAATTATTAAATCCTTTATTTTTTTATTATTTTTTAATCGAACTTTCACATGCACTCTCGACTTACAAATGGACGTAGCTATTATTTTTAAAATCTGTGCCAGGTTTTTGTTCCACGCGTATGTATATAAGAAGGTTTGGACGAACGTTAAGAGTGCACAAGCAAGTCGAAAGAAGAAAAAAAGAAAGCTAGGCTCCAAAAGTTTTCCAGTAAAGGAGGGGATCGAGGGAGAGAGAGAAATACGGCCAGAGTAGAAATTAAATGGGAAGGAAGCCATGCTGTGCAAAAGAAGGTCTAAACAGGGGAGCATGGTCTGCTAAGGAAGATAACATCCTTGTGAACTTCGTTAAAGTCCATGGCGAAGGGAAATGGAGAGACGTTCCTCAAAGAGCTGGTGAGTAATAATTATTATTTGAATGCTTCCTCTCTCTCTCTCTCTCTCTCTCTCTCTCATCTCTTCTATATTCATTCCTTATTGTTGTTTTCTTTCGTTCTGTCTTTTTCACTTTTGTATATAGTTTATTCACGTTGATAAATCATGTCAAATTTGGAAGGGCTGAAGCGATGTGGGAAGAGTTGCCGGTTGCGATGGTTGAATTATCTAAGGCCAGATATCAGGAGAGGCAACATTTCTTCGGAAGAAGAAGAGCTCATTGTCAGACTACATAAGCTCCTCGGTAACAGGTACCGGAAATCTTCTTCTTAATTTCTTCCAAAGCGTACTTTTATAAATTTATCAGAAAATAATACAACTGATCGGTAGAGTTCTTTGCAATTTCCCCCCTAAAATGCGCAGTAAATTTGTAACAAATGTGTAAGTTGTAACAATGAACAGGCTAATATTGAAGAATATATATATATGTTGTTGTTTCTAGTGAATTATGAAGTTAGATAGTTATATATATAAGCTCGAGTACTGACACGGGACTTCTCCGGCAGTCAATTATTCAAAGTCTTTATGAGAAGTAATCCCCAGTTTTTTTAATAAATAATTAATGTAATAATCCAAAAAAATTAAAGATATATATATATATATATGTATGTATGTATATATGTGTATATGAAAGCACAAAATAAACAAAAGGGTTGCGGCCCTATGTATGTACAAAATCGAGGGGTTTACTGATCAATGCTTGGGATACGGTACGTGGGACCCGCTTTACTGTGTGCTCATTAAGATTCCTCTTATTTATTATAATGTATACATGCATTCTCACAATACCCTCGATATGTACGTTAGGAATTAATTAAAAATTATCCTCTACTTGCTTCTGTCGATCCTCATCACCACAATAATCATATTTCTGACAATAATTCTGAACGTCAAAGTACTTGTTTAATTAATGAAGATCCCAAGTTGATAAGATATATTAATGCAACCTCCGATTTGATCTAAATTCAAAGAAGGGGGTCGAAGGGGGGGCCATTTGAATATTACAAAAATTCATAACTAGCTCTAGAAGAAATTCGTTCATGAAGTATTACCTCTCAGAGAGAAAATGGAATGAAAAGAAATAGGTGCCATTAATTCATGAGGATAATCGATCTTCTAGTACTACAGAAGTGATATTGTTATCATTATCGATCGTTACTATTTTTTGCACCAATATTAAAGCGAATTAGTTATCACATTGTCATGTACGAACGTGTGTGCAGGTGGTCACTGATCGCAGGCAGATTACCGGGACGAACAGACAATGAAATTAAGAATTACTGGAACACCAAGTTAAGAAAGAAGGTGCAAGGTCATGATCACGACATTTACAATTCTAGTAAACAACAAGCTGCTGATAGTACTGAATTAAAAGAAAATAAGGGAAGTATGACGCCGGTCTCCGATATTCGAGGAACAGGGCCTCTAGAAACTCAATCGGTAATTCGGCCAAAAGCAATGAGGTGTGCAAAGGTTGTAATGCCGGCATGGCCACTAATTGATAATGGGTTGGTCAATAATGTGCATACGATCCCTGGTGGAGATAGTGAAAGCCCATGCTGTTCAGCTCAAAGGGACAAAAATTCCTATGGTTTTCTAATGGATTTTGATGTCAATGACCTTTTGATCTCAGACGTTCTATATTCAGAGGGCCATCAAGTTCATAAAGATCAAATTGTTGAATGTGAGAACCTGGTGGATGGAGGAGTACTTGAACCCTGCAAGAACATGCCAAGTAGTAGTGTTGAAGATCTTTCAGTTTCCGGACATGTCGAAGCCAAGCTTGAGGATTCATTATTGGATGTAGTGGCGGCTGAGAATTGGAGAGAAAGTACTACTGACCACCCAGTACAACCGAATGCAGATTCTTTGGATCTTAAGACATTGGCAGCTTTTCTAAATTTAGAAGATGATCATGAGTGGATTAACTGAATTAACTACTATAGCTAGGTTCCATATACATAAATGAATAAGCTATATTATTGATTCTGCATTTTTATTAGCTTGTAGCTAAAGTTGTGATTTCCAATAAGTATTGTAATGTGGTTTTATGTATTTGACCATCTAATAATATTGTAGCTTGGAGGCCGTAACGACAGGAGTACTTCTTCATACAATCATAACTAATATAGATCACTGGGTCGATCTGGGCACATGCTATTCTTATGTAATAGTTGCTTTAACTCGGTCTTGGTAGTGCTACCTCCAGGTCTAAAATTCAAATCCACTTTATCATGGGCACAAATAATTTTTACAAACCATTGACTTGTGAGAATTTTTTCATAAGTTATTATCTGAGGTACACTTATGGAAAACTCATTGTTGAAAGCCTATGCACTCCCTAGATTAATCGAGACCGTGTTCTCGGACATCCAATACCCAAAAAAAAAAGAAAAAAAAGGAACTAGGAAATTAGAAGAACAGCAAGAAAATTCTGGCATCCATTAGCATCCATATATATGTAACATAACTGTAAATGAAATGTCAAGGACGTTGCATTCCCCTAGCTAGTAGATAAATATAGAACACTTGATAATTGATTTATAATAACCTAAAAAATAGGTAAGTGTTGTTGCATGTCAATTTGAAGACGAGATCAATATATATGATCAAGATGTCCACGCAATATTCAGTACCATTTAGATATTTTATTTGATAGTTTTAAGTATAGTATCATATATACCAGTTTCAACAAATAATCGAGGAAAAATCTCATTTTGCACCTCAAAATTAATTATCATATTTCTGATCTTGATTTGCATCTCAAAAAACTTAAAACTTAAATTTTTACACGAAACTACGAAATCAATTGCGTCACTATCCGGCCTCTTCTGCATATACACTAGTTATTGATGGTCTTAAATAATCATTTCTTTTAAATGGGCCTTAGCCCAACGGAATATATTAGTGTTCGTTGATCACTAGGCCGGAATTCATGATGAGTTGGTCACTTCTGCATAATATATCATAATAAAATGCTAAAAACAAATATATATAAAACCAAGGGTACGTAACAGATCATGATCATGAGAATACTTAACCAATATTTGCTTCCATATTGGCTAGAAAGGCTGAGGTATTGGTTGCAGAGTTTCAAGCTGTCCAGGTGTGCTCAAAAGCTACTGCCAATGAGTCAACAGCAGCCAGCAGTAGTTGGTCTCCTCTCCAATCGCTACATGAAAATTAACTGGGATGCAGCTTTATGTGAGTCTAAAAAAAATTAATGCTAACACTTTCATTAACGTACGTCAGCTAGTCTTCAAAACATTAAAGACAAATAAGGTTAATATATATATATATATATATATATATACACACACATATATAATAATCTTCTCATTCTATATATAGTTTGAATCAGTACGTCATGATCATCATCTGATCTAAAATTACTACATGAGTTTTGCCATGTGACAATGCATGACATGATAATTGCCATGCGCGCATGACCCAACAGGAGAATGCGCGCTAACTGACTAGCTAGCATAGACGTACGTAGATTAATGCATGCATGCAGGCTCTTTCTTTCTAATACTTTACTCTTGCTGGCTTTGTTAAGTGAATATACCAACCCCACTTAATGGTGCAAATTATTAGGCATGCATGCATGGCATGGACATAACTAAAATGCCAGGGCTCGATCCTAACCAAATATTATAATCGCATTTCATATTTCTTGAAATAGTTCATGCATGTTTGTATATCCCACACCTCCCATCTTTTTGCTGGCAACATTCCAGTAGTCGTTCCCCGGCCCATTGATTCTATAACTGCATCCAGGCCAAATCGATCTCAAGTAACTTCTAAATGAGACAGGAACCTCCTGTTTCCTAATACTGTAGGGGCATGGGATGTCCAAACTAAATCTGAGACGACATAGATATTCTCCCCATGCATGCATGCAACTCCCCTTTTTGGTATCAATTTCTTCCATTGTTCCTAAGGCTTCTTCCGTGGACTGGCCAACTTCTTGATTCATACCATTAAACAGATAACATATATATAAACGAATCCAGGAGGAGTAGGCATGCATGCATGCATGTGAAATCATGATCTCCTGCATTATAAAGAGAAAGCTAGCTGTTATCAATAGACCATGCATGCATGGGTCCACTGCTCGAACTCGCTCCTTAAATCTCTGGTCTTCAAACCCCAAAAGAATAATCTATTTTCATATTTATAAATAAATATATATATATATATATATATATTTGAACTACATCCTCTTTGGAGGACACCGTCATGGCTTTCAATATTTCATCTTTGTTTAATATCCATTAGCGAAGAGTTTGACGACCAAGCATTTTTCCAGACGAGTAGCATACCATTCAATTTTACCCAACTTCTATAAGTACTCCTTCGCTTTAAATCTTTATTAATTAACGACAATTTAATATTATATATATATATATATATATATTTATATATATATATGGCTCTTCTAAATCCTCATCCCTAATTCTCGATCTCCTACAGCTAGCTAGCCCGATCTAGGAATGGGAAATAATCACCTACAAGATGCGCTTTGAACCTCTACTGAGAGAACTTGGAAAGGACAAATAAAGGAGGATTTAAAACCTAGATCACGAGTTATTTTTGCAGGGAAAAACTTGCCAAAAGAATATTTTGTACAAAATTTAATTCTATTTCAATATCGCAACTTTTTACGTACTTACCATAAACAATCACTACAACAAATTTTATTTTTAGAGATGAAATTTATTAGAGATGAATTTCATTTCATCCTTAAAAATACTTATTTGGGATGAAATTTAAATTTCATCTCAAAATATGAATGCGGTTCTCCAGTTGTTTGAATGGATAAATATCCGTTCGAACTAGATTACTTACATATATTATTTATTGTGCGAATATTGCGGTCTTCATGTATTTATAGAATTTCTAATATCTATGGATACATTATTCTATACACTACAGGAATTTTGCCTTTTCACGGGGAACTAGATCGCCGCATTTCCCCTGTTTTCTCGCAGCAAAAATTCACAAATTGCGATTTTCACTCCTCGCTAATTGGTCGAAAATAAAACGTCTGCTCTAAGGAATTTCGGTGAGAAATCATGGGCCTCCGCAATTGTTGCAACTAACTCGGCGTACATTTCTCGCAGCAAAATCGCCTAGGCAATTTGGTCTGAAGGGCAATTACGGTGAGAGACGTCGCAAATTTGGGTCATTTACGGCGATTTTGCAGCACTGAAAAATCCACATATTCGGCGATTTATGGGGCTAGCGGTAAGAAGTTTTGTTCCCATTTGCGGTGAATTCATAGACGCCGCAAACTCAGACTCTTCATACGGCGATTTTGGCGCTGGCGGTAAGAAGCTTTGTTCCCATTTGCGGTGAATTTGTAGACGCTGCAATTTTAGACTCTTCATACGGTGAATTCGTGGACGCCGCAATTTCTTCTATACTACATGCGGTGAGGATGTATGGCGCAGGAAATAAAGCAACCGCTTTCTCAAATTTACAGCTGCTGGGTTGGATATGCGGTGAATAAATAAAGAAACCCACTCGCAGAATTAGATCTATGGGTTTTCTGAACGCTGGCTTCAAACAATAGTTGAGCAAATTTATGGGTTTTTGGAACCACTTCAAAGCAACATCAACGTTATTTCCTGTCTCATGTTTTGAACCTAGGTACGTACGTTTGCAAATCAATCTATATATGCAATTAATTGAAATATGATCTATCGCAATTCCCCTGTATATCATCAAATACAGATTCTCCAGTACCAATCTAACTTAAATGTTTAAAATATTATTGATTCCCAATATTCTAGCTGCCCAGTATATGTTCCATGAATTAATGACCAATCATCATAAATTGCTAACAAGCAGATGATCATCATTTCAAAAACACTAAGTTGCCCATCAAGAAATTAGATAGATGTAGATGCATCTAATTTAATTGAACCCAATAGCTGATCAGTACGTGCTCTATGTTGATAGAGGCCTTATAGCTACCTAGCTAGGGTCGATGATGAGAAGAAAGGCCGTGTGACTCATGAATTTCCATCTAGAATCAATTCGTGAAACTGGGAGCAATATTATATAAATATATATATATATATATATATATATATATATATATATTAGGTAGGAAAATAGCATATAGCAGTGCTTCATATCTATTTAGAAATTTAAGATGAGGTTCTCATTCCATCCATATCGATGATTCTCCTAATTAAATCATGGATTTCAAGAAACATAGATACAGAAAGGATCTTTACAACTAATTTTTGCAGTACTTTGCAATGTTTATTAATTTCTAAACATCTTGGTGGTAACAGGATCTAATTAGATTAAGCTAAATTACACTGCACTAACTCAGGGAAAAATAAAGAAGAACAAGAAGAAAGAACTCTAAAGAGTAGTAATGTACATAACCAAGGAATAATTGAAGCTTTCCCAATAGCAAATTAGACTTATCTTTAAAATTCCTCCCATTATTTTTTTACTCTGTCAAACCTGTATTTGAGGGCTTTTGTTTTAGATTTAATATAAATCAAACACCATATATCGAAAATGAACCCAATGTACATTGCCATCCAGTTTCATACAAATAAGCTTGAATGCATACATTTCATTTACTTTCACATCATACATTATAGCAGGTTTTTAATTGTCATGCAATTGCTTAAATTCTTAAAAATGTCTATTGCCACTAAACACATTCAAAATATGTGCATCTCATTGGAATTGTTGTCAACATGGCTATACATTAATTTAAACCTGGGAGTGAATCCATATATGTACCATCCAGCAGGCTCATTGGTGCATCAAAAAATTGCTAATGGCTGATATCAACATTTGACAACTTATGTCTACCTGCAAAATACACATGCTTCAAACTATTATTTATGTGCTTGAATATTTTATTGATGTGTACCTGCAAATTACAATGAATTAACCAAAAACTAAACTTTTGCCAGTCATTGCATGTACAAACTAAACTAAGCAAAAGCCTCAAATAATTCATTAAAAATTCTGTTATATCATCCATATTGCATAGGAAAACAGAAGATGCATCAGGCAGTGGCATATATTTTTCCAATTCAATGCTCTAGGCTCAAGAATGTTAAATCTTTCTGTGTTTATCTATGTACAAACATAACAATTTCGAAGCTTGAGCTCCAGGAGGAGAACATATCAACCCTAAGCCAAACTCACATATTTTGGTTTAACAATTGTCACAACTCAACCATCGATAGGGTGGAGAAAAATTATTTACCTTTGATATGAAAACTACATTTTTAACCACACACCTAAGTACAAAATGGATGACCTTTCCAATTATATGCAAGTATGATATGATATGCAAGTATATCATATGCACTACATTTGAGGTATATGATATGCAAGTATATAGGCTGTCCAAAAACAGGAGGGAATGAATGGTGTTAATTACCACCTAAGCACAAAATTCCAGGAAACTAAATTTTCATGCCATTTTTGTTTCTTCCACACCACCAATTATGGAAATAGTGCTACCCAGTTAGTTTTCTTAAGCTTTATAATTATGTATGCACGCAAGGACTAGGCCCTTTATGATATATAGAAGAAAACACCAACATTGTTTAAAAATGCCTAATATCGACAAGCCAAACCTCACTTCAATCAAAATAAATTCTTCTTGACCCACCATAAATCCCATTTAATATACGGTCTTATTTTTTAAGTTTACATAAATACTCTCAAAGTGTGACCCAATGACATGTTCTTGTGAATAAACATTGTTAGACTTGATTAAAAAATCTCCCAATATAATGACAGCCTTGCTGAATTCCAATACTAGCCAAGTTATTCAAATGACAACAGAGGATTCAATCTCTTAAACTTTACATGCATATTCAACATAAATCTCTACCTATCGTCTATTACTTGAAAAAATAACCAAACATTTCTTTGTACCTAGTATACATCTCTCAAGTTGCAGGATTTTAATATCACCAGTATCATAACTAATCTTATAGAATACAATGAGCAGCTCTCTTAACCAGATGTACAAGACATGCAGTTGGAAGATGTTTTAAAGCATACTTACATAGTTAGCTTGATAATCTTTAACAAAGTAATCCCACCAAAATATTGAAGCCTAGCACTTTTTATAAAGCATCCAAGCAACATCCAGTAACTATAACTAACGTCAAAATCCTGCACCATTGGTTTATCTATACAATGTGCATTTTGATCACCATTATTGTAAGAACAAAAAAACTACTTGAAAATATAGCATCAACAAGCATATTGAACGTATGTGATAAATTCTTCAGGAGCTATTTCTGGCTAAACAATGAATTATTTTTCATGATCATGTTCTCAGCTTTGAAACAAAATTGACACATCAAAGGTCATGCTTTCAGCTAATCAAGTAATCAATTAGCTTGATCAGTTTGTCTTCAAACCCAACTTACTAAGATTGATGTAGCTAGCAGTAGTATTAGGAATTGCTATCATCATTAGTATTTCATGACTTTCACTATCTTGAGAATTTTTATATACATTCCATCGACCTTCACGAAGTGTTAAATAAGTGGGGAATGAATTTCGAAATTCAAACCAATTTAAGACTCAACCTAAAGATAAACTTGCAGGGAACATCATATGTTGAATAGAATTAACAAAAAAATCTAACAGCATGCATACCAACATTGTACATTGTCCGACCACCTCATAAAAAAATAAATATTGTAAAAAAATCATGTTAAAAATGAATAATAAATTCCCCTAATTTCCACCAAAATTATACTTATTACCATTGTTCTCAGGACTTGTATTTAGACCATTGCTAATTTCTGGAAAATTAGTACCCAAAACCATCTCTGGGGGCTGTGTTGAGTCATCCGATGATGAGTTTTGCTCAACCCTTCGTGTCCACCTGCTAGGTTGCGACTGAGGTGTTGGACCACTCCATGTGCTCCCTTCACTTACGCGCATGCGAGTTTCTGTCATTCGGACATGTCCACCAAGTCCTCTTCTTGTTCCTCTCATGGACAATCGAACTTACAATTGATTGGAACTGATCTTTAATTGCAACTAATGAGAAATGGAACTGTCAATGTGAAAATACAATTTAAATAGGGTGATCTTCATGGCAACAAGCAATATTTCTACAGTTTAAAACACTATAGCAGATGCAAGTCCCAATTTCTACATGGACCCAAAATAGATGTTCTTAATACATACCTGCACATTTTTGTGGGGGTTAAGTTGCAAAGCTCCTATATCATGAAATCTAAATTTTTCTATAAAACGTTCACTGAGTATTCTTGTGTTGGACTGTATGCATTTGTTGTTTACTTTCAATTCAAAGTTTTTATTTTTAAATCCTAAAGTTAAAATGATTGTGTACTTGGGGAACTTGGTGGGCAAGATGAGTATTTGCTAGTAGAAGGCCTGAAGCAGGGCAAAGTATCCAAACTAGTGGTTGCTTGGGTTAGTGGAACCTATGCACGACTCTTCAAATCTAAAGTACAAGTTGGACATGCTGTAAGTAACCACCTCAATTGCTTTGACTGTTTCGTTTATAATGCTGTTTTTTGTAGCAATATATTACAAAAGGCAAAAATTCATGAATAATTACTAATCTTGGTATTGTCTAATCTAGGAGCTAAAAAGTATTTTCATTTGAGATGGAGTCTGCTCAAGCCAAAAATCAACAACTAAGAGAAATTGGAGCTGTTTTACCCACATCATATGAAGCCTTAGGAGTGACATGTCTGGAAACTTTTGAGAAACTGGTTAGTTCTGTGCATCATGAACATCAGCCTATAAATAACCTCCTCCACAACACCCCCCCTGCGGAAACCCACAAAAAAAACATTATGTCAGTTCTCTTAGGCTCTGCAGTTGGATATAATTATATGACATCTGTTTCTAAATTCCTTTTAAGGTTGAAGAGGGAAAGACTACGCCGGTAAAAGAGAATAAGTAGTGGCATCCACAAGAAACAGCTACTTATTATAATACGTAGTGGAGATTATTTCAAAAGATCAAATGGTAGGAAAGTACATACCGGGATCTCTTAGTGCTTAAAGGTGAGGAGAAAATATCATCAACATCTTCAATGGCCAAAACATTCATCTGCGCCTTTCCCACCCATGTCTAAGCAGGTTTCTCTAAAACAAACAACCATCAGCTTTCTGTGTACTGCTTTCGTGTAGTAGACTGAAAGTTATGAAGTGACTTGCATTTGGTATAGTGCTTTAAAAGTTTTGCTAATTTCCCTCCAATTTCACTGTCTAGATATTTGGTTATCCCGCATATTACTAACTTCCCATAAAAAAAGATCTTTCACTATTGATATGTCTGACGGTGGGACCCTCCATTGACATGGTACATCAACCATTTTCCAAAAAACTAACAAGTAAATACCCCTGGTTAACTAACGTTGGAAATGATTATTATTGAAACCATGCCCTTCAGCGTTATGCCATTTGGGACCCTCCATTGACACAGTACATCGATGTACATCAATGGTTTTAATATAGTCAAGTTATGACGTAAGTAGGTGTTCATGTAACTTGTTAGTTATTGGGAAAATGGTTGATATCAACCATTTAGATACTGAAGTTGATCATTAAATTATATATATATATATAAATACATGTCACTATTTTAGATTTTCTAGTATTTAATTCCTATAATTTAATACTAAAAAATATAAAATTACATTTGGACAAATACCAAGATCATTTTTATAAAAAATCTATATATGTTATTCACTTAGCCAAGCTCCCATAAATTTCGTATGCTATTTTTTCCATACCTTTTCATAGATTCCAATATCTTTTCATAATATAAGGGAATTAACGTATGTGTATTTGATGTAGGAGGATCCGAGTCAGATGATGCTATAAGTTGTCCGAGCCAGCTTTTTGCGCTGATTACTTCTTTCCTTGGCTATTTAATGTTGGCATGATTATTAGAATTTTGCTACTTTTGGATAAAAATTATTTCTCTTGTCAACATTTGCAGTTATAATGGCCCGACTTGTGGGTTGATTTTTGACATTCTTGGATTTGATAATTTTGAATTGAACAATTCTTTGTGCTTTTGAATGATTATCTTGTTCTCTTCCCAAAAATTACCGGCTAGAAAAAAGCCTGTGGAATAATCAATATTCTATTTGGCATCAACAGGCCACCTTCATATAGAAACTAAAAAAAAAACATATTCACCCATTGGTTCCGGGTTGAACCCGGTATTTTTATTTTTTTTATAAACCTACATGTTATGGGTAATTTTTTGTTTAAGTAGCATTCAAACTTGATTTATTTAATTTTATAAAATAATATTGTTTATATTGTTTATAAAATAATATTTCAATGTTTATATGAAAGGCACAACTACCAGTGTTTATATTATATTGATGTTGTAATAGAATGATTTTATAAAATCAATTCAAATCAAAATGAAATTTCATCAAATTGAGAAATGGTCTTTCCAAATGTTGATGGTGTAGAACTATGATGGTAAGTGTTAAATTAGCATATATAGATGAATGAAAGCGGGTATCACCACATATATGGCTCGTATTGTTCAAAACCCACATGATCAAGAGGCTGGAAGTTATATGGAGGTTGCCTGCCTCAAATTTGAATGTTATTGTTTCCCACAAAACAAAGCTAGTTGAAGTGGGTAATATGGAGGGTAGTGGTCCATGATATGCATACAATTTGTGCTCCTCACAATTTTTGCATGACGGTACATTTTGCATCTTCATTCAAAATTTCACCATCTGTTAGTCCTGTGACGGATCTTTAATTTCCAAGAATCCCAAGATCAAGTTCATATCCATACAGAAAAGTTAATTTTATAGGAAGTATTTCATACACATATACAAAACAATAACATTTGTTTTCTATGGTATGGTCACCTGACCATAATAGATAATCGAGCATGTGTTATATAAGACACAGAAAAAGTTCCAAACTGATCATCATCCAGATATTCAAACTCTTCCATTACAAATTTACAAGAGAAATGTCTCATTCAATTATCTTCTCTATCAATTTAAGCTTATACTAAGCCATAAACTCGGCATCACTGTGGACTTCAGTTATCTTCCCCACCAGTTTCAGCTTATATAGAATGAACTCAGTAGCACTGTGGAAAAAGACAAATGCAATGTGTGAGCAAATAAATAAATAGATTAGAAGTAAGTAATCAACTAAATATAATAAATGGTGTAAAAATCATATATGTTTTGACATAGGCAGCTCATTTTCTTATCACAAACTTTAGCTATGCACACAAAATCTCCGACAGGTGGAATAGTTGACCAAGTTGGACTCACAAAATATTGGTTCTCAAATATATCGGAGCTAAAGGTTAATGAGAGAGCAACCCACAGTACGTATTTGAAGCAAGCATTTAGAATAATGATAGAAGCATGGTCCTGTGCAAGTCACTTACGACATGGAGCAAGTATTCAGTCATGACAAGAGATCATTGCATCTATTTGACAGAAATTGCTGGATTATGGCCCAGAAAAAATTAAAAGAGAGAAGAAAATATACTAGAATAGACAAAAAAGAAGAACAACCAACTGGCCTCAGGCCTTGGATGCAGTACATAATAAACATTAGACAAACAATAAAACAATCAGACATAGATGCAAATATTCCAAGCCCATACCATACCAGGAAATGCATTATATGTGTTCTCAAATATTCCAAGCCCATAAAGCCATGTCTAGGTAAGCCTACAGATTTTTTTTTTTTATCGCAAGGACGAGGAGGTTCTAGGTGAAAGGGAATATAAGAAAAGGATGCACATGTATACCTTGTGTAATCTGACCACGTAGGAAGTTTGAGGAGCTTCAAGGTGGCAATCTCCCAGTCTATCTGCAACACCATGTATTATATACATTAGTGAAAAAACTAAAACATTGGTTACTATCAATGGCATATTCTGATTCAGAGTCCATGATTTTCACCAACAAAAACATTGGTTAGTTCATTTCAGTATTTGTTTTTACTACATTATAGTTCATTTCAGTATTCAGAGCAAAAGGTACAGAAAAAACTAAGTTCAGCCCATTACATATGCCCCATATGCATGCATTCTGCTTAATTAACTTAACTTAACTTACAGGAACTAAGTCATAGCTAAAGATCAGATAGTTTCTCAACCATATATTATATATATATATATATATATATATATATATATATATATATATATATATATATATATATATATATATATATATAAGCTCATGCTAAATACTCGTATCCTGCTCTAGAGGGTAAGAGAAAAACTATGCATTTCCCTTGATTTTCAAGGCATTGTAGATTAATCAAGTACCTATTTCACCACCATAATTACCAACTAAAAGTCGTTTTTCTAATTAGAAGTTTATAAGAGACAGTACCCCTATTATAAGTATAATTAGATGAACATATATAAATTAACCAATATTATTGATGATTTACATCTATGAGTGCGTGTGTATATATATATATATATATATATATATATATATATATATATATATATTATGGGCTTGGACATGTAAAAAACTAGAAACGCAGTTTGGACAGGTTCTTGACAACTAAAAATAGATGTTATACGTGAAGATTCTAGCTAGGTTGAAGCCATTTCATAGTGCTTAAGCACTATGAAACCCAAATGGGACAGATGAGGGTACGTACCAGTCAACTAATAAAAAAATAAATGTGGGACATCAAAACTTAGTGTATACACCTGCAATATTTATAAAGAAAAGGAAGTAATTGTAACATCATCTGGATGACCACTACTTATTACTATGAGTTTAAAGAGTGGTAGAGCATCAGCTTGGGTCATAGTGACAACAAAATGACAATGTAAAGAAGGATAAAGATGAAAGAGAAAATAGAAAGACAAGCGACTTGTAGCTGATCTAGCTAGGCAGATTTTTTTTGATAAGTAATCTAGCTAGGCAGATCATATACATGAATTAATGAAGTTATTTCTCAGAACCCTCCGTATGGCCAATGTTTTCCATCGGGTGGAAATATTTAATGACAGCTTCATGTTCTTGTGAATGAAGTTGAAAACATCATGTTAATCGACCATTCATCCAGTACTAACTAGGGAGCCATAATTCTTTTTACTAAAACTTCAAAACATATAAGTTTGCACACCAAATTATCAACATCGGCATATTACACAAACAAAAATTAAAACGAACACCACATGTAAAGATTTAATTGTTAAATTTGTGCTACATTACCTATTTTCATTTATTATTCAAAATAAACCTTAGACTAAAATATAAGTTGGTAACGCATGCAATATGTGAATTTTAGTAATTTTATTTTTGTTAATTTTGAGTGGAAAATGTTAAATACTTGTTAGCCGAAATTTTAAAAAATAAATAAATCCATGTGATGTTTGAAAGGTAGGATGCAACACACACGGATATTTTTACAACATACCAGCTAGGTTCCTAGTACTTTTGGTCAATGTAAATACATCCACTTGGACCGTTTGTGACGAGGTAATTATTTATTTGTCAGGATACATATTCATTTGGGATCTAGATTATGGTTTTCATGCTCTCCAATCAGTACTTAAAGTTATTGATTTCACGTGTTAATATATCTATATGGGGGTCATTGTTTGGGGTTGCGGTCAAAATATAGCAACCACTTCAAGTTGTGAGAACCATATAGGAAACACGGAAGAGAGCATTGACTAAGATAACTATTGCTTGGTCACCCAAAACAACATTCGCCAAACCTCCCAAAACTCCAAATTAATTATAAATTAATCAGCATCTCAAAACTGATCTCAGCATCAAAAAGTTCCTAATGTAGATAAAACATTGCAATTTGTAACAGATTCACAATTAATTTAAACTAGTATCTGAATATTTAAGCCTCCAATGACTTTTTCTTTTAGTTGCAAATGAACCCAAAAAAAAGCTAGCTAAATGAATAAACCCAAAACAGAGAGAGACACGGAATGAAGGGTACTTCTTACCACACAGATTTGCTGAAGAGGAGATAACTTGCTGAAATAGGGACCAAGTGGAGAAGCCATGCGCGACGCTGGGACACGATTGGGCAGCCTATAGAGAGAGAGGGACTGAGTGAAAGTTAGAGAGAGAGAGAGAGACGGACGGCAAATTGCTTGTGAGAGAGACGGACGAGACTTACTAGCTAGGCAAGGAGGAGTCGGCATGCAGCAGGGAAGTCGATCTGTCACAGAGAAGAATCGGCTAAGGTGGAAATCGACGCAGCAGGAGACGTTGTTTTCTCAGACCTTGTTCAACGTTCGCGCTGGGATGAACTGATGGAGGGGGTTTTGCTCTGTTTCGATGGTGAAGGCAGAGTTGTTTTCTCAGACCTTCTTCAACGTCAAGGCTGGGATGGACTGATGGAGGGGGTTTTTCTCTGTTTCGATGGTGAAGGCAGAGTACTCGGCGATGGCTGGTTGATACTTGGTGGGGGAGGCTCACGATGGCTGCAGCAAAATTGGGTGGAAGACAGAGATCTAACTCGGCGAAAATGGGTTCTTGACATTTTACGGAGAACTAATATTTTGCACGCTTTTGACTTAATGCGGCGATAAACATGTCGCCGCAAAAGGTATGTTTCATGGCAAATTTCACGGTCGCCACTACAAAAACGCGGCTACAGTAATTCATGGTCTGTTGTGGCCAAAAATTACTCGCCCCTTCAATTTTTGGCAGCAAAAACTACTTTATCTTGTAGTGATAGTAATACGTATGCATAATATATTTAGGATGTCCAATTTCGGTATACTATTTTTGAAAAAAATATAATACTTTATTATTAAAAAAATAATTTTTTTTATGTAAATTCTTAAATTTATCAAAATAACTACACACAAATATCATTTGTGAATATAAATCTGTCATATTGTCTCTCAAATATCTAGGTTAAACTCCTAATAAGTTGCTGGGGAGCAGGTGAGAAGCAGTTCAAAGAAGAGACTCGAGTGGCTGGTAGGTAAACTCATGAATGCATTAGTCAATTGAGTGGTAGATGAAAACTCACAATGAATGATTGCGACGTTAGCGGTAGGTACCGCTCTTTCTTAAAAGAAAAAATCTACTCAACCTCCTACTATTCACACTACACTCCACACTCCATCTTTTTTTTAATTTTTTTTTAATTTTTTTTATCAAATATATTTTTATATGAATAGTGAATAAAAAATTATAAATAATTTTAAAAAAATAAATTCAAAAAAAAATTTTAAAAAATATTAAAAAATATTAAAAAGTGTGGAGTGTAGAGTGTGAGGAAGTTGTGTAGCAAAACTCTTCTTAAAATGGATGATTGCGACGTTAGCGATGCTGGAACGAATGAACAGGCCTAAAATAGAAACAGGCCCTGCACCAGCAGCACGAGGAGCACAAAAAAACAGAAAAAAAGAAAAGAAACGGCCCGGCAGCTGTCGAGTAACGTTAAATATAATTATAAAATATAAAAATATTATGTAATTTAATTTTTAAAAAATAAAATTTACGAACAAAATATTAATTTTTTTTATATAAATTTTATATTTATTTTAAAAAAAATTATATCACACTTACTTTTAAATATTTTCTCAATTAATAAAACCGAAAACCAAATCAGTAACAAAAGTTCTCAAGAAAGGAGTCGGCGCAAGAAAATTAGTTGCAGTGCCAAAATTTTAAAATTTCCACGTGAACCGTAGGGCCACATGTGTCCCCTGCGATCGGTCTTAGCTCATGAATGTCCTATTATTAATTGTTTATTTATTCGTCAACTTGTTATTTTTCTACGGACAAATCAATTATTTAGGGTACTTTTTTGACGTGAGAGCTAGTACGAATCATGACATGCAAGTTGGATTACGAGGAATACTCACGATTATTTTATTATTATTATTATTAACGGAAAAGTTTAAACTGCATGCACACGATAATTTTCGTAACATTTTACGTAATAATATTTTAAAATGAAGGATATTTTAAAATGACGGGCACACTAACATGCTTTGAACATGATCAGCATGCAGCAAGCATGCATGGCTGAGAAAACGATAATAATGTTAAAGTTAAAATAAATAAGAAATAATCAACGATTAATCACATGATGATACAATTTTATGTGGTTCGACAATATATTTACATTTACGTAACTATACAAGATTTTATTATGTTGAGGAATCACAAAATACAATTTTGAGACTATTTTTTTACTGTTCAAAACGGTCATAATATACAAAATAAGCAAATTTCTTAGATTTCTATTTTTCAGTGATATTCACTCGAGCTAAATGTCAAGCAGGCATCGAGTAAATTTTCTATCTGGTTTTTGCTCAAGCCCACTGTCGAGTGAGACTCGAGAAAAATTTCTGTCTAATCTTTACTTGAGCTAAAAG
Source organism: Cyclocarya paliurus (assembly GCA_029856935.1). Lineage (NCBI taxonomy): Eukaryota > Viridiplantae > Streptophyta > Magnoliopsida > Fagales > Juglandaceae > Cyclocarya > Cyclocarya paliurus. The sequence goes on from CM056946.1 coordinate 11,229,737, forward strand.
TCCAGTGAACATTGAGTAGACTTTATGTCTTGGTACAATTTCTTAAGTAAAAAACAGTGCCAAAATTTTTTGCGGGTCATTGAAAATCACAATGAATCATTATCGAGTCAGATAATCAAGTAGGGTCCCCACAATAATAAACAAGACTCCACAAGCTTAACATGCATGCATGCATGTGCATACATACATACACTCACTCAATTATTGTTTCCAATTAAAATAAAAAGAACTACTAAATATTTTCTGGTACGTAATTAATTAGCTAATTTCTTTTGGGGTTTTGCTACACAACCTCCTACTATTCATCTACACTCCACACTCCATATTTTTTAATATTTTTTAATATTCTTTTAAAAAAAATTTTTGAATTTATTTTTTTAAAAATATTTTAAATTTTTTATTTACTATTCATATAAAAATTATTTAATAAAAAAAATTAAAAAAAAAATAGAGTGTGGAGTGTTGGGAGGTTGAGAAGATTTATTGTAACTCAAATAATGCAGAAATTTCAAAAATCCAGATTTTTTTCCCACATGATTAATTGGGGTCACCCTGCTAACATGGAGTACTCCACCATTCATCTCACATTTGAGAATGACATCCTAACGTATACATACATACATATACATATATATGGAAAAATGCTAACTTATTTGTTCCATGGTTTTGCCCCTCATTTTGATTGCTTGTGTATTTATTTTATTTTTATTTAATAGCTAAGAAAATGACTATTAATAAATTGTATTTTTTAAAATTTTTAAATATGTTTAAAAAATGATCGGAAAAAAGGTGCAATTTGCACTAGGGACATGCCTTGTAGCACTAGCATCTAGAGAGAGAAGCTCTCGCATCTCTCTAAAAAAAAGCTTCCGAATCCAGGTCTAGCCTCGTGCGTGGGGGGGGGGGGGGACCTCAGTTCTAATAGAGAAGAAACACTCTTCTATGCTCTCATCCAAATAATATTTCCTCTCTGTTTTCCTTCCAATGATAAGTATCCTGGATCCATTTCCCACGATCCAGACATTTTTCTCCCACGTGATGTGTTGAGGAAGCTCAAGCCGGAGCCACGGAAGGTGCACAGGCGAAGGATCACGGTGATGAGCCATGGGAGCCTCTGGAGATCACGGTCCCTAATTGATGGAAGCTAAAGGTGACCAATGCTTGTGCAAGGGTGGAGGGGAAGTCCGAAACCCAGGTGGAGGTGGCCTATGGTGGGGAACCGGCTAGAGGGATGGCGAGAGGGATGCTGGGTGCTGCCCGTCTGGGCGATGCTCATGCGAGGTTGGTGGTGATAGGTGGTGGGAGAAGCTGGGAGTGGTGGAGGGCTGATGCTCGAGGCCAATGTGTTTCTTCAGAGGTGGGCGAGTGCACAGGTAGAGGAGGAAAGAAAACAGGAAAAAAAGAAAATGGCTGGGGGGTGGCGGCTGAAAAGTTTAGACATGAAACCCTAGCTGCCATCCCACCGTTTGCAAATACGCTGGGTTTTTGTTTAGGATGGCCCATGTGTTTCTTTAGTTTTTTTTTTAGAGTTGGTGTTTTTATTTAGAGTTAGTGTGTTGTTCAGCCCATGTGGTGTTTAGGATGGGCCAATGTGTTTTGACTCGAGTGAGGTGTTAAGCCTCAAGATTGGATGTAATCTGGGGCAAGAGCTGATCGAGAATGATGGGCAAAGCTACTGTCGATGGTCATAAGGCTGGCTTTTGTGGTCCGTTCGAGAGCTGGGTTCTCATGCCGTCTGGGCTTGTGAAGCTGATGCCTGCAGTGGGAGTGCTGTCTGGGTTCATGCCGGTGCTTGTGGTTATGTTGTGCTTTGTACTGTAGTTTATGTTGTTTAATTGTTAATAAAGAAGAAATAGGCTATTGGATTTGGTGTCCATAGCAACAGTGTCTCGTATTCCTCCTCTTTGGGAGGACAGATGGGCTATTTAGTTCTTTTTTTACAGAACGCTTTCTCTTTTAAAAGAGAGTTATTGAGAAGTTAAGATAATATCCGTGATGGGAACCAAGGTGGGCCTAGTCTTAAATATCATTTGCAAGTTCCAGATGAACTAATTAGAAGATCAAGAGCTAAGAAGATCAAAGAAGCAACACAAAAATTGGTGCAATCCACTTGGGATGAAACTAGTAAGTGCCCAACACTCAAGATGGGCTTGAAAGAAGGAGAACTAGTTTTAATCCACTTAATACAAGCTATGAAAAAGTGCAACATAAATTTGGGCATATTGTTATGTTTATGTGATTGAAGGCCTTGGACTTATTTATTTCATTAAAGGGGTATATTTTATTCGTTATAGGAATTAGTGTAGAATAATTGGGCTTGAGGATGCTTCGCCCACATATATCTTATTTATTATGAACTAGGGTTTTGGAAAGGCCTTGTCTTGTGGCTAAGGGCTTATTTAGAAAGTTACATTTTAGGAACTAGGGTTTTGAAGAGAGGTACTGTAGCGATTACTGTAGCCGCGGTACTGTTCACGCGGCACTATTCATCCAGGGCTATTTTTGGAAGAAAGAGGTTTATTTTGGGTTAGGGTTTCAATTAGATTTTACATTAAATTCTCTTTATAGCCTCATTTGAAGTTTAGTTTATGAAATTTGATGAATTTATTCATTGTGAGTTGAGTTTATCTCCTCTTCCTCTTGATTGAACTTTTGAACTTATCAAAGGTAAATCACAACTTTTGTGGCATTCCTCCTTGTAATCTGGGTTCTTAAAACTGGTTATTCAACGGGTCTAAATTTTAATATAATCTAGATTCTTGAAACGAGTTCTCATCGGGTCTAAATTCTCCATCCATTGACTTGAGTTTGGCTTTCTTGGGTTAGATTTCAATTTGATTATGGGTTCAAGGGATTCTTTTTTCCGCAGGTTCATATCAATCTGTCACAATGTGTGCGGGGATGCCCCAAAGCATATGTGTAGTTTGGCTTATAGTCTGGATTTTCTTGTATTGATAAGTCACATTTGTAATCTCGGTTTATTGAATGAAATGAAGTTTGTTTTCATCAAAAAAAAAATGGGAGACCAAGGTAGTGGATTGATGTGCTGGTCTAAAGTTTAGGTTTCATAAGTGAGTCCTAAGAGCTCTACTGCACGTGGAGTGGTTCCCGCCATAAAATATAAAAAAGCTCTAGTTAGTATAAAGCATGAAATGGGAGTGTGTATACGTAGAATTGTGACTACATTTTGGGATCTATTTATATATATATATATATGTGTGTGTGTGTATTTATATTTTATGTTAATTAAATACTTTTACACAACAATTGTGATACCCCGTATTTTATTTATATTTTTTTTGAAAGATTATTTTATTTAATTTAAATATTGGTTCTCTTATTTTAATTTATCTTGTTTATCGTTAGGTTAATTTTCAATTTTAAGTTGTAAAATTTGTTTTAATGTGCTTTCTAGATATTAATTATTGTTTACATTTAAATTTGCTCTTTGTTTTATTTTATTTTATTGTTGGACTTTAATTATTTTATTTATTAATATTGAGTTGTAGTATTTTTATTTGTCTTTTATTTATTTTTATTGTGCCTTTTCATTTGTTGAACTTATTAATTTTTTGGACTGGGCTATTTTTGGGTTAGTCTTTATTTTTTTGGGGCCTAGCCCATTCAGATTCCAGCCCAAGCTTTGAGCCCATCCTAGCCCATTATTTTCTTTTACCACATGGTGCCGTTTCACTCCCAGTCGTAGGGCTTCTCCCTCTTCTCTTCTCTTTTCTTTTCTTTTCTTTCCTTCTTCTTCTCTTGCGCCGACGTCCATCTTTCCATTTTCATGCATGCCCCTTCATCATTTTTCTCTAGGTTTTGTCTGTTTACTATATATATCTTATATATATGTTAAGCATTCTCAACACTAGATCTAGTGCCGCTTGTCCTCCTCTTCATAGAAGCTCAATCGAGATCTCCACTTCGCTGCTGCTAGCGAGGAACCTTGCCATCAACCACAGCCTCCATCACCCTCCATTTTCTTTCACCAAAAATAGTATTATGCTCCTGTGACCCAGCGCACCACCCTCTAGCTCGGTCTCAACCCACCCAGTCGCGGCTAATCCAGCTGCCGCACAAACCAACCTTCACAAGCCTCGACCCACGCCGTCCCAGCTTCACCATAACCTGATCCTCACCCATTCGAAAAACACCACCCCAACCTCACGGGAAGCCCCTTTCACTGCCAGTGCACCACCAACTGTAGCTACCCCTTGCCTAGCCACTGCGCAACAACATAAATCACCGTGTACCAAGCCATCAACCCCCGCATGACCACCATGAGAGACCCTTGTTTTAGCTCCCAAAAACAGAGCAACCCACATACTGAAACTACTCCACACTGGTTGCCTCAGCCGTAAATAATATCACTGCCCAGCCACCGAGTTCACCTCCATCAACCTCCGCCCAGCTCACTGCCTCGTAGAGCCTTTCTATCTCTATCAGTGAGCATGTTGTTTTTGTTTTTCTTTGTTTTCTCTCTGTCGCACGAAGTGTTTCTCGTCTGGGTAGTTGAAATTCCATGCACGGTTGGTTTGTAAATTTCAGCTTGGTTATACGTGGGTCAACTTGGATTAGTTCCTAAAATACCCTCATCATCAGAATAATTATAGAATTATTATGTTTTGATGTTTTTATATTAAACTCAATTTATGTGGATTTTGTTTTAAATACAAGATTTTATAAATAAAAGAAATAAAGATTTGAAATATATTATTAGTATTAAAATATGAATTTTAGAAGTACATAGTAAGTGCAAGATTTTATTTTGAACCCTTTAAAGAGATATTATTTAGTCTATTTTTATTAAATGAAATTGTTGCTTTCCAATTTTTTTGATCAATTATGTTATAATTAGTAAGAATATTAATATGCAATTTTAGAAATATTCAGAGTTTAGTAGTCAGAGAAATTATGTGGATATTGAGGAATTTGGGAAGTGACGATCTATTTTGAGGTTATGAGAATTTTGGGTTTTGAGGAATTAAAAATATATTATTTTAGAAGTTTAGGCTTGAATATCGAAATACGGGATTGATTGGAAATTTATGGAAATTTACGTGATTATTTTATAGGTAACGAATAATAGTTGTTCGACATTTGAGAAATTTTCTAAAAAGCTAAGTTCAGGTAAGCGGGGTTCCTATATTAGATTTTGCATAAAATAAAATGATTTGAGGTCGAAAATGGAAAATATGCATGTTTTGTTATGAAAAGAAATTTTGAAAACGACCTCAATTATTTGTTCTGCATTACTCATGAAACTCTGTATAAGAAAAAAGTATTTTCTATCATAACTGGTGTAGACATGAACTTATTTTGACATTTTGTTTCTGAAATGTGTAAAAGAAAGCGAATATGAAATTTTGTGCATAAATTATATTTTTGTGATCTGGTTCTATTCTATTCTGAAAATGTTATGTACTCTGATATGATATGATATGATTTCTGAAACCTCTAGCATGATATTCTGTTCTGACCTTACCACATGTGTAAAACTGTGGCCTCTGTTTGGGTTGGTACCAACTTTTCTGTTTCTGGTGCACCCACTTTGGAAATAAAATGGTTTTCTGCGTGGTTTTTCCTATGTGCACACTCGGGACTCCGAGAATAATAAGGGGAAGATTCACATTCTGTTTTTACTCGGTTGGCCGCCGAGATTTGCACAACCCTACCATGGGGGTTAAATATAAAATTATGTTCTGATATGATGTTTCAGTTATGTTGTGCCAAAGGGATTTTGATTATGGATATTTCTGAACTTTTGTTCTGATATTTTTGATAACATATTCTGATTCTGTATTCTGAAAATTAAAATATTTTGTTCTACATTTTGAACTCGATAAATGCTCATATTTGCATACTAGTATATGTTCTCTGCTTACTTAGTTGTTGATAACTCACCCCTATCTCCATAATATTTTTTAGTTGATTTGAATATTTCAGCTAAGGATCGAGAATATGGAACATGGGTGAGATGAGTTAAGAATAATGAATTAAGCATAGAAGGTTTATATGAGTATTGAGGATTCTTATTCAGTAAGTTTGTTGTGCTTTGATGATGTGATATGTTGGGAGGTTGATGTTTATATTAAGACTTTGTGTTGTCTTAGTTTAATTATACCAGAGTAATTGATGTGTGATAGAGAAAAATTTGAGTATGTACTTTGTAATTAGAAAATGACTTTCAAGTGAAATGAGTTAACTATTTGGACCCCTCGTGAACGGGGCGTTACAACAATAGATGTTAATATTGATACCAAGAAATGCTCAAGAAGATGCAGAGCATTGGAAAAATCTTATTATTGTGTAATCTGTATGAAAATGAGCTACAACTTATATATACTCACTTACAGACGCAGGAAAGATAAAATTTAAATATCTAATATCTAACTAACTCTTAACAGAATAAAATGAAACTATAGTATCTTTAATACCTCCCCCCCTTCAAGCTGGAGCATGTATGTTAATCAAGCCCAGCTTGGAAACCAAAGCAAAAAATAATGGAAATCCTAATGGCTTAGTAAAACAATCTGCCAATTGGTGGTGAGAAGATATATGAAAAAGCTTTACAATGTTGGCTTGGACTTTGTCACGAATAAAATGACAATCTATTTTTATATGTTTCGTTCTTTCATGAAACATAGGATTAGTTGCAATGTAAATTGCAGCCTTGTTGTCACAATAGAGAGCAGCAGCTTGAGGATGAGAAATTTGCAAGTCCTGAAGCAATGAAAGTAACCAAACAAGCTCGCAAACAGTGTTGGCCATGGCTCTATATTCTGACTCAACTGAGGACCGTGAGACAATGCATTACTTCTTTGATTTCCATGAAATGAGAGAGTTGCCAAGAAACTGATCTGTCCAAAGAGGAACTGATCTTGTATCTGTCTTGTGCTGGGTCCAAATACAGATTTTTGTTTTCCCTTTTAGAAGTAAGAAAAGGAGGAAAAACAACCCATCTTTCTTCTGTAGGTGATTACTCCAATCTGACCAACCCATCTTTCTTCTACCATTTATTAATTTCAATCTGACCAAAATTGACCATGGTCCAACACAACACAGATGCTGCATCTTTTAAATGCTTAAAGTCAAAATAAAACTTGAAATATTTGCCTTCCACATCCTGATTCGATGAATTGTAAATTGAAGACAAACTGTAAATAAGGAACCCATCTTTCTTCTAAACGACGAACCCAAAGAGAGAGAGAGAGAGAGAGGGCTAGCATTCTGAATGTGGGTAGGAGAAGGAAGGTGAGAGAGAGAGGGGGGTGAGTTGCGGTTTCTACGGACCCTTGGATTTTTTTTTTCCTCTACAAATGCCTCCCACCATTGGAAAGATGTAGATCCTACGTGCCATGCTGCCATGCTACTATTGGTTGCTGTTATTTGAAAAATAACGGATATACATGTGTAAAGTTATTCTCATATATATATTATGTCACATCTCCATATCTCCCAGCTGACAGGTAAACGCTGGTGGGCAGTAGGTGCAGTCTTGCAGATGTTTAGGGGAAAGAAGAGACGTCTGAGCTGGTAGGTCCATGCACTTCATTGAATGACAGATGAAAAAACCAACTTTGATAGCAACGTCGTCGGTCTCATGCGGTGCTTTTTTAATTTCAGATCTTTGTTCAATCAAACTGCGCCCCACGCGAGACAGTTTAATTACGACTGTCACGATCGACGTTCAGTATGCTTTTTCTTTCAGTGCTAATCATCGGCTTACTACTTTATATAATTTATTTATTATTTTTATAATATCTTATAATTTTATTATTTTTTATTAAATATTAGTTAATATTCTTTAACATAAAAATTAAAAAATATATAGTAGTTTCATTAGTAATCACTTTAAAAATTAAAAATTAAAAAAATAGTATTTTTTTTTATATAATTATATTTTAAATACAAATATTTATGTAAAATAATATTAGTTTTATAAAGATATCACTAGTTCAAAATATAATTATTAATTTGTTCTTTTGCTTCTCTATCCCAACCTAGCTTGGAACCCTAAAGTTTTATAATTATATATAAAGAAAAATTCGAATTTCATGGAAAGATAATGGCTACGTATAAATATATAAATATGTTGAGAGAAAGGCTTATAATTTAAATCAACGTAGCCCTTTTTTTAATAAAAAAAAACAAAAAAAATGCTTATTTTTTAGAGTGATCCTACTATGTCGCTTAGGCAAAATCGTTTTTTGTGCTGTCTAGTATAATTTGTATTTTGATTTTATTTTTAAGATTTATTTTAAATATTTTTAAGAAAATAAAAACATATCAATATATTTACTTTTTTAATCATTAAAATAATTTTAAAAAATAAGTATGTGAGCTATTAAAATTAAAAAATAAAATAAAAAAATATATTGGCATATCTCTATTTTGTTATGGTACATGAGAAATGACAAATGACAAATGACGTCTCATCTCTTGGAAAATTTGTCAGGAAAACATTACAAGTCTAATCAATTCATTGTTGAATTTATAGCAAAATTCCGAACAAAAAATGCATGTAGGGTCGTTCCCTACCTACGTAAGTACGTTCCCCAGTAAGCTGATAGAATAATTTTATTTATTAGTCTATTTATTATCTCATATTTTATATTTTACGAAAAAATTTCACAATCGTTTAAAAAAAATTATCAGATATAACGTATAGAAAAGAATAGTGATTAATATATAGTAAAACTCTAATAATACTTGTTTTTGTCGCTTTTGTATATGAAAAATAATTTACACAACGCATATTCTATAGAGAAATGATAATATGTTTTCTTATTTTATATTTTATTTTGACTGTTTATATATTTAAATATTTTTAAATATTTTTTTTCTTAATAATTAAAGAAGTGATCATTAATATATTGATATATTTTTTATTTTTTAAAAATATTTAAATATGTTTAAAAAATATTTAAAATAAAAAATAAAAATAAATAAAACGAAGTACAAATTGCACTAAGGGGGCACACGGAGCGGTGATGCCCGTGCGCTTGCATGATCAGTGACACTATTGGTTAAAACTTGGCGGTTATTTCGAAGGAAAACTTAAAAAAAAAAAATTAAAAAAAAAAAAAAAGCCTTGGTGCTTGCATGTTCAGTGACACTATTAGTATCAAATCCTAACGTGGCAATCCTCCTTTCATCTTCAATATATCCCAATTAATTAATTCCATCATGTTGTCGTACGTTAGAGATCTCCACATCTAAATTAATAATCTTCAGGACTTTGTACTAAATCTTTTTTTTTTTTTTAAGGAAACAGACTTATTTCATTAATAATCCGAAGTTACAATTGTGACTTATCAATACATGGAATAATCCAGACTCTAAGTCAAACTACGCTTAGACTTTGGGGCTCCTCTGCACACTAATTTCGATGTAACAGACATTGTCTTAACTTCTTAACAAACTCTCTCTTAACAGAGAAAGCGTTCTGTAAAACAGAATTTGAAGGCCCCCTCTGTCCTCCCAAGAAGGAAGAGTATGAGACACTGCTATGAACACTAAATCCAACAGCCTATTTCTAATTTATTCAACCTAAATAAACATAAAATTACAATAAAACCATTAACAACTAAACAACTACTAACTAACAACTAAACTACAAAACCACAAGCACTGGTGTGACCCCAGACGTCACGCCCACTACAAGTATCGACATCTCGAGCCCTGACAGCATGAGCACCCAGCGTACACACAGACACAACATCCTCCACTACGTAGGCTACACCTACGCAAGAGTACTGGTCGTACGATCACCAGCCATGACATCGCCCACCACTCTCGAAAAGCTTTTGCCCCAGATTACGTCTGATCCGATGGCACAACATCTTACTCGGGTCAACAAAAGAACAGATAAATGAAGAACAAACACCACCAGAAACGGAATAACAAAAACACAGGAAATAAAAAATGGATGAACAGTGCTCGAAGAGTAGGTAGTGGCGTGAGCGGTGGCACGTGATGACCATGTGCCGACGGGGTCCAGAAGATTTGTCCCGCGCATGCGGACTACGCGTCGCTTCGATGGACGCCGGATTTGGTGGTCTTGAAGGCTGAAGCAACACATTTGCATGTTTCATGGAAGATGTAGAGGCTGAAGCACCACCGTCGTCATTTTTTTTTTTTTTAATTACAAAGAGATTTTAACAAGTGATATAAAATCTAGAAAAGTTCTTCTTATCGACCACCAATATTTACTATCTCACATTTTATAAAAAATACATCAACATCTTATGAAAAATACTCCTACACTACATAAAAAAGTTATAAGTGTATTATGTGAGAGAAAATAGTGATTGATGCATAGCATTCAAATTATTAAGTTTTTTCCTCCTTTATTTTATTTTTTTTTAATCCGAAATTTCACATGCACTCTCGACTTACAAATGGACGTAGTTGTTATTTTTAAAATCTGTGCCAGGTTTTTGTTCCACGCGTATATATAAGAAGGTTTGGACGAACGTTAAGAGTGCACAAGCAAGTCGAAAGAAGAAGAAAAAAATGTTTTCAAGTGAATGAGGGAATCGAGGGAGAGAGAGAGAGAGAGAGATACGGCCAGAGTAGAAATTAATTAAAGGGAAAGGAAGCCATGCTGTGCAAAAGAAGGTCTAAACAGGGGAGCATGGTCTACTAAGGAAGATAGCATCCTTGTGAGCTTCGTTAAAGTCCATGGCGAAGGGAAATGGAGAGATGTTCCTCAAAGAGCTGGTGAGTAATAATTAATATTTGAATGCTTCCTACGGCCTTTCTCTCTCTTGTCTCTTCTCTATTCATTCCTTATTGTTGTTTTTTTTTCGTTCTGTCTTAATTTTCACTTTTGTATATAGTTTATTCACGTTGATAAATCAAGTCAAATTTGGTAGGGCTGAAGCGAAGTGGGAAGAGTTGCCGGTTGCGATGGTTGAATTATCTAAGGCCAGATATCAGGAGTGTAAGAGTTTTATTTAAACTCTGTGTCCCACACACCCATCTTGATAGAGTTTGGAATAGCTCAAAACTTATCAGTTAATAGATGAGTTATAACGGGATAAGGAAGCTCCTAAGAGATAAGATTAACTCTATATCTCTAATCACAGTCAAATACAAAATCTTAAATTTCTTGATGGTCAGAAGTTTATAAATAGAACTGAGGGGTTAAAGGGTTCTCACCTACAATATTATTGTGCCTCTAGCCATCAGGAGACACTTGTGAGGCTAAGTTGCTAGGGTGATCATTCTCTCATAGTCAAATCAAATTCTTCATCAAACAGATAAGAAAGGTACATGTTCAATTATCATTGTTTTATTATCGTGGATCATAGAAAATCAAAGATCCAATTATTAATGTTCATGCACTACAAAAAAAGGGTAGTTTGCCGGCGTCCCATAAACGCCGGCAATTGGACAATAAACGCCGGTAATTGTTTTACCGGCATTTATTTACCGACGCAACCCAAGCGTCGGCACTTAAGGGTCGGGAATATTATTTCCCGGCATTTATGTAAACGCCACTATCCCATTTTTGGTTACCGACGTTTTGCGTATTATGTTGCTGACGTTTTCAAATGTCGGTAATTGACTAGTTCCTCCCAGCATTTTTTTCACCGACGTTTACAAATGCCGTTAATATTTGTTGCACTCGACGTTTTGTGGATTGTGTTATTGGCGCTTACAAATGTCGGTAATCATTTTTAATTTTACTGACGTCTACAAACGTCGGTAAATTATTTTGATATTTGTGTTTTGTAGATAGTGTTACCGGCGCTTACAAATGTCGATAATCATTCTTTATTTTACTGACGTCTATAAGTGTCAGTAAATTTTTTTGGTATTGGCATTTTGAAAACTATTATCAACGTTTACAAGTATCAATAATTAGGTAGTTATTTTTTTTAGCACCAAAATAAACATCCACCAACCGAGATAGTTTATTTTATCGACATCTACAAACATCGGCAAATTTTTATACTCCAAACATTCTAAAATGTTTTACTGATGCTTCCAAATGCTAAAAAAGTAGTTAGTCGATTATTTATTTTCCGATACCCATGAATAAATGTAGTTTTATTTTATTGACGTCTACATGTGCCAATAAATTTCTTTAGTCCCAACATTTGAAAATTATATTATCGACGCTCACAAATGCTAATAATTAAGCATTATTTTACCAACTTTTACAAATGCCAATAAATTACAATCTCAATATTTTAGATATTGTATTATCGCTACTTATAAATATTGGTACGATATATGGTGAATATTATGGCCTAGGAGCCATAACATTATGGTGATATTATAAGTGCGCGTGGGCTAAGTTTTTACAGAGCCATGGCCTAGGAGCCATGGCATACCTCTGTTCCCAAAGCAAACTTCTCAAACTCAAATACACCCATGGGTCCATTCCAAATTATAGTTTTGGTGGTGTGCAATGCTTCATTAAATGTTTTAATGGAATCAGGTCCAATATCCAAGCCCATCCAGCCATCTGGGATACTTGATGCTGGCACAACCTGCAACAGAGCACATGTTAGCCAGCTAAAACAAATTCACGCACATATCAATTAGTAAACTCAGATGATGTTTCGCCCTACTGAACTCTGCTAGTTACACAGTCAATGACTCCATAGCCACCAGTGACTGTATTAGTCTCTAAATATACAAAAATAATCACAGAAACTTAAACATAGTTGCATTACTGCCTTTTGTTCATAAACTTTTCCAATTTGCAGCATCTTTAGAAAAAACGGGATCCTTTACCCAATATAAATAACATGATGCCAACAAAAATATTGAAGAGATACAAAATTAGATTGATCTCAATATGGATGATAAAAGAGTATATTATTTATTCCAATAGATCAAGCATACTACACTAATAAGGTAATGAAACGCAAAAAAAAAAAAGGATAAATTGGCTTTAAATGAGAAAAAACATATAAGGAAGTGTGGTTTATGCCTAAACATCTGATTTATCAATCATATAATTAAACCACTTTAACTATAGCAAATTAAGTGGGATACGTTTTCTGTATCCTGCTTGATTCCAATTAAGACCTCAATGTCACAAACCAATATGTGAAGAGTAAGAAGTACAAACCTTGCTATTTGCATCCGCTGCAAACTTGTCAGCAATTACCACATCTGTAGGTAGCAACAGAGAAACCCCTTTGGACTTGGTCTTTTCAAGAAGGGATGTTGCAAGATCAAGCTTGTCTTCCTCTACAAGGGATGATCCAACTGAGTGTCCTTGGGCCTTGTAGAATGTGAAGATCATTCCCCCACCTAGAAATAGAATATCAACCTTTTCCAACAGCGACTCGATCACTCCAATTTTAGATGATACCTTTGAGCCACCTACAATGGCAGCAAATGGCCTCTTGGGATTTGAAACAGCTCCCAGTAAATTCCTACATTAAGAACACAGGTGATAGTTAGATTTCACAGGTTACCGTATGGTAAGCAATGCAGGAGGCCATGACACAGAACTCAACATTTTTGCAACTAGATGCATTAAAGTCTTCATTTATTAATAGAAGTGGAGAGTTCCAATTAAAATAATTTATGAATATAAAGTATGATTTTCATTGATATTTAAAAACAAGGATAAGGAACTGAACTAGATATAAGTCAATAACCAACTAGATATATGCACATCAAAGGTCAGCAACTTAAATCATACTTATGGTGGATTCGTACAATATCTAAAATATGGTGAATACTTATTAGAGGATTCAACATGATGGTGGATTTGTTTTTCTATCGTGAACCTGAGGAGGCTAAGCAACAGGAAGAGGAAGAAGCAGTTGCCATTCTCGACTACGGACTCGGTGATTATTCTGCTCCTCCCCTTGCCTCTGACCAGTGGCCTGTTCAAGTTGCTGATACTCAGTGGAAAGTCGTGGGACCGTGTGTCACGGCTGGGCCACGATGCCCTGGTGGCAAGTTGCTGGCGCAGCTTCCGACGGAAACTTTTTGGGCTGAAAACATGCTCTGTTCTTATGTTGAAAAACAGAGATATTTGGTTTTCTTTGAGCAGGTGACTGGACGACGGTGGTGGAAAAATGGGTTAAGGTGGTGGTGCACCGGGGTTGCAGTGCTGCGGGAGTACTAAACATAGGGCTGTGGACGCGGGTTGTTGGGAGTTCGTGGGTGAAGCTAGTAGTTTGTTCTTGTTCTAATTTTCTCAGCAACCAAACAGAACCTTCTTCGTCTTCTGTGCATCCAAATCAAAGTGTTCCTTTGTGTGCCTTTCTCCTCTGAGGCTGCTTCTCGGAGGCTAGTCTGTAAACCCAGTAAATCAAAGCGAGGACGTGAGTTGCTATCAGGACAACGACCATGAGAGGCACTGCCTCGAGGAGCCATGGCCGCGACGACGATGAATGGTGTTGATTCGCCATTTTGAGAGAGAGACTGAGGGGATGCAAATTGCAAAGCCCCACATGGATCGAAAAAATCACATGCAAGAGAAGATCTGTAAAATATATGGGAAGCAAAAAAAATTTTGGTACTCAATAGGAATCAGAGAAGATCATGACCGATGTGCTTAAACCGCTCAACAGCCTTCCCATCTCCACTACTGCCGCACGCCCCACCTCTGAAATGCAATGCATTTTAAAAATCAAACAAATAATGAAATTTTGTATAGAGCCAGTTTTCGGCGCCAAAGTGAAAATTAGCTAATGAAAATTAGCGCTAGAGTCCGCCAACTTTTAAAACTAAAATACGTCGCATTTTTTTTTAATATATATATTTCAAACATTTTTCTGTAAAATATAAAAAAGTTATAATAATAAAAAAATTACTCTAATCACAAAGAGATTATACAATAATAATTTTATAAATTAATGTTATTTGATGTGATTTGTTATATTGTAAAATATATCTTACGGACTACATAAAATCACGTCAATTTTTAAAATTATTTTTATGTAATCTCTTTATATCTAATGAATCACAAAAAGTATATTTGATCAACAACAATAAAAAACGCTCATCATAAAAACTTTGCAAAACATGAGAAAATTATTGAAAAAAAATACATAAAATAGAATAATGAGTTTTTAAATTTTTATTTTCTTTTTAACTTTTTATTGGGTCTAGGTAGGAAAAAAGAAACTGGTAAACTGGTAAATCAGATCGAACCGATGGATTGAATTCGGTTCAAAATCGGTTCAGCCGTATTGGTTTCATTTTTTTCAAAACCGGTTGAAACGGTCCAATTTCGCTTTTCCATTTTCAAACATCAGATCGGTTAATATATATATTAATTTATCATATTATATAAAATATGTTTTATATGATTTTTTATATTATAAATAATTTTTATATATAATTTATATAAAATAATTTTATATTACATACTATCATATATAATCTTATATATAAATAAGTTAGACACTAATATATTATCACTAGCATATTATCACTAACATACATAATCAAATACTATATCACTGTATGATATTATTATATAGATAATATATATACTAATACTAATACTCTTAGTAATCCACTAAATATAAATAACTATATAAATCACTGTAATACTAATAGTTATACAAGCTAATATTGTATCACTATATAATCCACTATATATCACTATTGTACTATAGTTATACTAACTTATATATAATCCACTAATATTATACTAAAATTAGAAAAATCAAACTAAACGGGACTAAAATGGGTAAAATCGTAAGTACCAGTTTACGGGTGTAACTGGTGCGGTATCGATTCTTCAAATCTAAAGTAGGTATAACTTTATAGAATTGATTTATATAATAATCATATATATAGCATATACTTATATTGAAGTATATAACTTATGTTCAACTATACAGCTTGTAGATGCGTTAGTAATTATGTCATAATATATTTATAGTATCACAAATTATTAATCAATTTTACATATACTAATACTAGAATATGTACTAGTGTATATCCTAGAGTAATTGATAAATGTTCTTCCATGACATACTTAAAAATAATTTATACCAATATATATACTAGTTTATGTCTTAGAGTAATTATAATTAATAGTTAGATCATGATACTTAATTGCTTATACTATAATTAATTATTAGTTCCATGACCATGTTCCAATTATGGACAGTATTACTATGCCGCCTTGCGTGTTCCAAGTATTTTGTAATTTTTTTAAAGCATTTTAAAATATTTTTAAAATATTTTTTTAAATACATCAATTCACTAATAGTTATTTTCTTAACTATTAAGAATTTTTTTAAAAAAAATTAAATAAATATATTAGCGTTCAAATTGGGGTGGCAAACTCAGGCGGCATAGCATAATTTTTCTTTAATTATAGCATATACACAAGAATTTTCAATTTCAAGCAACGTAAACTATATTGATTAGAGCTTATAAGTTTAATACTATTCATTTTATAACCATAATTTAACTATTAACTTAATACTTTACTCTTATTGATAATACAATACAAATTCTATTTTTTAATTTGTAAAAATACCAAATTTAATAAGAAAATCCATTATTCTCATTCCATAAATTTTGAGTCCTATTCCATAAATGACTCCCACCCCATGTTTCCTAAACCCAATCTCACCCAATTTCCAAATCCAATCCCAAAATCTCATAATAGCTCACGTTTCCATATTGATTGGCCATGTATACTTTTTTATTTTAAGCGCCGATAAATATATATTTAATTATCGGCGTGAAAATGAAGCGTCAATAAATTACTATTTTTTGACATATCTATAAGTGTCTCTAATATAAACACCGCAAAATCCTCTCTACTTTATTGACATTTATGCAAATGCCGGCAAATGTATATTTAATTGACGGCGTAAAAATGAAACGTCGATAAAAGACTATTGTCCTGGCATATCTATAACTGCTGCTAATAAAAACGCCGCTAAATCCTCTTTACTTTATTGAAGTTTATTCAAACGCCGACAAATGTATATTTAATTACCAGCATAAAAATGAAACGTCGATAAATTTCTATTTTCTCGGCATATTTATAAGCGCCACTAATATAAATGCCGCTAAATCCTGTATACTTTACCGGCATTTACGCAAACGCCGGCAAATGTATATTTAATTACCGGCATAAAAATGAAACGTCGATAACAGACTGTTGTCCCGACTTATCTATAACTGTCGCTAATATAAACGCCGCTAAATCATCTCTAATTTGCCGACGTTTATATAAACGCCGGCAACTGTACATTTAAGTACCGGTGTATAGGCATATGTGCCGCTAATTATCGGCGCATAAACAATACGTCGACAAATCACTATTTTTACCGGCATTTACATAAACGCCATTAGCATAAATGCCGGCAAATGGCTGTTTTTTTGTAGTGATGTTAAAATATTTAATAAGGAGAGACAACATTTCTTTGGAAGAAGAAGAGCTCATTATTAGACTACCTAAGCTCCTCGGTAACAGGTATCGGAAATCTTCTTCTTAATTTCTTCCAAAGTGTACGTTTATAAATTTTTCAGATCAAAATAATGCAACTGATCAGTAGAGTTCTTTGCAATTTTCCCCGAGATATTGTGCTCGATCGCGGAAAAGGGACGAAATGCGTAGTAAATTAAATTGATATGTTGTTGTTTCTAGTGAATTATGAAGTTAGATAGTTATATCATAAGCTCGAGTACTGACACGGGACTTCTCCGGCAGTCAATTATTCAAAGTCTTTATGAGAAAGTAATCCCCAGTTTAAAAAAATTAAATATATATATATATATATATATATATGTATGTAGATTAATTCATGCATCCAGGCTCTTTCTTTCTAATACTTTACTCTTGCTGGCTTTGTTAAGTGAATATACCAACCCCAATTAATGGTGCAAATTATTAGGCATGCATGCATGGCATGGACATAACTAAAATGCCAGGGCAAGATCGATCCTAACCAAATATTATAATCGCATTTCATATTTCTTGAAATAGTTCATGCATGTTTGTATATCCCACATCTCCCAATTTTTTGCTAGCAATATTCCAGTAGTCGGTCCCCCGCCCATTGATTCTATAACTGCATCCATGGCCAAATCAATCTCACGTAACTTCTAAATGAGACAGGAACCTCCTGTTTCCTAATATTGTAGGGGCATGGCGATGTCCAAACTAATTCTGAGACGACATAGATATTCTCCCCATGCATGCATGCATGCAACTCCTCCCTTTTTGGTATCAATTTCTTCCATTGTTCCCAAGGCTTCTTCCGTGGACTGGCTAACTTCTGTATTCATACCATTCAACGGATATCATATATATAAACGAATCCAGGAGGAGTAGACATGCATGCTTGCATGTGAAATCTTGATCTCCTACATTATAAAGAGAAAGCTAGCTGTTATCAATAGACCATGCATGCATGGGTCCACTGCTCGAACTCGCTCCTTAAATCTCTAGTCTTCAAACCCTAAAAGAATAATCTATTTAAATATATATATATATATATATATATATATATCTTTGAACTACATCCTCTTTGAAGGTCACCGTCATGGCTTTCGATATTTCATCTTTGTTATAATATCCATTAGCAAAGAGTTTGACGACCAAGCATTTGTTATATACTATTCATTTTTACCCAACTTCTATAAGTACTCCTTTGCTCTAAATCTTTATTAATTAACGAGAATTTAATATATTATATATATATATATATATATATATATATATATAAATATATATTTATGGCTCTTCTAAATCCTCATCCCTAAATATTCTCGATCTCCTACAGCTAGCCCGATCTAGGAATGGGAAACAATCACCTACAAGATGCGTTTTGAACGTGATCTACAGAGAGAACTTGGAAAGGACAAATAAAGGAGGATTTAAAACCTAGATCACGAGTTATTTTCGCTGGGCAAAACTTGCCAAAAGAATATTTTGTACAAAATTTAATTCTATTTCAATATCGCAACTTTTTACGTACTTACCATAAATAGTCACTACAACAAATTTCATTTTTAGAGACGAAATTTATTAAAGACGGATTTAATTTCATCCCTAAAAATACTTATTTGGGACGAAATTTAAATTTCATCTCAAAACATAGGTGAGGTTCTCAAGGTGTTCGAACGGATAAATATCCATTCGAACTAGATATTCTTTGACGAAATATATCGCCTCAAAAATAGAAATATGTTCTAAAGGGTAAAAATTTGTTCAAACTGAGAGTTAACGTCTATTCGAATGGTTTAGTCTCTATTCGAAGAATAATCTTGGCAGAAAAATACATATAATTTTTCCGAGGAAAGTTCAAAACCTTTCGAACATAAATCGTTTGAACTGAAATTTTATGTTCAAATGACGTTTTTTGATGGGGAAATATGGCAGGATGGTTGCAAGAAAGTTCAAACTCAAAGAAATTAGGTTTGAACTAATTCGAACACCACATTTATTCATTCCACTACAATTGTTTGGGTCTTTTGGGATGAAATTGTATTTTGCAACGAAAAAAAAAGCGTCTCAAGGTCGTTCCAATATTAGTGTCTGAGAACATATTTTGGGATGAAAATATCAATTTCTTCCCAAAAATATCTTTTGGAAAGGACATATAAAGGAGTATTTAAAACCTTGATCACATGGACCAATCTCGGATCCTCTCTCTATTTAGCATAACCGAGTAGAGGTTCCTTTCCTGCCGCTATGAAGGGTGGTACTGGGTAGAGGTTTCTTTCCCTGCCACAGTGTAGGGTGGTGCTGGGCAACGGTGTTTTTCCCTGCTGCAGTGTAGGGTGGTGCTGAGAGTTTCGTAATGAAGGTGTTCTCCCTTGCTTAGGGAGGCTGCGTTGGGGTGTTCTCCGTCCATAGAGGATGGCGAAAATTTTGAGTAGCATGTGTGAGAAACTATCTCTCATGGAGGAAGAATCAAAGGAGGTGTTCGTGGATACTGAATTGCTGGGAGACGTGATCGCACGAGGAAAGCAATGATTGATAATAAAATTATTCACGGATCGCCATTATAACAGGGAAGCCTTCAAGTAGACTATGAGGTGTATTTGGAGACCGGGGAAAAGTATCAAGTTCAGAGATCTAACACTTGCAATCATGCTCGTGGATTTTGAGGAAAACCAAGACAAAGAGAGAGTACTACGAGATGGCCAGTGGACTTTCGACAAACAGCTGGTACTTACAAAGGAATTTGATGGACAACTACAGGTTAATGAGATTACCTTCACAGAAGCCTCATTTTGGGTTAGGGTGTATGACCTACCCATGATGGCGTCCAATAAGTATGTGGGAAGGCGCATAAGGGAAGCTTTGGGCAGAGTACTTGAAGTTGATTTGGACCAAGATGAAATGGCCTGGGGGGAGTACATGCGCATTCAAGTGAACCTGGATGTCACTAAACCTCTACTGCGATGAAAGAAGATTGCTCTTGGGGCTCAGAGAAATTGTTGGGTGAGGTTTGCCTACGAACGACTACCGAATTTCTGCTACCATTATGGCCGCCTGGGACATGGCCATCGGGATTGTGTGAGTTGGAAAGATCGTAAAACTACTGACCTCGAGGTCACCTTCTCGTATGGGCAATGGTTGAGAGCGGCGTCACTTGGATAGGGTAGTGGACGTAGTCAGTGGAACCAACAGAGCCGTGCGGGTAGTGGCTTGGCAAAGGATAAGGATGAAACGAGAAAAGAGGGCACAACTGCGAATTTAGAGGAAGAAAATGTGGAAAATCAAGTTGGCCATCAATATCCAATGAACGGAGATTCAGGAGATAAGATCCCGAAGAAAACGGATCTTCAGAAGCAGTGGTTACCTGATAGGAATGTGGAACTGTGCTCGAAAATAGGGGTAGTGCTGGAGATTCATGTTGAAGAGGAAACTAACGGCTATATAGCTAACGACATCGTCTCTCATAAAATAAGGAAAGCTCCGAGCCTTACAAAAGACAAGGGTACTGCCTCGGGCCCACCTAGTTCAATAGCCTGCCCTCTTGTTGGGCCCATCTTGAAGCGTCGGGGCCGTAAGGCAAAGCCCAAGGAAGATTCGAAAACAACTAAACAGAATGAAGAGGAAGTAACAACTAGAAACTCAAAGAAGAGGGAATCACTTTCATTGGAAGGATGTGACATCAGAGCTTCGAAGAGACATTCTTTGATCTTACCTCAGGGTTTGGGAGAGGATGTGGTGACAGATGCAGCGGCGGTGACTGAGAATCAACCCCACCGGGAACCATGAAGTGCTTAAGTTGGAATCTTCATGGGCTTAGGAACCCACGAGGATTGCGTACACTTCTTGACCTTATCAAGAAGGAAGATCCTGAAATTGTCCTCCTACAGGAGACAAAGGTGAACTCTAGGTTTATTGAAAGGTGCAAGGCCAGATTGGGATTTACTTACTGCTTAACAGTTGATTGCCAAGGCAGAAGTGGAGGTTTGGCTCTCATGTGGAAACCTGAGGTAAACTTACAAATCATTAACTACTCTTCACATCATATTCATGCTCTAATTAAATGCGATGAGGAACACAGAAGGGATTGGATGTTCTCTAGCATCTATGGTCACCCCATCACAACTGGTAGACATGAAACTTTGGGATTATTGCGCGAATTATATAACTTAATAAGATGTCCCTGGTTACTCATGGGTGATTTTAATGATATCTTAGAGCCGAATGAGAAATGAGGAGGTAATAGGAGACCTGAGGGTCTCATGGAGGACTTTCGATCCACAATCCTTGACTGTAATCTGCAAGATTTGGGATTCAATAAGGGGCCCTACTTTACTTGGTGTAATGGCAGAGAGGGAGAAGAGAGAATATATGAAAGACTGGATAAATGTTTGGCATCTCCTGATTGGGTGGAGGCTTTTCCTTACTTTGAAGTCACCCATGGTTCTGTGTCATACTCGAACCATCTGCCCATCTGGCTTAACACTGATGGTGCCTCACAATATGACAGAAGAAAGAAAATGTTCAGATTCGAATCAATGTGGGTGTGGCATAAAGAGTGTGAAGAAATCATAAAGGGTGTATGGCAAGATGTAGCAGGTAGGGGGAACATGGCTGAGGCCATGAGAAGAGTTAAAGAGTGCAGTAGTAAGCTGAATAATTGGAACCATACCTCTTTTGGTTTGGTTCACAAAAACCTAACCAAAGCAAAAGAAAATCTACAAACCTTATAGGAAGAAGACCCCAATTGTGTTAGAGATGAGGATCTCAATAATGCCAGGAAAGAAGTCCAACTATGGTTGGAAAGAGATGAACTTTTGTGGAAACAGAGGTCGAGAGTTTTATGGTTGCAAAGTGGAGATAAAAACTCCAAATATTTTCACTCAAAGGCCTCACAGAGGAAAAAAAGGAACTATAAAGCAAAATTGCAAGATTCTGAAGGTCAATGGAGAGAAGGTGCAAGAAGGGACACACTAATAATTGATTACTTCAAAACACTCTTTTCAGCATCCTCAGAAAGGGGTGCATTGGATGTTTTAGAGGGGATGGAAGCAGAATTAGCCCTGAGATGTAGTTGGAACTAGAAAGGGAGTTTACAGCTGAAGAAGTGACCTCTGCATTGAAACAAATGCACCCTAACAAAGCACCTGGCCCTGATGCATGTCCTCTCTCTTTTATTAGAAATATTGGCATGTCATTGGAGGTGTATTGTTGCAGCAGTCCTTAATGTCTTGAATATTGGTTCTTTCCTGAGGGTCTCAACCATACTTTGTTAGTCTTAATCCCCAAAAAGAAGAATGCTATTCATGTGTCTGACTTTAGACCAATTAGCTTGTGCAATGTCATGTACAAATTAGTTTCTAAAGTTATAACCAATTGGCTCAAAAGAGTTATCCCCTCCATTATTTCTACAACTCAGTCAGCATTTGTACCAGGAAGACTAATCATAGATAACGTTTTAGTAGCATATGAGCTGGTGCACTTCCTAAAACAGAAAAGAAAGGGGAAGAAGGGATTTATGTCCTTGAAATTGGACAAGTCCAAGGCTTACAATAGGGTTGAGTGGGATTTCTTAGAAGAAATAGTGTTGAAGCTGGGGGTGAGTAACAGGTTGGTGGGACTCATTATGACGTGTGTAAAATCAGTCTCATTCTCAGTAATGATAAATGGAGTGCCTACAAACCCCATAATTCCTTCTAGAGGACTTAGGCAAGGGGACCCTCTGTCCCCTTACCTATTCTTATTTTGCACAGAGGGCCTAATTAGGCTGTTAAGACAAGCTGGTGAAGTCCAGATTGTGCCAGGGATCAAGCTGTGTAGGGGAGCTCCTTGAATTAATCATCTACTTTTTGTTGATGATTCAGTCATTTTCTGTAAGGCAAAGGTGAATACAAGTACAAATATCCAGCTTCTATTGCATAAGTATGAATTGGCATCAGGACAAAGAATTAATAAAGATAAAACCTCAATGTTGTTTAGTAAAAATGTACCTGAACCTGTCAAGAGGAGCATCTTATCAATGTGGGGGGGGGGGGGGGAGCTTAACACAACAATATGAGAAATACTTGGGATTACCTTCTATTGTGGGGAAATCTAAGACAATAACTTTTGTTGAAATTCGAGGGAGAGTATGGAAGAAGCTACAGGGTCGGAAAGCAAAGTTCCTATCCATAGGTGGAAGAGAAATCCTGATCAAGGCAGTGGCTCTCTCAATCCCATCCTATACAATAAGTTGCTTCAAGTTGCCAACAAGTCTATGTAGAGATTTAGAGAGGCTCTTGGCTTAGTTTTGGTGGGGACAGAGGGCTGAGGCGAGGAAAATTCATTGGTACAAATGGAGTCAACTATGTGAGCCAAAAAGTAAAGGTGAGATGGGGTTCAGAGATTTGAAATGCTTTAATTATGCACTACTGGCCAAACAGGCTTGGAGGGTCTTGAAGAATGAAGAATCCCTTCTGCATCAAGTTTATAAAGCTAAGTACTTCCCCCAATGCTCATTCTTCGAATCAAAATTGGGTTCCAACCCATCCTATCCATGGAAAGGGATATGGGAAGCAAGAAAGATCCTGTTGAAAGGGTGTCAATTGAGAATTGGGAATGGGAACACTGCTAGAATTTGGGAGGACACATGGGTACCAAGACATCAAGTTTTAAAGAATGAGATGATCCTCTATGAAGGTACTAACATGATAGTTAAAGTTGCAAGCCTAATTGATAGACGCACGAGGTGGTGAGATGTTCAACAAGTTAGAGCCATCTTCAATCCAATCATTACTTCTAATATTCTCAAGATCGTGCTAAGCCTAGGTCGGCATGAATATGTATGGTTCTGGAGATATGAGAGGAGTGGAAACTTCAGTGTGAGGAGTGCATACAGATTCATGATAGCCTTGAAATCACAGGACTCACTAGAAAACTCTACAAGAAATGATTATAAGAAATTGTGGAAGTCTTTGTGGAAAATGCATATCCCTCAAAAGATTAAGATCTTTGTATGGAGGGCTTGTAAAGATGGTTTACCTACTAAACATAACTTGCTCAAAAGAAGGATCGTGGATTCTGCTCAGTGTGATTTCTGTGGATCCCAGAATGAAGATCTTGCTCATGCACTTATTAATTGTCCCGATACTCTTGATGCTTGGAACATATTTATGCCTACAATACGTACTATTACTTCTACTGATTCGGTGCAGCCAGACAGTTATTGAATACAGGAGACTTATCACAACTGGAAAGATTCTTTCTCATTACTTGGGCTTTCTGGTATAGACGTAACAGGTTGATTTATGACCAATCAAAAGAGAATCCTGTAGCTATTATCAATCATGCATTAAGTCTACTGAAGCTAGTCTTATCTACTAGTAACACTCCAAATTTAACCTTCCCCTTGCTGGAATGCTCCTCCATCAGGTTTTTTCAAACTCAATGTGGATGGGGCAATGCTCTATGATTATCAAAAGGCAGGTGTGGGGGCTGTGGTTAGGGATGAACATGGTCAAGTAATAATGGCAGTAAGTAAAACAGAACAAGAGGTATTGGAAGCTGAATCAGTGGAACTACTTGCTATGCTTAGAGATTTACAATTTAGCTCTCAAATGGGTTTTTCCAAAATAATCCTAGAAAGTGATTGTCTAATCTTAGTGGAAGCCTTACAAGAAGAAGGGGAGTCATTATCAGCATTAGGAAACCTCATTTCTGAGGTAAAGAGGATGCTTCATCAGTTTCAAGAGTTCAAGGTACAACATGTTCCACGCATGGGGAATCAAGTGGTCCATAGCTTATCAAGACATGCTTGGAGAGTACAAGAGGTGGAATTATGGATGTATTCTTTTCCTGCTTTTATTGCACAATACATTTGGTTGGACGATTATGGAGTGTAATCTCAAAGTTATTATATGAATGAATGAAGGTTTTTTATCAAAAAAAAAAAAAAAAAAAAAACCTTGATCACATGAGTTTTTTTCGGAGGGCAAAACTCGCCAAAAGAATATTTTGTAGCAAATGTAATTCTATTTCAATATCGCAACTTTTTACGTACTTACCACAAACAGTCTTATTTGGGTGGAACGAAATTATTTAGAATATGTGCTTAAATGAAATAAATATTAAGGTTGAAGATCACGTGCGTGTAGGCACTACAACAAATAGTGGCTTTTGGGACAGAATTTTTCCCTGCGAATACGATTTGGTTGCAAATAAATTACATTTTGCCACCAAAATCATGTCGTCGGAAAATTCTCACCGCAAATACCTATATTGGACCATTTTATTTGTCACGATTTACAATCTGTGAAAATTAAAGATTTTTTCCTACAAAATTAAGCTCATCAGAAAAAGTTTGTAGATAATATTTTTTTACAGTGAGATATGCATTTATTAGTGACTGAATTAGTTCGTGACAAAAAATTTACAATTCCCGCGAATACAATTTGGTTGCAAATAATTACAATTTGCCACCAAATTCACGTCGTCAGAAAATTCTCGTTGGAAATAATTATATTAGACCATTTCCTATTGTCACGAGTTATAATCTGTGAAAATTAAAGGTTTTTTCCCACCAATTAAGATCATTAAAAAATTTTTGCACATTATATTTTTTTTACTTTTCTCACAAAATTAAGCTCATTAGAAAAAGCTTGCCAATAATATTTTTTTTAGGATAGAATTTTTTCTTGCGAGTTTTATTTGGTACCAAATAGTGACCTTTTGCGACGATTTTTTTGCAATGTAAGAAATTTTGTCTCAAAAAGTCAATTTTTATAATTCATTTTTTACTAATAAGAAAGTGCCGTTAATTCTTACTTTTTGTAGTGAAAATAATATCGCTGCAAATAGTTTCGCTAATAATAGTGATTTTTGGGATAAAATTTTTTCCAATGAGTTTTGTTTGGTGGCAAATAAGTATTTTTTGTTACCAAATTCATATCATCAGAAAAAAGTTGGCCTGAAATATTTACATTGGGCTATTATATTTGTCATGGGTTACAAGTTGCAAGAAGAATCATAACCATAGTATTTGCGGCGACTATAGTCGCCGCAAAATCTCTTTTACGGTGACATCATGCAGCCTCTTGAGGGAATTAGAATTCGCCCCTAGAATTTGCGGTGATTATAGTCGCCACAAAAAGTATAAATGTTCGCCGCAAAAGATAAAAATTTAAAACTCCCCCTTCTTTTTCATTTTCTCCCCCTGCTCGCGCCAGATACCCATTTTTCTCTTTACGCGTTCTCTGTCCTTCCCACTGACTGCGAACCTCTGCCCCCCTGGCGACCTCACCTCTCTCTCGTTCCCACCGACTGCGAGCCTCTCCCCCCCTGGGCGACCTCACCTCTCTCTCCTTCCCACCGAATGCGAGCATGTACCCCCACCGCGACCTCACCTCTCTCTCTTCGGACATTTCTTCTCTGGTTTTTTGTTTTCAGTCTCTGGGATTTCCTCTCCCTTGATTTCCTTTTGCATTTTATTAAAAAATAGTATATTAATTTATCCAAAAGAAAATAGTGTATTAGCAGTTCTCCTATGGTTTCTGTTTTACGAACTTCGATTTTTCTCTGTAATTTTGCATATTGCAGGTTTTAGCTTAGGGTAAGTTGCGAAAATTATTTCTATCCACTTAACTTCATCTATGTTGGGAGGTCTTGTTACTGCTCCTTCCAATAGTCCTTACTTACAAGTCTGTGATCGTTAGATCTGTTTTCTCTGAATTTGGTATGAGAATTTGGCGGTTTCTTCTTCATTTTTTCCTTGATGGTTGTTTTTCATTACGGAGCTAGCATTTATTGAATGCCTTTCGCGTTACAGGTGAGCTGGAAAATGGTGCTAAGGTTTCTTGACTCCAACGGAGGCAAATGACTTGATTTGTGGCATGACTGAGACGGCTTCTTCTCAAAGTGGTAATGTTCTTTGGTCGTTTCCTTCGATTGTCAATTCTATTGAAGGTATATACAATTTGTGGCTGGAATGTGGGCGTGTGTTTTCCTATGGTTTTTATTACTAAATTATGAGAAACCCTTGCCTAAAGTGATGGTAAAATCTGGAAGTAACTCTGTTGGTGCTGTGTGTGTGGACACCAGAGCGAGAATGTTGAGATCCTTTTAGTAGATTGTATAGCAATCAAAGTGGGAATACGATTGAATTTTGTGCTGATTTTTGAAGCTGCAATTAAAAGCCCTTTGTTTATTCTGACATTAAATATGCAACTTATTTTATGCCATGTTTGAATAAATAGCAATCTTTCTTCCATGTTTGCTATAATGGTTGGGCACTTGCTATATATTGTACTTTGCAGGATAAATTTGATGGAACCACTTGCTCCTTGTCATGAATTTGTAAATCATTATACATGTATAATGAATTTGATGGAACCATACCTGTACAGGTTTGGTCAGATTGTAGTCTTGTCCAGGAAATTGCAACTGCATGTTAATTGTGTTAGTAGTAGTTGCTAGTAATGCTCCTTTAGGATTTTAATTGATCTTGTTGTGAGCTCAATGGTGTCTTTCCCACCACAAAGTCTTTAATAAACTTGAAGTCAGTGAGTTTGATCCCTTCCACCAGTTTAGCCTTTTTTTCTATATACACTGCAGTCTGCAAATGAGTACAACATATTATTTGCTTAAAATCCAAAATAAGCTCATCTTAGAGTCGGGAGCCAGATGGAAGGGAACACAAAATTAGGAACAAACAACTAGATGTACCCATATAATCATGATAGAAACTAGGAAAGATTTATTCTTCCTGTGCGAAAACACTAATCTCACCCTTCTCCAACAAGTCATAAAATTGCCTCACTTTCCTCTGCTCATTCCAGTGATGCATTTTCCAGAGGCCACCAGCAGCCAAATCAAGTACAATCCCAATGCATATCTCCTTGACAACACTTGGTCCCTTCAAGGTGGCATGGGCAACCCTAGAACCAGCCATTGCTTCTTTAATAGGAAGCTTGTAAAATCTGCAGGTAGAATATGTCATTTTAATCTTTTTGCCCCTTCTTAAGAGGCCCCAAAGGACTAGTAACAAATCAATAAATTAAAACAATAGCAACTAAACTATATCTCAGATTGACAATGGAATATTACAGAACGGTAATGGTCTCAATGCAGTCCATTAAAGAATATGGGGGAATCTTGTTATTACAAACTTCCAAAAGGTGTTAATCTTCATGCCCCATGTGCTGATAGAATCAATCTTATTTGCAACCAGAAGCATACCAGGCATTGAATTGTACGGTCAAATACTTAGTAACCAAGAAGAGACTTTAACAAATAAACACAGAAATTTTTCTTCATCAGAAGCGAAGTTTCTGCATTTCATGACATCTGGGAAAACTTCTTTTTTTGATAAGTGATATCTGGGCAAACTTCTCAACTCCAGTCAACTACTTTGGCACACTAACCTTTACATCCATCATCATAGATCAGTGAGATTATGTTCACTATACAGTTAAATCCTTTGTGATCCTCTCAGCCCCAAGAAAATATGTAGTTTCCTTTACATTTGGAATTCAAGTCAGCACAAAGAACCAGCAAACAAAACAAGTGTCAAAAACCAAAGGCCCAAAGCAAAGAAAATCACATTGTTATCTAAAAAAGGACATGGTAAAACTAGTTTTTGAAATTATCTAAATATAACTTGAGCAACATCATTTATCTAGATGTTTCCTGAAATATAATGTTGGAGATTTGTTTTCTAGAAGTCATTTTTCTTAGATGAATACATGATATTTTATAGATTGAGTGAATTGTAGTCCATAAATGAAGTTCATGAATTGTGACTTGACATCATTAAATGAATTGTACTTCATTTATGAATTGTAGTTCATAAATGAAGTATATAAATTGCTTTTGGCATCATTAAATGAGGTCTCGCTATACTGTAGTCTTAAAGTGATAGTGGCTTGACAATACTAGTCAAGAGTACCATAACTAGTATTAGAAGTGTTAATGAGATGTGTTCCAGCCAATATATGGACTTTTCACAAACTTTTAGTTTAATGAATTTTTCTGGAATATGCAGACTAATATATGTGTTCCAGCTAATATGCATTTTCTGGAATAGACATAGACTAATATGCATTTTTCTATCTATAATTACTATCAATGTAATATGCAGTATTTTTCATAAGTAGGATATACTAATAAACTGTTAGTGATTTTACACATTACATGCATTCTGTCTTGAAGTTTAGTTATGGTTCAAGGGGATGAAATGTAGTTGTTGGGCTATATGTGGGTATCATTTTTGTTGGTCAAGTGTAACTTATATGGTCTGGTTGTGAGTTTATAATTGGGGACTTTAAACATTTCCAGAACTGATATTTGGTCATTTTTATCCAATATTGCAGCTATCAGTTATAGGGACTAAAGATCCCATAAGGAAAAATATGGGAGAGCAGATCAACAAACAACCAAGCTAAATCCAAGCCTCCATGCATGCATGCAGTTTAGGAAGAAGATGTTCATGTAAGGATACTATGATGACTATCCAAAACATTCTAGTTATTTTGTGTCTCTGTACCAATGGATATTTTATGTAAATATGTGCATGTTAGTGACATGCAATGAAATGATGTGCTCCCCCAATATATATATGCATGTACGCTGAAACACAGCTCCCAATCCTTGATTGTTATGTGGTTGCCGTAATTATGCTAGCTGGTTACTTTGTTTAAAAATACATATTATATTAATTTTTATTTAGCCGTGAAGTCTACGGCTAAGGCATAGATTTTATGGAGATGCAGTAAGTAAAATCTGCTATTAATTATAATCATGTAAGCCATGGAAAAAATTGGGAAAAATAAAAACTAGGCCATTTCCGGTATCATGATAAGCATGTCCAAAAAATGATCTAGTTTATTGATTAAAACAAAATAATGTTATTTCCGACGATTGTGTTCCTGCTAGGAAAAAATAATTTCTGGTGAATGCATTTTATCGGAGTTTTGTGTTTCTGAAGGACATATATGTGCCACAAAACCATAGATCTTGCAAATACAAACAGCTGGAAAAACTATTTCTAAGGAGACAATTCGGTTACAAATACCAACCATGTTAAATCTGGCATTGATATTATGGACAGAAATCCTATATGGGAAATACATTTCCTGCAAGTCCCTATCGCCACAAATATGTAAATGCGTTGAAAATAGTTTACAGGAAAAACTTATTTCCGGCTGAACACTATGGTTAGAAAAATTTAATTTCGGCAAAATATGTCTCCACTATTATTTTCATATACCGAAGTGGCCAACTGTTGGGCCACCTATTTCCGGCTAATATTACACTTAATGTGAGGATATGGTCATGCCGGAAAAAGTGCTATTTGGGACAGAAATTTATATCGCAGGATATACTACTATATTCGGCCAGTTATTTCTGACCACATTGCCACGAGTAGAAAATGTCAGAAAAACATATTTGTGGCATTAAATATGGATAATATGGACAAATATGGTCGCGGGAAAAACTGACTTCTGTTGTAGTGAGGGTTAGCTAGATTACTTACATATGTTATTTATTGTGCGAGTATTGCGGTCTTCATGTATTTATAGAATATCTAATATCTATGGATACATTATTCTATAGTAATATGTATGAGTAATATATTTAGGACGTAACTTCTGTATATTATTTTTGAAAAAAATATAATACTTTATTATTAATTTTTTTTTAATGTAAATCTTAAATTTATCAAAATATCTACACACAAATATCATTTGTGAATATAAATATGTCATATTGTCTCTCAAATATCTAGGGTAAACTCCAAATAAGTTGCTTGGGAGCAGGTGAGAAGCAGGTCAAAGAAGAGACTCAAGTGGCCGGTAGGTAAACTCATGAATGCATGCAGTTCTTAGCCATTGAGTGGTAGATGAAAACTCACAATGAATGATTGCGACGTTTGCGGTACGGACTGCTCTTTCTTTTTCTTTAGAATCGATGCTGGAACGAATGAATAGGCCAAAAAAAGAAACGGGCCCTGCACCAGCAGAGTAGCTGTTAATTAATGTTAGATATAATTATAGAATACATAAATATTATGTAATTTATTTTTTTAAAAAATAAAATTTATTAGTAAAATATTAATTTTTTCTCATATAAATTTTACATTTATGTTTTTATATAAAAAATTATAAACTACTTATTTGTAATTATCATTTCTCAATTTATAAAACCGAAAACCAAATCAGTAACAAAAGTTCTCAAGAAAGGAATCGGCACAAGAAAATTAGTTGCAGTGCCAAAATTTTAAAATTTCCTCGTGAACCGTAAGGTCACGTGTCCCCTGCGATCGGTCTTAGCTCATGAATTATTATTGTTTGTTTATTTATTTCGTCAACGACTCAACTTGTCCTTCTACTAGCTTTGCTGCAGGCCCACGAACAAATCAATTATTTAGGGTTATTTTTTGACGTGAAAGCTCGTACGAATCATGACATGCAAGTTGGAATTATTTTTTTTTACAATTCTTTACGGAAAAGTTCAAACTGCATGCACACGATAATTTTCGTAACATTTTACGCAATTATATTTTAAAATGATATCCCTCATTTTAAAATATAATATTTTAAAATGAGGAATAAAATGAGGGATATTTTAAAATGACAGGCACACTAACATGCTTTGAACATGATCAGCATGCAGCATGCATGCAATGTTGCGAAAACGATAACAATATTAAAGTAAAAATAAACAAGAAATAATCAAATGATTAATCACATGATAATACAAATTTATGTGGTTCGGTAAAGTGTTTATGTTTATAAAATTATAAAAGATTTTATTACATTGACGAATCACAAGATATAATTTTGAGACGATTTTTTACTGTTTAAAACGGTCATGCTGCACAAAATAAGTATATTTCTAAGATTTTCATTTTTATGTGATATTCGCTCAAGCTGAATGTCGAGCGCATATGGAGTAAATTCTATTTTTGCTCGAGTCCACTGTTGAGCGTAACGCTAGAAAACTTTCTATCTAATCTTTACTTGAGCTGAAAGTCCAGTGAAAGTCCACATCGTTATCGTCTTCAAAATCTGTGGTAAGCTTTTGTACCATGTGTATAATATATATGGCAAGGTTTTGACAGCTATTCGTATCCAGAGTAGAGTATAAAGCAAAACCAGGATATAAAAAGTGATCCCAACTCTTTGAACTACATCGTCAGAAAGAGTGAGAGAGAAAGAGAGCAGAAATGGGAAGGAGGCCATGCTGCACCAAAGAAGGTCTAAACAGGGGAGCATGGTCAGCTCGGGAAGATAACATCCTTATCAACTATATTAAAGCCCATGGCGAAGGAAAATGGAGAGACGTTCCTGAAAGAGCTGGTGCGTATATTATATATCTTGAAAAATACTCTGTTTT
This sequence comes from Cyclocarya paliurus, assembly GCA_029856935.1. Taxonomy (NCBI): domain Eukaryota; kingdom Viridiplantae; phylum Streptophyta; class Magnoliopsida; order Fagales; family Juglandaceae; genus Cyclocarya; species Cyclocarya paliurus. Next base: position 11,262,510 of record CM056946.1, read on the forward strand.
CATAGAATTGAATGCTTCTCACCTGATCACTCTAGTGCATTCTTCATTTTTGTTTTCACTTTTGTAGTTTATTCACGTTGATAAGTCATGTTAAACCTTGTAGGGCTGAAGCGATGCGGGAAGAGTTGCCGGCTGCGATGGTTGAATTATCTAAGGCCAGATATCAAGAGAGGTAACATTTCTGTGGAAGAAGAAGAGCTCATTGTCAGAATGCATAAGCTCCTGGGTAACAGGCAAGTATCGGAAATCTTCTTCTCCTTGTCCTAGCTAGCTACTCTTCCTTTTTAACTTCTAGCAGCAAAAGGTCTTTAGTTATTTCCAGATCTCGACAAAATAATATTTTCCTCTCGAGAATTAAATGGACCGAGTGAATGCATAGTATATATATTAATGAGCACAAAATGCGTAATAAACAATGTCGTCCAAAAGTACATTTTCACTTACATTTTTTCTTAACGTGAGATGAAAATAATTTGAAGGATGAATTATTCAATGTCTTCGTAGGAAAGTAATTACCAGTTTCTGTGGCTGAGAGAGACGATTGGTTGAAAGTGATCGAAAGAATGTAATTTGACACGTGGAATGGGATCATGAATGATCATCTTCTAGAGAGTGATGAAAAGGAAATATATACTACTTAATAACACAATTATTTGAGAAAGAAACCAATCCCAAATATAATATTAATACCGATAATTAATATATTATTATCATTATTATTATTATTAAGGTTGTTGTTGCTGCTAGCAGCTGCTATCTTTTGCTCTCAAGTTTCTTTTCTTTAAAACGTCCCGCTCAATAAATAATTGATCAATGTGCTTACAAAATAAATAATGCTGAATTATATATATATGGCTGGGTGCTGCAGGTGGTCATTGATCGCCGGGAGAATACCCGGGCGAACTGACAATGAAATAAAGAATTACTGGAACACACATTTAAGCAGAAGAATAATGCAAGATGGTTACAATACGATTCTGCAAGATTCCTATAAACAAAATGGCGAATTGATCACAGATGATGATGAGGGAAGTAGGTCGGAGTTCATTCAAGGAACAGGACAGGAAACTCATGACCACTCGGTGATTCGGACAAAATCAATGAGGTGCTCAAATGCTTTTATCCCAAAGCAACTTGACATTGAAATGGAGAAAAATGCTAGTAGCACTGTCATCCATGATTGGGGTAGTGATCAAATCCGAAGTTCTTTAGCCCAGCACGAGGATAAGTCCGATGAGAATTTTCTCATGGATTATGTTGTGAATGATCTTTTGATATCTGATCACAAGCTCTCATGTTTAGATAGCCACCAAGATAAAGAGTTAAATGAATGTGAGCATATGGTGGATGGAGAAATGGACCACGCCAAGAACAATATCATGTCTAGTTGTTGTGAAGATTTTCTTGTTTCTGGACATGATCAAGCCATGCATGAGAATTGGATCAGGCCGCAGACTGAACCTAATTCCCAACCAAATGATGCTTTGGATCTCAAGACATTGACATCACTTCTAAATTTAGAAGATGATGAGTGGATTATAAGCTGAACAAAACAAACAAGTTTGCATAAGTGCTACGTACACGGCCGGCCCACTGGGTTCTACGAATAATTTGTGAATGATTTTGGCAACATGTGGCTAAAATTCTGCTTAATTTCCAATAAAAGATCAAATGTGCATGGGTTAGTTTTTAGGTTAATTTTTAGCCAGTTATAAATTACTGCAGCATGCATGGAATTAGTAGTGTGTCATGTATTACTGTAATTTTATGAGAATAAATAAGACTGTACGTGGCTCAGATCACACATGCACTAGACTCGCTCGGTGTTGGCATAGGTTTCCATACTGGCGTTAAATCATGTACGTAGTACATGAGTACTTACATGCTTCCCTAGAAAACAAGAACATTTTAAAAAAACAGTACTGCAGTATTATTCCATTGTACTTGCCTCAATCTTACCAAATCTGTGGCCAATAATCTAGAGCATGCCACCCGCCCCTTGTAAGTTGCGGGCTCTCATGGCCTGGCAAAAGGTGATGTGCTCTCTAACATGATCTAGCAGTGATCGAGTTGGCTGGCCCGCCGGCCCTCAATGACTATGGGCGCCGTGCATGCATGAAACGTGCTCAAAATTTAAGTAAACGAACATATAACGATCATTTAGATAGAAAAAAACCGAAAAAAAAAAAAACAGAAACAAATAAAAATTAGAGAGAACAATTAACGAACATCATTATTTAGAGAGGAATATATATCCTTCATAGCAACATCGCACTATAATATTAAATTTGATCAAATAATTTATAATATCTTGTTTACCATTAATTGTAAATACATCACCTTACTTTATCTCATGTTGCTCTATGAATTAGGATGTTCAGAAGTACGTAAACGAGCTATTAGCAACTAGATTTTCTTTTATTTTTCGAAACCAAGATGAAGACTACTTTATAAACTAATAAAACATATACAAAAAAGGATGTAGGGAAGAAAAATATTTTGGCACATGAGAGAGAGAGAGAGAGAGAGAGAGAGAGAGAGAGAGAGAGAGAGAGAGAGAGAGAGAGAGAGAGAGGTGGACCGGATACCAATTGCAAACCATATATTATGTGCATCAAACTTTCAACAGCAAGAGAATGGAAGTTGAGAGCCGAGAGAGACAGAGAGAGAGAATAAAATAGATATGTTTTTTTTTAGATATTTCAACGTATATAAGACTAAGGGCTTGTTTGGATAGTGAGTTGAGACGAAAATTTTGTAAATAGTAGTAAAATAGTTTGTGAATAGCAGTAAAATAGTTTAAGTTAAATATTTTTTAAGTTTTGGCAAAGGAGAGAGAAAAAGTTGAATAAAAAATATTATAAAATTAAAACATTGTAATAATATAGTTTTACAATATTATTTTTGTTTGAGTATTTATTTTTTATTTGAAAATTTGAAAAAGTTGTAATGATTAGTTTGAAAATTTTGTATTTGAATTATGTTTGAAAATAAGATATGATTAAATAAAATAAAATTAGATGAAAATTTTATATCTCATTTAAGGTCCCAAACCGACCTGATACGTTGTCATATATGTAGTGATCTGCATGCATGTATGTACGACTTCATCACGTGGTTCTCTTTTTCTCTATGGGGCTCCACCGAATAAGCTATAGCGATGGAGAAATCTTGCTAGCTAGCTCCTGGCTGAATTTCCTTCCACGTTAAGAAAAATATATAGATCATTGCATGCATATATAGTACATGAGCTATATATGAAGTAATTAATTTTTACTGCCCAAGATTGAGGGTAAATATATAATAATAAATTAAGAAACGAATCTAATAAATTTTTACTGGCCTGTGGTGACCAAGCACTACTAATTTTGAAAATCCAATATATATCATGTTTATATATAACTTTGTATTATCGGCCTTAATTCCGTACGTGCCAACCATTGCAATCTTGGATATATAGTTTATTACTGATTTGCGTATTGATGTAGCACGAGATCCATTAAAATTAAATACCGAAATTGAATGAAAAATGATCGATCAAGATCACAAAATTAATTAACTCATTGGGGTGGACCCTTTTTTGGCGGGTTGTGCATGTGCATACATGTTATAAATTGCCACGACATTGTTGATGAGCTCTTGGGGCCGTTCGATCGGCTAGCTTAGTCAAGCTAGCTTATAACCCTAATTCACTCCGTGATCAACGAAGTATTTGAGTCATGTCAAGCCCAAAAACCCACGTACAATATATATATATATATATATATATATAAATATATTATATTCAGAAAAGAAAATTCATAATTTCGAATGAGCTGTAAATTAGAAGAAGTAGCAAGATCTGGTAATAATAGTTAACACAAGGATGATACGATCATGAGCATATATGCATGCAGGAAATATTAATTTGGACTTATATATTCAGTTAGAGGACAGTACTAGTACTGGTTTACGTATGAAAATGATAGCTAGATTTTTGGTGAACAACAAGATCAGTACTACTACCACGTAGTACTTGGGGGAAAGGAATAGTAAAAGACTCCATGATTCCATTTCTTTCAACTTTTCCTAATTAAAGAATTCGAAGAAAAGAGATCATGGGCGGCCGGTTCATATCATGATGGCTACTTGCATTAAGATTAATAATGTTGTGTTTTCGTTTGGTTTGACAAAGATAGAGCTAGCATCCAATTAATTAGTTGAATATCTTATAAGTTGTAATTGGGAGAAAAAGTGATCATGTAATATAATTATGTCTTTCTAACTCTACTTTATATATACTTCCAGTATCATTTATTTAATTATTTAAATATTTCATGTGTACTTGGCCGATCTATTTATTGACGGAAGTATTATATTGAGATAAAACTACTCAAATAATTAAATTTATCTCTTCATGTTAACTTAAATATTTTCTGGGACATTAAAAAAAAAATCAACAGAAAAATTACTATATATATATATATATATTCACCTCTCTTGTGTTTTTTTTTTTCCCACTCCAAATACCAGCAAGATGGTCCAAGCTGCTGCTTCCCCACAACTGGATGAACAATCTTGGGATGAATAAAGCAGGAGTCTCATGATGACATGTGTCATGTCATCATCTCATGTCTATAACCAGTACCACTCCACTCATCTCTTCCTTGTTCCCCACTAATAGCTTTGGTCCCCGAGTGTACTAGCTAAAATCTCCTTAAAAACCACAAGACCTTTCTTGTTCCCCACTAATAGTTTTGGTCCGGCCGAGTATACTAAAAACTCCTTAAAATCCACAAGACCAATCGGCGGTTGCCAAAATATTGTAGAGAATATATATATATATATATATATAAAATCAATATTTATGTCGAGTTATTTAAGACTCATTTTGATAAAAAGATAATCATTTTATAGTAAATAATTGATTAAAAAGAAAAAAAGAGGAGGTCTTCTTCGTTTTTGCTAATTAATAAGTGCTTATGGTTTCGACATGCTCATGTTGCATGTGCGTTACTACTCTGATCAGTCACATATATAGCACGAGTTTTTGTCTTAATTACTCTTTTACTTTTATAGATGTCACCACTTTTTGTCTTCATTTATAGATTCTTTCATTTTTGAGATGCATGCATGTGTTAATTAATTATTGGCACTTCGTTATTGGCTTTTGCAATATAAATATATTATATAGTATAGTAATTATATAGTAATTATATAGTATCTTTCTATTATTATATAGTATAGTAACTAGGATGTAATATATTACTTATTGTACTAACTATATAACTAATAAGTACTATATATATTAATCATATTAACTAATTGTATAATTATCATTACTCATTCAATAGTTATAACTATATAGAAACTAGGATATAATATAGTACTTATTGTACTAGGCTACTTATAACTAATTAATAAGTACTATAAGTATATTAATTATCTTAAATATTTTATACTTATCATAACTCATTCAATAGTTATAACTATATAGTAACTAGGATATAATATAGTACTTATTGTACTAGGCTACTTAGTACTAATTAATAAGTACTATAAGTATATTAATTATCTTAAATATTTTATACTTATCATAACTTATTCAATAGTTATAACTATATAGTAACTAGGATATAATATAGTACTTATTGTACTAGGCTACATATAACTAATTAATAAGTACTATAAGTATATTAATTATCTTAAATATTTTATACTCATAATAACTCATTCAATAGTTATAACTATGTAGTAACTAGGATGTAATATATTACTTATTGTACTAGCTATATAACTAATAAGTACTATAAATATATTAACCATATTAACTTGTATTGTAATACCCTACTCCTTCCTTTCTTCTGACGTAAGCAATTACATAAGATGCGATAGTCTGTCCGTCCCTCTTTTTAGTGTCTAAGAGCCCTGTTATGCGTGCCAGACCCCGATGGTGTGTTTTTAAAAGATACTACGTAATTTACAAAACTAGTTTTGTGTTTTAAAGCTATGTGTATTTTAAATGGAAGATTCCTAGTATTATTTAAATAAAGAATATTTTAAATAACTCAATTATAATATCTTTGAATAGCTCCAAAAATATTATAATTGTAGGGAATTATTTTATATAAATGATTCCAGTTATTTAAAATATTATGTGATTTAAATAATGATGGAATCTTTAATTAATTTAATAGTTTTACTCTTTTAAATATTTTAAGTAAGATTTCATCATTTTATAAATGATGAAGGAATATTATTTTAAATAATATGCTATCTTAATTCCTCTCAGTGCTTTTAATTAAGTTATTATTTACGCATTTTTAAATCAGTATTTAAGGGTCATCGTAGATCATTTTATTGATCTACAGACGATGGGTTTTAGGATAAAACCCCAGCCCCTCTCTCTTCTCCCTCACTTTTCCCTCTCCCCTCTCTCTCTCCTCCCTCTCCCTTCTAGCTTGCACTGCACACAACCTCTCTTGCCCGATCGACACTAGCCCCAGCCAGGTGCCACCGTGCTCCGGCGAGCCTCACCGCCCATACCACTGGCCTCCTCTCCCTCTGGCGAACCTCCTGGTACCGGCAGCTCTCCCCCACGCTCGCCCCTCCTCTCTCTCGGCCATGCACAGCCCGAACGGGCTTAGTGCTCCAACGCCTCCGTGCGCCATCCTCCTGCGCCACCACTCCCACGGCAGCCTCCCCTGCAACCGACTGGCCCCCTCCAGCGAGCTCAGCCCCTCCCATGCAGCCACCTTCCTCCCATGCACGAGCACAAGCTCCTCCATGCATGGGTTCACTGTGCAGCCCCCTGCCGTCGCCGTGCGTGGCCATCTCGGGCACCAAACACCATCACGAGACTCCTCAAGTCTCCCCCTTCCTCCTCCCGTAAACCCACGGCCAGATGTCCTCTCCTCCACCTCCCGGTGTCTCTCTCTCTCACGCACGGGTTAAGCCCGATCCGCCGCTGTGCGCTGCCACCCACGGTGAGTGACCACCCTCTACGACACCCTCAGGCCACCTCGAAGCTAACCCAACCACCCACAGCCCCACACTCTCTCTCACTCTCCCACGACACCTATTCCCCTCATAATGCATGACAGTTCCTCTTCCACCGCCGTGGACCACCGCACGACCACCACCGAGCCTCCACGGCTCCTCCGGTAGTTCCCTTAGCCTAGCCCCTAAGCCTAAACCACCACTTTATGTGGTGGGTAATCACTGCTCGTGATGGACAGTCACTGCGCGTGACTGACCGCCACTGTACACGGCTAGATCCACCGTGATACGCTCCTTGCCATCATCATCAAGGCCACCTTAGGCCCTTCCAAGATCACACCTAGCTATCCAAACGCCTAAACAGTCACTGTACTCGGTGTAGCCACCCCGTACGTTCCTCTGACGTTATCGATTGTGACGGTCAACGCGCAACGCACGGGTTATCCCGTCGATGGTATAATTCTCTATCCCTCGCTATTTATGTTAGATGCTAATTAGTTGAGTAGGTTATGGACTGTACTGCTAGTATTATAGGGTTCACTGTGTGGTATGGTGGTGTGACGAGCAGTGGTGAAGTGTTGGGTGTATTTGGGAAGTGTGCTGTGTAGTGTTGTGGACTGTGTTGTGAAGTGTGGTTGTGGTATATGTGCGGTAGTAGTGACGTGGTGTAGTGTCGTGAATGGAGTATACGCGGAGTATACTCCATGTGGTGACACGGTACACCATATGGCGTGTATGCCATAGTGGTTATGTGGCGTGGTGTTGTGAATGGAGTACATGTGGGGTATACTCCTTGTGGTGAGACGATACACCATATGGCGTATATGCCATAGTGGTGATATGACGTAGTGTTGTGAATGGAGTACACATGGAGTGTACTCCATGTGGGGAGACGATGCACCGTACGGCGTGTGTGCCATAGCGGTGATGTGACGTAGTGTTATGAATGGAGTATATGTGGAGTGTATTCCATGTGGTGAGATGATGCACCATATGGTGTGTATGCCATAATGGTGACGTGGCGTAGTGCTATGAATGGAGTACGCATGGAGTGTACTCCATGTGGTGAGACGATGCACCATATGGTGTGTATGCCATAGTGGTGATGTGGTGTAGCGTTGTGAATGGCGTACACGTGGGATGTACTCTATGTGGTGAGACGATGCACTGTACAGGGTGTGTACCGTAGCAGTGATGTGGCGTAGTGTTGTGAAGGGAGTATGCGTAGAATATACTCCCTGAGGTGCAGCAATACACCGTATGGCGTGTCGCAAGGATAATGGTGGTTGCGTGGTGGATAGGGGAAGAACTTGGTGTATGGTGTCGGGAACTGTGGAACAGTGTCCCGAAATGGCTGTGAAGTATGGCTGTAGTCCAAGGCGACAAGTGTCGCCATGTGATTGGCTTATGGCCAGGAATAAGTGCGAAGTGGCTAAGAAGTATTAGAGCGATGCAGTGGAAGCATGATTGGGCAACGTCATGAAGTGACGTGGTCCATCATGGAGGTGCGCTGTGATGACCTAAGATGTATGTGAGGTGATGTGACAAGGTCACGGTGTAGCTTGGGAACCGTCTCGAGCTATATGGCGTGACGTAAAGTGTAGTTATGAACATGGTCCCATCGTGTCAAGTGTTGGGATGAACTGTCATGAAAGTCGGGTAGCATGAAGAGTCATGCTAGCGGGTAAGAGAAGGATGGTATCGGAGTATGGCGCTTGTCCATACGACCCAATGACCAATGTAAGGTATGTTGGTTCTTAGGTGATAAAAGGGTAAGGTATGTGTGTTGTCTGGTTAGACACATGTGTCGGACGGATTTACCGTATATAATGAGTAATCTGTCTTAAGTATGATGACACGGTACTTAAGCCTCGGAGTGGCTTAGAGCCGTGTGATGTGTATGGATGGTCATGAGAAGTAGAGTAAGCTAAGATACGTGAAGGTAATGATGAATGTACTGTCTAAGAATGGGATGCGTGACTTAGTAGGTCTAAGTCATGCGTCAGAACGTGGTTAATAAGAACGAAAAGCTTTTCCTTATGAAAATGAAGAAAAGAAATGTTCTCCCTTTTCAAGGGCAAACGTTTTACGAAAAAGAAGAACGAAAAGTAACGTATTTAAAGTATAAGTATGTACGACCCCCTTTGGCAGCCCCTGTTCACGCACCCAAAAGTATTAATTGTATGCATGTGAATGGATGACTATACGTAGTATCTATTGTATGTATTTTAAAAGAAAAGACACGACGCAAAAAGATATTTTCGGGCTCTCGCCCCAAACGATGTTTTCTCATGAAAAGAATGTTTTCTCATGAAAAGACGTTTTCTCACGAAAGCATGAAATGAAATGAAATGAAATGAAAGGCATGCTCATGCACTTGAAATGAATGAAAGCTGCAGCTCTCTAGAGCTGCCATGAACAAATGAACGTAGAGAAAGAATGAAAGAAAGGCATGAGCATGCATGAATGTATGAAACTACGTAATGGCCACATGAATGAATGAATGGGGTACCCAAATGAATGAATGGATAGATTGCAATGCCGGGTAGTAGTATCTTGTAGTGCACCCAGTGCTGCATCCCTGACGGAATGAGATTCCAACCCGTGGCCACAGGCGAATCCATTGGCCATAGGACCGCTAACCCAAGCATGCGGGACGTAACAGTGTGCACTGGCCTATAAAAGTGAAAAGAAAAGAATGTATGAATGCATGACATTCTTTAAGAAATGAAGTCAGTAATGGGAGAACGTTTTACGAAAAGAAAGGCATGTTTAAAGATAAAAACCCCCGTCTACTGATGTTTACGAATGAAAACATGTATGCATATACGTATAGTATGTATGGAATGATGAATGCATGACTAAAAACCTATGTTGTTATATTTTAACGGTATGAAGTAATGCTTATTGAGTATTCGACTCATTTTAGTTTTTATGTGTGCCCCTCCCCCCACAGGAACTAAATGAGCAGTACGCTCAGGAGGGACACGGCCAAAGGAGAAGAGCACGGAAGTTTAGGCATGAGGGTTTTAAATGTACGGAAGGTCCTTTTTATTTTAAAGATTTATATTTTCCACTCTTTTAACTCGCAAACCTCTTTTATTATAAAAGCACATTTTATTTTATAACCGTAGAGTCTTGCACCCTGGGAAGGACAGTAAAATGTTTTAAATCGAACGGTAATTCCCATTGTATTTTTCAAAATATTTCTTAAAAGGACCCACCTCAAGGACGGGCGTTACATGTATAGTTATCATAACTCATTCAATAGTTATAACTATATAGTAACTAGGATATAATATAGTACTTATTGTACTAGGCTACTTATAACTAATTAATAAGTACTACAAGTATTTTAATTATCTTAAATATTTTATACTTATCATAACTCATTCAATAGTTATAATTATATAGTAACTAGGATGTAATATATTACTTATTGTACTAGCAAAAGTAACTAATAAGTACTATATATATATTAACCATATTAACTTGTATAGTTATCATAACTCATTAAATAGTTTTAACTATATAGTAACTAGGATATAATATAGTATTATTAAAATATTAACTTGTATCTTAAAATATTATAATACTATTATTAAAGTATTATCTTTAATTATATTAAAGTTAATATTAACTATTATATATATAGTACTATATATATTAACTTTAATTAAATTAAAGCATTATAATACTATTATTAGTATTATTTTTATACTTTTGTACTTTGTAATATTAGTATTATTATACATTAGTATAGTAATATAATTAGAAATATATTAGTATAATAACCGTTCGAACGGGAGGTTGACAAGTTCGAACGGATTTTTATTCCGTTCGAACGTGGTGTCACGATCTTTATACACCCAGTTTGATTTGCATCAAACCCACAGACCGCATTCGAACCCTAAGCAGCCGATTACCTCCGAGTCGCCCCTTATCTCTGCCGCCACAACTGCCACTCAACCGTCATAGGAACAACGCATTTTTCGCTTCTAAGAGGTATGGGCCTACATCAAACCTCTATTATTACTTTTTTTGGGATTAATGAGCTTTGTTTGGGAGGGGGGATTTCGGATTCGAAATCCTTCCATTTTGGTTATAGTTGATCAATATAACGGATATTTAATCTGTATAAGTGATCTAGATTCACTCCTTAATCATTTCTACCAATTAAAACAAAACTTTTGGTTTAGATGAGAGTTTCAGCCATGGTTTGGCTTCGATCTCGTTCGAAGGCATTCTATTCCATTCGAACGCGATGTTGCCAAACAGATTTATTTCTATTCGAACAAAATAAGTAGCCGTTCGAACGAGTATTAATTACCAGTTCGATTGGACAGAATCTTCCATTCGAACAACTTTACTTGTTCGAATGGAATATTCTTCGTTCGAACTGGTTATTTCAATTCAGTTCAGCCTAAGTGTAATTTTTCAATAATATATTTTAAATATAATATTTATAATTATATTCTTAATTTTTTTGTGGTTAAACAGTATATTAATGGCATTTATCGAATGAAAATGTGCAAGAGACCAGGTTAGTGAAAGTAGTACTGCACCAACTCCTACTCAGGAGTCGAGATCTGTACTCGTCGAGCGTTAGATCATTTTGTTTGAATTCTCCGATCTTTCGTGGGAGGGATGGAGAATACAGTCCATCTTCACTGAGCAGGGATGGGTACCGATCTGTCAGCAGCAAGGGACTGCATACCCAGATATGGTCGGTGAATTTTATCGTGCCATGGGAGAGGGGAGTGCTGATGCTTTCTTCTACACTTTATCAGTCCGGGGAGTGAGTATTAATTTCTCTCCCCGTATTATTGCTGAGTTCCTTAACATTCGGCGCGAGGTCGGCGCATATCCTGGACCGGCTACTTCGGGACCAGCGGCTGCACCATCTGATTCTGATACACCGGCCGCATCCTCCACACGAACCTCGAATGTAGAGCCGGATGATAGTGAGGATGTGGATCTACCTGATGATAGTTTCACAGATAATCAGGTGCGTCATCTAGTGCGAGACCCTTCAGCTCCTCCATATGATGGGAGCAAGGTGATCTGACAAGTCGACTGTATAGCAATTTTTAGAAGGCTTAACTTGATTGTTGGCTATAACATCGACCTGAAAAAACACAAGACTGATTTCAGAATCGATTGAGCCAGATTTTTGTTGCGGATAGTGCGTGGGGACCGCATTGATCTGGCCTTGTATTTTTTCTACCGCATTCGATCGGAGTCACGCTATGTAAGTGGAGGTAGTCTACCATTTGCACTATTGATATCTAACCTCCTACTCCGATCAGGGGTTATAGTGTCAGCGATTGAGAGGAGGTCGCCACAGATGGGGCCCCTCAACAAGATCACATTCAGCAAAAGCCAGGGCCACTTGCGGAAGATTGCACCAGAACAATCTAGTGCCCCGCCCACCGATCCAGCTTCTACTACTACTGTCGTTATTGAGAGACAGCCTCTGGGGCTACTTTGGATCAGGTACGAGCTTTATTTGTTGAGCCCATCATGGAGAAGTTTAGGGATCTAGATGGACGCGTTAAAATGTTACAAGAGGATGTTGATCTGCTCGGCACCAAATAGTCGTTTTAGTTATTATTTTACTTTTTTATGTTGTATTGAACATTATATAGTTGAGATGTAATTAATATATAGTTTTTATTTCTTGTGTTTGCTACTTCATTTATTTTTTTCATTTTACTTGCCGTTCATAATAATATAAAAAATAATATTATCTTTAAAGTTATATTTATATAATTTAACATAAAAGAACTCACTTTTTTTGGAAAAACAAAATTAAAAATATATATAAAAATTAATAATGATAAACAAATTAATGAAAAAAGGTCCATTCGAAGCAATAAATTTAAGTTCGTACGGTTATTAACTTTTTCCAGGAAAACAAATCTAATTTCCTGCCAATATTATTATTGTTTGAATAGATCATTTACTGTTCGAAAAGAATTAATTGGTTGTTCGAACATTTTTTTTTCCGTTTGAACGTTTTTTTTTTAGACGATTTTTTTCGTCACAAAATATTCCGTTCAAATGGATATTTTTCCGTTCGAACGAAATTTGTATCTCAGGCAATTTTGGAGATGAAATAAAAAATTCATCTCTAAAAATGACTTTTAGAGACGAAATTTAGTTCGTCCTTAACTAATTTCGTCCCTAAAAATCAAATTTCTTGTAGTGAATCATGCTCCTATATTATAGACAATATAAATGTAGCATGGTCCACAATAAAGTCATATATATAGCCATAATATCTTCGCATGGCAATGTGGGGAACAAACATTGCAAGTAGCTTGGTCTGATGGAGTCCCGACGAAGGACGCATTTTGAAATGGGGTGGCTCCATCCACTACCACTGTTGGGAGCTCCTGCTAGTTGATTTTAGTTTTTTTATTTTTTTACATGTATTTTTTTAATACTTTTAAATATATTTTTTTTTAAAATTTACAATATTATTTAAAAAATACTTACTTAATCATTAAAAATCATTAAATAATAAAAAAAGAAAAAAAGAAAGGAGCTACCAGCGGAATAACCAACATTTTCCTTTTGAAATGTGAGCCTAACATGTACCAACTAGTCAGTGAGTCATTAATAGCCAGTCTAGCACGTACGGGATGTTAATCTATGTGAGTAATTCCTCAAATTCTTAGCATAAATATTGGATTGAGAAATAATATTTATAGTCGTGTAATGTGTAATTTCGTATAATATTTTTGAAAAATGTGAGTAAATAAGGAATGCACATGAAAAAAACTAATTTTTTAATAGTAAATCTACTCTTTTTCAAAACGATTGCGCGACACCATATAATCTACGACTGTATGTAGAATTACTTAATTGAATTTGGTCATTCTTAAGTAATTTAAATATTGTGAATACTTGAGTTTATATATATAACTATAACGAAAGCCATGGAAAACTACGGTAAGCTTGGATTTTGTAGCCATACACCAACTACTATCTTCTTGTAGTCCAATTCTCAACCATTCGTTGACAACACTACAAGAAATAAGGTTTTTTGTGACGATTTTATGTCTGTTGAAAATAAAATTGAATATAAAAGTCTTTAATTGCAGCAATTTTTACATCGTTGCGATCTTTTTACATCAAATTTTGGAACTGGTCTTTTGCGGCGATTTTTTCACTTTTTGTGATGGACAAATTCACAACAAAAATTAAATTGGTCTTTTGTAACATTTTTCACTTTTTGCAACGAAAAAATTTGCTAGATATTAAAAAATTTGTTACGACGGTACGTTAATTACTACAATTGCGAAAGTGGTCTTGTAATCATACATTCCGATCTTGTAATCATGCTCCAATATTATAGACAATATAAATGTAGCATGGTCCACAATGAAGTCACACACACACACATATATATATATATATATATATATATATATATATATATAGCCATAATATCTATGCATGGCAATGTGGTTTACTATTTGTATAAGTTATTAATACTTTTTATTTTTTAAATATTATTTTTTAAAATGATTTATATAAGTTATTATCATTTTGATACTTTTTCTCACATATACTTTTTTTGTGGATAATGCGGAATGTAGCTTCAATCTTAAAAAATACTATCAATGGTAAAAAATACCCATACAACTTTAAGATAATTATTAGCTTTTCCCTTGATCTTATCACAAGCAGATATACTACAACTTTCAAATGACCTTTTATGTTATTTCTACCTCAAAAAGTAATTTTTTTATATTGTTTCCAAACAAATGTAACATGTCATATTACCAAATAGGAAGTAACATTTTAATAGCATAACTTATTACCTGAACGCTAAATCTATAACTCTATAAATCTTAAACTAAAAGTTATATTACCATCGCAATCCCAAACATGCACTTATTGGGATGTAAATGAGCTTTGAATGACTTGGCTTTTCCGAGCCTATATAATTTATTCATTCATTACAAGATGCATGCTAAGTATCATA